>BSBK01005817.1:0-185000 GCA_027943335.1 Chamaecyparis obtusa
AAAATAATGAGAAATTATGTGGTTCTTTAGTTTATTGATGAAATCGATATAATATTGAAATAGATTTTATTAGAGTTACATTTGGAAATTATTGGGTGTATGTGTTTATTATTATGTGGTTGTATGTAACTTGATCAGGGCAATCCTCTAATCGAGTGTGAATGTGATGTTGTTTGGGAGCTTTGGCATTGCTATTGGAATTTTTGGCCTCATGTGATTTTATGATCCTTTTTGTATGTTATTGATTTATGTCACAATACTTGTGTTTGCTTGCCTCTTAATATGGTTTTATTTGTGCTTACCAGTTGTGAATATATAAATATGTTATGTGATGTGAGCCAATGTTTGGGTGTAAGATTATGGTTACTTTGATGTATATGATTGGGTATAATGTTGAGTTTATGGATGCCTTTAAAATGGGCACTTAATCATGGTTTGGCTTATGTATACCTGGTTGGGCTCTTTTATAATTTTGAGTGGCTCATGTGTTGTGAGAATGTGGCTTCTTGTAATGTTGTCTTTATGTGACAAATACATTTTCTTTTCATGGTAGCGATTTGGCATTGTGATTATTTTATGAGATCTCATCGGATATAGACAAGCTTATATATGTGTTTTATCTTTTGTATTCCCATGGCTTTCCATGTGTGGATGGGGATTTGTTATTTTGTTGCCGAGGGTTATGCCAAAAACATGCTATGCTTATCTATGGATTTATGGTGTTATTATCAAGGGATATGTCAATAATGTTCATGCTTTTTTTTGGTAGATCTCATTGTATGCCATATGTTTTCTTGAATGAACATTTAGCCAATTATGGGGAGTGGCTCTGAATAGGGGGACCAGGGTACAAAGGGGCCACCAATATAACCCATTGAAGAGTATTAATCACATGAAAATAAAATGTATAATAAAATAATAGGGTTTAAATGACTAACTAAGATAGAGTAATGCTAAAAACTTGACATGGAGAGTGACTAGCCATGTTTGAGTAGGCATAAAGAGTGACTGACCATAGATACCTCCTACATATCTTGTGGGCTCCCATTATCCATGAACATAGTGGAGAAGTGCTAGGATGTATTGGCATGTCAAGATCATTATCACCATGAGAGGATTACTTGGCACCACATGAGTCACAATGTGGTTGAGGTGATGGGTTCATTCCATTCCCCACTCAAGCTATGTGGTGGTGCTCCCATTATTGAAATATGAGCCCATTTTATCAGTTAGTGATTATATGACTATGTTTTTCAATTTGTTTCTTGCATAATGATTATGGATTGAGCTTGGTGGTAGCCCTTTTGAACATGTGTAAGTGCATCACCTTGTACTCAGTGTGATCATGTTTCTTGTAGTTTGTATGGAATTGTGACTTGAGTTGCTATGGAATTTCCTCCTTGTTTTGGATGAAATTGTATCCTTTGTGATTGTGATGCCTAGATTTTATGTGGTCAAAGTATTTTGTGGTTGTGGTTTGGTTGTGATGATGTGCATTTATATACCCAGTATGATTGTTTGACATGTTTGGTATGGGTCATATGGTTATCCCAAAAGCATAATAGGATAGGACCTAAGGGTTCCTCATGGTTAGGTGGCATGGAAAACCACTAGTGGAGACTAGAGTACTGGTGTCAATCGGTCCTTGTTTATGAGAAAACTCATTCATGACATTACCACATTTTGCATATATATTCATGTACTTATAATATAAGGAAAGTGATTGTATGCTCATGTAGTGATAGATGTATCTTTTGTAAAGGAACAATATGTCATCATGATTGTTTGTATTGTGTATTTATTTATATTGTTCTTGATTAATCTTAATCTCTGATCGGTGTAATTAAATCATTCTAGGACTCTCTAGTGCATTGTTACTTTCTTCACGACTATGATGCTTGTGATCATGTGTTTCTTGGAACTTATGTGGATTATATATTATACTAATGGTATTGGGATCTATGTATCATAATGATTAGGTTTTTATTATATGATGATATATTTGGATGTATACATGTGTTTAAGTTGATAACTTGGCAAGTTAGAATGTGTTATGTGATGCTCTACTAATTATTGTGAATGTAAAAAATTATTGTGTTGGCAACTATAATTGAGCTATATGACATGTGATGTCATAATCATGTTATTTTGATGTGTATGACATCCCTTTGTATGCCTCAAACACCTCCTAGGAAGTTATAAGACCTTTGAATGACCAAATATAAGTGTTTTGACCCCTAAACCATCATTTTCTTCAAGTTTCTAGCCCTTATCCTAAAATGGTGCATATGTTCATTAAAATGCTGCATATATTAATTCATGTTGTGCATCCACTCTATAATGGTGAATTTTTACCCTATCTACTATGCACATTTGTAAGATTTCTCCTGGCATCATGAAAGTTTCTACCTAGGCATATGTGACCTATTTTTGTGCATGTATTCTCTATAGAGATACACGTCCATGATATAATTTAGCTATGCATGTGATATGAAAGCATGGGTTTTTGATTTGGAAACCCATTAATTTTTTGGTCCTTTTGATGTTATCACAGTCGGGTTTTGACCTTGTTCAATGTATTGATTGATTAGATCTTTGAAACTAGACCCTACATAGTCATAATCCTCAGTGGTAAATGATTGCTTGTAATTTCGATGGACTTTAGTGAATGTTATGCAAGTAGAGAGGATTGTGAAAATTTTCTAAATGCTCTATAAGGTCCTTTTGAGTGGTTATAACATGGCAGCCATAGGACCCTTGGAAACACTAGACTTTCCACCTCGATGGATTAGTGATGTTATACTTATTATATGACTAATATTTAATGTATGATAGTGCTTCATGTTTTCATAATGTTTGAAATATTGGTGCATTCACCTTATCAATGTATTTAAAAGTTCTTTATTAAATAAAAAAATGTTATGACTATATTGTGTCTTGTTTCCTAAGGGTTCTATGGTAGGGCATGAAAAATAAGACAAGGGATTGTATAAATTTGCAAGTTTTAGTTGGGAGGTAAAAAAAAATTGTTTCCTTGATCATTAAAACCCTAAATAATATAGCATTAGAACCAATAAGGTCTTGAACAATATATTTCAAATGGAAACACTTCTCAATTTCATGATCAAGTTGACGATGGCATTGGAAAAAATCTTTGGGATCAAAATTTTGTGAGTTTGTTTTGAAGGATAAATTGGTTTAATGGGATGGAGTGTTAATTCATTAGTATTAATCAACTTTAACATCAAATTATGAAAGATTCAAAAAGAGGTGTAAAATTATGAGAAGGTTTAAAAATAGATGATAAAGGAGCCACAACTTTGGATGTTTCTATTGGAATTATAAAAAGGTGTGTATTGAGAGGGGATGGGTGAATTTGTACCCTTAAAAAGTTTCACATTGAATCCTTGTAAACATATACTTCAATAACTGACTAAGTCAATTCCATTTAGCATACACTTAATAACATAACTGAAAGGTAAATGCATGTAAGAAAATCAATAAAATATACATGAAACTTCAATAAACATGGACACATGTATTTTGGTATCATAGAAACCTTGTTAGAAGGTAAAAATTATGGTGGGGATGGAACCCACAAAGCTTCACTTCTACAAAAATAAAGTTGCTGGATAAGGCTTACAAAGATTGATCACTTCTGGTGATCTTACCCTGTTAGGAGTAACAATAAGATCAACTAGATCTACCTGGTTAGAGAATTTTAGAAAAAAAATACATGTGTGTACTCAGTTAAGATATTTTACTAAGGACAATTAATTCCACTATGTTAGGAGATTTTGAGTCTGCTACAATTGTTAGAGAGGATCAGTGATATATGATCTGAATGAAATACAACTCAATATTGCTAATATCAGATTCTTTAAGTTAAATAAAGATATCACCTTACTGTGATTAATATGTCCTCTATGTTTCTCAGTAGCCTTATCCCAGTTTTTGATAAACTATATGCTCTGTCAAAATCCTGTTATCAAAACCCTGTTTGATCTTTTGATGTCCTTTAGTGTAGCTACTTCTTGATGATGCATGTCAAAATGACATCGTAACAATACTTATATCAAACTAATTTGACCTAATTAGGGTTTTTACAATATCATATAAAACCTAAGAAAAATAGTTCATATGATTAATCGAGATCATCATTATATAGGAATCATCATTCATTAAATGATTACATCCACAATAAATATTCACCTTGATCTTAGTAAACCATTTTCTTGCTTGACAAAAATTTGTTCATCTTGAACTATGTGCCATTCCAAACTTTTATGTAAATGTTGTCTCTCGGTCTCAGTGTATACTAGCACTCGATAATCCTGTGTACTCAATAACTATTGTACTTGGTAACCTCTGTGCTCGGTGATGACTACATAGTTCTAACAGACTGGACTATCTTGTACTATTTACTAACTATACAAATGAATACTAATGACAACACTCAAATCCATTTAGAAGTTAACATTCTGCCCCTTTGGCATTATTATCATAAAATTATATGTATGCCGACTATAAAAGTTTGAAGTTGAAAAAATGTAAATTCATCGACTCCCCCTTTGAACATGCTCTCGGTATATATACATATGTTTCCCCCTTTTTTAAAATAATGACAAAGAATATAATTACAATTTGTTAAAAATGTTAGGATGGGTTTTCTTGAGATTATCCATAAGTTTCTCCCATTCCTCCTTTATATTTTCTAGAGCCAACTACTCTAAGCTCACTTGAGCATGCATATCAATTTTGTTTTCTATGACTAAGATCTCAGGGGTGGCAATCAGTTTCTTTTCCTTTGTCACATATTTTTGCATCACTACCAAATGTGGTAGTAACTCATCTTGTAGCTCAGTTATCTCTTCTCTGATGCAGTCCTCTTCCTTTTTCAACTCAAGTCTTAACCACTGTATGTATTTAAATTTGGAATAATGCACTTGGAATGCATGTTTCTCAATTATAAGACACATAGAACTATATTTTAGATCTTCATCTAATTTTATTATCTTTTCACTAACCTCGGTAGTGAAGTGATCTAAAGTGCATAATTGTTTCAAAAGTGTAATAATTTTATAACTAATGCTTTCTAAATCTGTGACAACTTCTAAAAGCTTTACCTTGTTTGCTACCACTGCTTGGATGATCTTTTTAGTTAACTTATACTAAATCTTTTGTTTGGCTCTCTCTTTAATCATCTACTTGACATCAGTAGTGGGGCCATTGATTGTTTCAGTGAGTAGTGCAAGTTGATCAATAATAGGGACAGATTCATCAACAATTACATCTAGAGAAACTTGCATTAGGATATCCTTGACATCCTTTATCACCTTTGTGTTCTTATTTTCTTGTGATGCCTTTTGGGCTCATAGATCTCCATATTTCCTGATATCTTTAGGGTCAAGTTTCCTCAAGTTACATGCTGGTATTTCTACGATTTCATCGAGTGTGACTGGACCCTTACTTCCTCACTTCCTCTTCTTCTTCATCTCTTGCACACTAGATGATAGAGATTGTGCAATATAAGGTTGAGCCTTGTGCTCACGATCTACCTTTGGTGGCTTGATGGATTTGATTTATTCCTTATGCTATCCAGTAATTGATTTTGCAATCTACGGTGTAGGGGCTTGTGACCTTGTGTCAGTGGTAGAAGTGTTTACCATTGTCTCTATTTGTACTTGTATATTTTCTTCCACTTTAGTGGTCTTGGTAGGAGTGCTATCTTGTGTAGTTACTCCACTATGCTTAGTTTCTTTACCTGTTTCCTCACCCTTGTCTTCATTTGTATCTATTACCTTCTCGGGTGGAGTGTTCTCATTTTGTTTTTCAGTAGCTATCTCAATAGCTTGTACCAATATAGGTAGATTAATCGGTACCATTGCTTGAGATACCTCAATTTCTTCTTCTTCACCAAGGTTCTTGGTAGAACTAGTAATTAGTTCATCTTCTTTAGCCTCATCATCGGGGTCACATTCTATTATGTCTTCTATCAGTATTTGTTCATCCCCTAGAGTAGTCAGCATCTCCATAATTCCTTCCATCACATTGTCAATAGTAGTTATGAATTCTTGTTCATTAGTTTATTCCTTGGTCTGCTCAATATCCAAAATGTGAATACTCTCATCAATAACATTGATAGGCTCTTCCTCTTGTATGTTCAGTTGAGGTTCCTCGGTAGTGACTGCTGATGTAGTTTCCTTAATTTTCTCTATTGGACTTAGGAGTTTAGTCCATATAGTCCCGCTTTCATCATTTGCCTCTTGCAAATTTCCTTGAATAATCTTGAATTCTCTAGCCTTCATTAAAAATTTATTTGCATATTGCTTTAAAGCTTCATCAATTTCTACAACAGAGAAGTTAGATCTTACCAAAATGAGTGATCTTTCTCTCATCCTTTTCTCAATTGTGAGCACATAGGTCCATCTTGTAGAAACTTTATCATATAATTCTTTTGGTATTCTTCTCACAAATTCTATTGGAACTCTTTTGAAATTTATCATCATGCTTATTATTGCTTATTCAAGCTTATCCTGCTCCTCGGTACTCAAATGTGGATATCCATTTAGCTTCAGTGTACCAAGTCTTCCAGTGGATTTAATTCTTTCTACCACTTCATAAGTTGTCTAGGGTGCTTTATTCACCACAATATGGAATTGTTCAGTGTCCTCTTCTGAATATTTATCATCTTTTGCTCTAATAAGTTTTCTTCTCTCTTTGGTTCTGGGAGCTCAGTGGTGGCCTTTGATTTTCTCTTCTGATATGTATGAGTTAGTGTGGGCCTTGTTATTTTTTTAACACCTTTCTTCAAAGGTGGCGAACTTGTTGTCTCTGACCTTGTCCTAGTTCTGGTTAAAGTATCAACATGTTTTCCTTTAGCTTTTTCAACCTTAGGTGGCTCTTTCTGTGCATGTTCCTCGGACTCGGTGGCCTCTTCATCTTCATTCTCATCGACTGGTGTCTTCTCCTCAGTTTCTTCTTCAACCTATTTCCCAATGTCTTTGTCCGTAAAAACAAATTGTTTCTTAAGAGTTTTAACCATTTTCTCCTTTTTCCCGCCCATCTTTTCAACTACAAGTCCCATCTTGATTTAGACTTAGCTTCATCAAAGGTTCCAAACCTAGTAGCATTCTTGTCCTTAGGCTCAACAAGTAAAGCCTTTATTACTTTTGTAGCTATATCAATATCTATCTCATAATCCATGGGTGGTAGCCAAGCTGCTCTTGGCTCTACTGCTTTGATTAGGGTGGTATTGGTATCCACCAAAAAGAAAATATCACCTTTAAATTTTTCTACCAATTGGATTGATATTCTTGTTCTTTTATCCATTCTTTCCTTAAACTATTAGAATAACTGAGAGGGGGGGTGAATTAGTTATCCACAGTCCCAAATCAAAATGTATATCCAAAAATAATTTACTTAAACTTCTGTAGCTCGGTAACATAAAATACTATATTGTCTGTGCTTTTACTGATTACCGGTCAATAACATATAGTGATTACCAATCAAATCCAATATGCAACATGTAAAGTATGACAAAAAACAATCATCACAATGAACACATAACACAAGAGATTTAATGTGGAAACCCTGTAAAGGGAAAAACCACCTGGGACCTGCAACCCAAAATTGTTCACTCTTCTGAAGTGAGGTCGGTGAAGACCCAACCTTGTTAAAGGTTACAAAACACACTGTAAGGTGTGACCTTGTTAGAGGATTTTAGACCAACAGTTATCGTCCAACTAACATTCACTATGGGGTTGACAGGATAAAAAATGTACATTCTATGAATGACATTACAAGACTTTCAAGTCCACTTTGTTAAGAGATTTATCTATTTACAATGGTTAAAATGTAACAGCAGGTGATTTGATTACAATACAAATTCTATTGTAGATGGTCAAATCTATATTATGCTCATTCAAATCCTCTGATCAATATATCAATTTTGTTTCAACAATAACCAATGACTTAGTGCCTCTTGGTAATAGCTTTCTAACGCTCGGTAATCTCTACAATTCGGTTCTCCGTAACCAATTTGATTAGGCATGCATGAAGCTTATTCACATGATAATTCTGTAGTCTCCTTCTTCTGGCATAAGTTTCATAATGAAACCCTAGTCTCTTAAATAAACATGTAAACCATTTTCTTCTCATCCATCAGATTTTCCTGCTTATTCTCCTTCGTCCATTTTTCTGCTTAAACCTTCTTTGACTGATGTGTCAGTAACACATTTTGTTTCCATCCTTTAGATCTTCCTTGAATTTTTTTAGCTATTGATCTTCGTAACAAACTTTATCTTTTACCTTGAACTCATACACTTTCCATCTCATCAATCTTTATTGGCTAAACTAATCATTTAGTTCCTTTCTCTCTATTCAGTTAACAAAGAAATGTGTCGGTGAACACAAGCTCAATTTATACTATGCTTGGTATACACTACACTACTTGGTGTATACTGTGATGCTTCATCAACTGAGCACATTGCCTTGTGTCTTTTAGCTCTTTTCCTCATCATAGATGAATGCAACATAATTAAGTTAATAACATAAGGTCATAGAATCATCAATAAGTTAATCAATGTATTCCTTATCCTCATCTGTCATATACATCTTTCTCGTGTAGATATTTCTATTCTTCATCTCTTTTTCTCCTTTCTACAGATGTTTAGGTATTGTAACTTACAAGATAAGTGCTATCAAACTAGTTGACATCAACGAAAACATATTACTGATTTAATCATCTTACATATCTAATTAGAAACTTGGTGATCTCTAATGACTAATCTTCAATTAGGTTTTAAATCAGTTGTATTTCATCAATCTCTCCCTTTGGCATTGATGGCAACTCAAGCAATATGAAGTATGCCATACACATACCAAACATGTATTCTACAACTCTGTCAACAAATGCTATACAAGCTCTCCCTAGCTTAATATGTTTAATCACTACGTTACTTAATGACATTACCAATGCAGACTACCTTTTGCAGATATGATCTTTTCAACTCTCAAATTCCTTCTTCTATTCTCAGTAACTGATCTTCAATGCTCTCCCTTACTTTCAGTTTATCTCTCCCTTTGTCTCTATTACATACTGAGATCTCTCTCCCTTTGATAGATGTTTCAGTGTTCTCATTGATTTATATTGTTTATCTCTCCCTTTGACAATAATGCCAAAGAAACAAATAAACTTGCAGCTCTATAGTATCCATGTAACTCTCTGTTGTCTGGTGCATTCTCTATATCTTGGTATACTGATATGCCAATTTGTTCCAGTTCTTCAAACTTTTCACAACCTTAGACATGATCCAAAGTGTGAACTATGTTGCATCAACATGAATGATCTTATGATAAGATTAGGCTGACACAACATCCAGATCACATTAGTAACCGGTAGATAGGGGACAAACCCCAAGTCTAGTCCTCAAGTATTCAAATGTATCCTTCGGTAGAGGCTTTGTAAATATGTCTGCAAGTTTCTCTTTAGATGTAACAAATTCTAGCTTCACTTACTTCTTATGTACTTGTTCTCTTAAGTAGTCATACTTAATAGATATATGCTTTGTCTTAGAATGCATCACTGGATTCTTTGAAATGTTTATTGCACAAGTGTTGTCACAATATATAATCACCGGCTCAGTGATTACCTCATTCATACCTTCCAACACTTGCTTAATATATGCAATATTTGAATAGTTTGTAGCAGCAACAACATACTCTACTTCGGCTGTAGACTGAGAAATGCAAGCTTGATTTTTACTTGTTCATGTAACAAGTCTTTCACCAAAGAAAAATGCTCCTCTGGTGGTACTTTTTCTATCATCCACATTTCTAGCCCAATCAGTGATGGTATAGACTTTGAGTTCAAACTTGCCTTCCTTAGGATACCATAATACATAGTCCTCTATTTTCTTTAGGTATCTTAAGATTCTCTTTGTAGAAACCATGTGTGACTCCCTAGGATTTGCAAAAAATCTTGCAACAATTCCCATAGCATGTGCTATGTCTGGTCTACTATGCACTACATACATTAATTTACCCATCATAGATCAGTACAGTGTCTAGTTTACCTCTATAGTTTCATCTTCCTTAGTCAATTTACATCCAGTAGCCATCGGTGTTCCAATAGGTTTAGCATCTTCCATGCCAAATGTTCTCAGTATTTCCTTGATATATTTGGATTGTGTGATGATTATCCCATCACTCTGTTGAATCACTTGTAGTCCTAGAAAGAACTTAATCTCTCCAAACATAGACATTTCAAACTCTTTTCTCATCTCATCAGCAAAGGATTTACATATGTGATCTTGACCTTCAAAGATAATATCATCCACAAATATTTCAGCAATTAGAATAGTATCATCAATATCTCCTTTCATATACAAATTGTTGTTCTCACTAGTTCTAAAAAATCCAATACTTAACAAATAAGTATGCAGCCTTTCATACCAGGCTCTAGGTGCTTGCTTCAAACCATATAAAGCTTTATGTAATCTACATACCATATCTTTCTTGTCTGGATCAACGAACCCTTCAGGTTGTTCTATGTAGACTTCTTCTTCAAGTATCCCATTCAAAAATGCTGACTTAGCATCCATTTGATAAACCTTGAACTTTTTGTGTGCAACATATGCAAGTAACATTCCGACTCCTTCTAGTCTAGCAATAGGTGCAAAGGTTTCACCATAATCAATTCCTTCCTCCTGTGCATACCCCTTGCATACCAATCTTGTTACCTCTCCATTTTCATTCAGCTTGTTTCTGAATATCCACTTAGTACTGATAACATTCTTGTCCTTAGGTCTGGGTACTAAAATCCAAGTTTTGGTCTTCTCTATCTATTCAATTTATTCTTTCATTGCATTAACCCATTCATCATTTTCTAATGCAACTTTTACATTCTTTAGTTCATATTCACAAACTAGACATGTACCTTGTCTTGTCTTACTCCTTGTCATCATTCCAGCTTGTCTGTCTCCAATTATTTATGTCTCAAGATGACGTCTTATGACAAATCTTGCCAGTACTTGATCTCTTCTTTCTTGTTCATCCTGTGCAAGTTCATTTGCTTGCTCAGTAGGTCCTTCTTGCTCGTCGGTTCCTCTTTCCTGTTCCTCAGTATTGTTTTCCTGCTGATCGGTTGTCATAGTCTACGACTTTAGTAGATACTCTAGCTGTTCAATGTAAGTGAATCTACCATAGTCTTCTGGTACCTTTCTGCTTTCCTCTGCATTCTTATCATCAAACTCATCAACCCGAACATTAGAACTTTCAATCATTTTATTAGTAACTCTATTTAGACTCTTGTATGCTTTTCTTTTACTGAAATATCCTAGAAATATCCCTTCATCACCTTTTGAGTCAAACTTCCCATTTCTTTCATCTTTCAAAATAAAACATTTGCTTCCAAAAATTCTCAAATAACTTACAGTGGGTTTGTGTCCAAACCATAACTCATAGGGTGTCTTGTTAGTGTCCTTCTTCAGTTGTACTTGGTTAAGAACATAAACAACTATGCCGAAAACCTCTCTCTAGTATGTCTGAACAACATTCTTCTCTATCATTAATGTCCTTATGCAATAAAAAATTGACCTATTCCTCCTTTTAACAATGCCATTCTGCTAAGTGTGCTCGGTGTAGAGACCTGTCTTTTAATACCATGCTCATTACAAAAGTTAGTAAATTCATCAAAGATAAATTCACCTCCTCTATCGGATCTTAAGAATTTCAATTCTTTACTAGTCTTTTTCTCTACTTTTGCTTTATACCACTTGAACATCTTGAATGCCTCAGATTTTTCTTTTAAGAACTTGACAATCATTAATATAGTATAATCATCAAAAAAAAGAATAAAATATCTATCTCCATAATAACTCTGAGTTCTCATAGGACCACATAGGTTGGTATGAACCAACTCAAGTATCTTTGTTGAATAATCTTTTCTTTTGAAACTAGATTTGGTCATTTTACCTTTCTGACATTCATGACACATAACATGATCAAGCTTTGATAAGTTAGGTAGACCTCTAACTCTTTTCTTTTTACTGATCTTAATCATGTTATCAAAATTCACATGACATAAAATTTTATGCCACAACCAAGCATCTTCATTTTTCATCATTAAGAAATAAGACTCATCATTATCAAGATAAAACATATTACCTTTCGATTGTGCTCCAGTTCCAACTAGTCTTCCTCCATCATCAAATATTTTTACTTTCTTGCTCTCAAAAGAAACTCGATGACCTAAATTGTTTAGTTGTGCCACACTTAGCAAATTATACTTCATTCCTTCTACCCAATAAGCATTTTCACATTTTATTCTATCATTTATCATCAGGGATCCTTTACCTCTTACTATACAAGGTGTATCATTACCCATCTTAACATATCCTCCATTGTATTGCTCAAGATGATCAAATTTATCATCATCACCAGTCATGTGATGTGTATAGCCACTATCTATGATCCATGTATCATTTTTATTAAATTTAGAAATTAGTGCTGTTTCTACATGATTTTCTTCTTCCTCAGAATCATCCTTCATAGCAACAAATACTACCTCTACATTATCATCTGAATCAGATTCTGATTCATTTTCTTCTACAATGTAACATACCTTTTTTCCTCTATCATTATTGTCTTGGTTTTCTCTATTGTAGTGTCGGTAGCTTCTATTGCCTCTTCTCCCATAGCTTCCTTCACTAGATCGGTCTTTGTTTCTCTCATCTTCTTTCTTGTGTGGACATCTAGCAGCAATATGACCAAAGCATCAATATGACCAACCTCTTTATAGTTAAGGCATGCTAAAGGTAATTTACCTCTATATCTTCCTTTACCTTTAGGTAACCTTCTAGCCATAAGAGCTTCAAGTTCATCGAGCTCATCATTAGTATTGCTATCACTATCATCCTTATTATTTCTACTACTAGACTTACCAATCTTCAGAGAAGTCATAAAAGTAGATTCAATAATCGGTACAACACTATTATCATAGTTGTTTAGTTCAAATGTTGTTAGCTTTCCAATCAAATTATCAAGAGTGAGTGTACTGTTAGGTGCTAACCTATTTTCATGAATTGCAGATATTCTGATGGCATAAATAGGCAATAAAGTCCTTAGAATTTTTCTTACCACAGTGTCTTTATCAATAACTTTGTCTGATGCTCTAATAGCATGAACTACCTCCTTTATTCTATTTGTGTACTGCACAATTTTTTCTCCTTCTTTCATCTTCATATCATCGAATCTTCCTCTTAAGCTTTCAGCTTCAGCTCTTTTGACATTCGCATCACCACTATAAACTTGAGCAAGTTTATTCCACATCTACTTAGCAGTAGTATAGTCCTTGATATCTTCAAATTTGACATCTGTACAGGCATCGACAACCTCCATCATAGTAACATTATGCTCATGCCTGTCTCTTAGTTGATCAAGGGTCAAGGGACTAGTGGGCGGTACAAGGTATCCATTCTCCATTAGTGTGAGGGCAGAGTTCCCAATTCCAGATACATGCAGCTTCATTCAGCTTTTCCATATTGTGAAGTTCTCCTTGTTTAGCTTTGGAACTTCCCTCTTAAACATTTTGAGGTCTTTGTGCTGAAGTCCTTAAAACTCTGTTCCAAGAAACCAACGCTCTAATACCAATTGTTAGAATAACTAAGAGGGGGGGGGGGTGAATCAGTTATCCACAGTCCCAAATCAAAATGTATATCCAAAAATAATTTACTTAAACTTCTGCAGCTCGGTAACATAAAATACTATACTATCTGTGCTTTTACCAATTACCAGTCAATAACATATAGTGATTACCGATCAAATCCAATATGCAACATGTAAAGTATGACAACAAACAATCATCACAATGAATGTATAATGCAAGAGATTTAACGTGGAAACCCTGTAAAGGGAAAAACCACCTAGGATTGCAACCTAAAATTGTTCACTCTTTTGAAGTGAGGTCGGTGAAGACCCAACCTTGTTAAAGGTTACAAAAACACACTATAAGGTGTGACCTTGTTAGAGGATTTTAGACCAACAGTTATCGTCCAACCAACATTCACTACGGGGTTGACAGGATAACAAATGTACATTCTATGAATGACATTACAAGACTTTCAAGTCCACTCTATTAAGAGATTTATCTATTTACAATGGTTAAAATGTAACAACAGGTGATTTGATTACAATACAACTTCTATTGCAAATGTTCAAATCTATATTACGCTCATTCAAATCCTTTGATCAATATATCAATTCTGTTTCAACAATAATCAATGACTTACTATCTCTCGGTAATAGCTTTCTGATGCTCGGTAATCTCTACAATTCAGTTCTCCTTAACTAGTTTGATCAAGCATGCATGAAGCTTGTTCATGTGATAATTCTATAGTCTCATTCTTTTGGCGTAAGTTTCATAATGAAACCCTAGTCTCTTAAATAAACATGTAAGCCATTTTCTTCTCATCCATCAGATTTTGCCACTTATTCTCCTTCATCTATTTTGTCGCTTAAACCTTCTTCAACTGATGTGTTAATAACACATTTTGTTTCCATCCTTTAGATCTTCCTTGAATTTTGTTAGCCGTTGATCTTCATAACAAACTTTATCTTTTACCTTGAACTCATACACTTTCCAGCTCATCAATCCTTATCAGCTAAACTAATCATTTAGTTCCTTTCTCTCTATTTGGGTAACAAAGAAATGTGTTGGTGAACACAAGCTCAATTTATACTATGCTCGGTATACACTACAATACTTGGTGTATATTGTGATGCTTCATCAACCGACCAGACTGCCTTGTGTCTTTCAACTCTTTTCCTCATCATAGATGAATGCAACATAATTAAGTCAATAACATAAGGTCATAGACTCATCAATAAGTTACTCAATGCATTCCTTATCCTCATCTGTGATATACATCTTTCTCATGTAGATATTTCTATTCTTCATCTCTTTTTCTCCTTTCTACAGATGTTTAGGTATTGTAACTTACAAGATAAGTACTGTCAAACTAGTTGACATCAATGACAACATATTATTGATTTAATCATCTTACATATCTAATTAGAAAATCGGTGATCTCTAATGAATGATCTTGAATTAGGTTCTAAATCAGTTGTAGTTCATCAATAACTTCCCAGAGTAGTCTTCCATGATAGGTTCAAAGTTCTTATCTAATTTTTTTTATAAATTTACTAATTTGAACAATAATTGGTCAGTTGATATCCCATTCTACATTACTGATTGATGGGATAAAGTTTTGCAAATAGAGGAATGCACATACCAACAATGATCCAAATTTGCAAGTGTTTGATCTAGCGGCTCTAATAGTTCTCATATTCTCTTCTAGCTGTCTCAAAATTAACTCGGCCAGGTGTAGTTGAAAACCCTTTTTCATAATCTTATAGGCAATGTTGATCACTCCACATGCAACACTATTTGGTCTGCTTGATTGGAAAATCTTTTATGCAATAACATATGCATCAAATCTCATTTCAGGGTCACCAATGTTATTTATTCTCAAGCCTCTACCATCCCATTTTGCTCTGGTTAACTTTTCAATTCTTGTTCTTGTTGGTTGCCTTAGGGCTTTAGCTTTATCGCTCATGGGATACCTTGTCACTGCATGTATGCCATCCTTTGTTATTTTCATTGGTTCATCTAGTCATAGCTTCCCTTTGTGTACACAACTTAGCATGATACGTATCCTTTCAATTTTGAATTATTTCAGGAAACATAGGGCATTGGTTAACCCTTTAACCTCTAAGTTCTTGTGATCATCCTTTACCTTTCCATTGATGAAAAGTTCTTGATATGTGGAATGGAGCTCAAAGTCACTGATTTCATTAATTTTGCAGTGGATGAAATATCTAACATCTTTCACGAGTAGAACCCTAGGTGGTATCAAAGAGAATGTGCCCTTGTCGTCGGGTTGAGCTACAACTTCTAGATGTAGTTTATAATGGGGCTTAGTGTAGGTCATGTTCTTGATCAAAATAACCTTTTTACTCCTATCTTTCTTGGTTTGAAATTTTCATGAGGATGATGCCATCATGATTGCCAAATTAGTGCTTTCAATAAACTAGATGCAGAGAACTCAATTAGTTCCAAACTTACTTGATTCAGTCTTCAGAATGTTTGTAATGTGCTTAGATCTCTATGAAATACTTGGATTTTCTCTGCTCAATTTTCTCTCAAATTGCTTTGCTTCACTCTTGATCGATGTGTGAACAAATGAGTTCATTTCCCGCTTATTTATAGACAAAAACCTTGATCGGCGCATTAAATAATTTGTTAGCTACCACTCAATTGACAATCAAATAGCTCGGTTAACACTATAGATACCTCAGATCGGTGAGTACTATCAGTATTCAGTTGACTGTGCCACTCGGTTATCTATAACACTTTCATCAACTGGAATTTCTTACTTGGTCTAGTATAACTAACTGAACTTATTTCAAGTTAACAACATATGATACCCTAGCGTATCTTAATTGATGCTGATTTGGTATTCACTCAATAGATATAAGGAATTGTTTTAAGATACAACTTGTTGAAATTCTATTCCATACTTACTTGATTTTCCTTAGGTGGAGGTGGTGAAATCAGCTAATCCAATGGATGAGGTGTCACTGACTATTGTGCTTGATCCAACATTGTCATTTGATGCTTTTCTCCACATTTGATTTTTTATCCTCATGATTTATTCAATTGTGTTTCCATTTGCATTAGCACTCAGTTCTGGTACTCAGTCTCTGCAATATTTACTTAAATGACCAACCTTATGACAATGCAGATATGCCATTCTAGAACTTGTCCAATTTCAAGATCTTCCTCTCCAGTTCTTTCTCATTCAATTAAATACTATATGTCCATATCTACAATGTGTGCAATTAAACCAAGTGTTATAATCCCAATTATATGCATTACCTTGCCTTCTTGGTTGATATGTCTTGTTTTGTCATCTTGGTTTCTAGACTCTATTCATCTTTATCCAGCATTCTTGTGATATGTGTCCATGCATGTTACAAGTGCGACAGTTCTTTACCATATAAAGTTTCTTAGGTGACTTATTTAGCTTTGATCTATACTCATGTACTTGATGTCAATAGTTGTTGCAATTATAACAATAGCCATAAAATTTAGGACTGGATTTAGGAATACCCTTTTCTTTTCTTCTACAAACATTTGATGTGTGACTTGGTTTTCCACAATGATAGCATGAGAGATTCTTTGGCCTTGGGTTTGCATAGGCACTCTTTTGTTCAGCTTATTTTGATGACTCTCCCTTCTTGGTATATCCGAAACCAGTAGTTCTATCAAGTCTCTTTGACTACTTAGAAAATCATCCATCCTTTTGGTGCTTTCTTCATCTTTCTTTATCATCTCATTGTGATGTTGTTGAATCTTCACTTTATTTTTTAGTCTTTCATTTTCTTCTCTCAATTCATCGATGTCTTCCAATTTCTTAGTAAGTTCACTGTTCACTCGGTTGGCTTCTTGACTCATGACAACCATCTGATTGGAAATTTCAAAATGATATTCGGTAAGCCTCAATATTTTAGATTCCTTTTCTTGCAGCTTATTAGTCATTTGTCTTCTATCTTCAATAGCCAAATTCCTTTCTTGTTCAGCCTTCCTTTCATTGTTCATAACATCAATCATTCTGACCATTTGTGTCTCTTGTCCGATCTGCAGTGCTTTCACTTGTTCAGTAAGATGTTGATTCTTTTCAGATAGATTTGATATGGTTCCTTCATATTCATCAGATGTGCTACTAGATCCAGATCTAGATGCCTCAAATGGGTCATCTATCTCTTCTTCATGATAATTAGTCTCATTGTACCAAAATGACATATCCTTCCTTCTGACCAGTAACTCTCTCAGTTTTTCTTTGGCTTCCTTGAATTGTTCAATGTAGATCTACATCTACAATTCTGATTTTCAAGTCTTGTCAAGCTTATACCTTTCCATCCTTAAGATCTTTTCTCTTTAGTGATTAAAATTCCTTAACAAGAGAACTAGCTCTGATACCAATTGTTGGAATTATAGAAAGGTTTGTACTGAGAGGGGAGGGGTGAATCAGTACCCTTAAATTTTTGTACACTGAATCCTTGTAAACATATATTTCAATAATCGACTGAGTCAATTCCATTTACCATACACTTAATAACATACTTGAAAGGTAAATACATGTAATCAAATCAATAAAACATACATGAAACTTCAATACACATGACACATATATTTTTGTATCATAGAAACCCTTATTAGAAGGTAAAAGCTTCAGTGGGGATGTAACCCACAAAGCTTCACTTCTGCAGAAATAAAGTTGTTAGTTAAGGATTACAAAGATTGATCACTTTTGGTAATCTTACCCTATTAGGAGTAAAAATAAGATTACGTAGATCTACTTGGTTAGAGGACTTTAGAAACACAATACATGTGTACACTCGGTTAATAGATTTTACTAAGGACAGTTAAGTCCACTCTGTTAGGAGATTTTGAGTCTGCTACAATTGTTAGAGAGTAACAGTGATATATGATTTGAATGAAATACAACTCAATAATATTGATATCAAATCCTTTAAGTACAATAAAGATATCACCTTGCTGTGATGAATATGTCCTTCTATGTTGCTCAGTAGCCTTATCCCTATTTCTAATAAATTGTATGCTCTGTCAAAATCTTGTTATCAAAACTCTGTCTGATCTTCTGATGTCCTTGAGTGCGGCTACTTCTTGATGGTGCATGTCAAAATGAAATCTTAACAATACTTATATCAAATTATTTGACCTAATTAGGGCTTTTATAATATCTTAAAAAACCTAAGAACAATGGTTCATATGATTAACCTAGATCATCATTACATAGGAATCATCATTCATTAAATGATTACATTTGCAATAAATATTTACCTCGATCGTCAACCATTTTCTTTCTCAGAAAATAATTGTTCATCTTAAACTATGTGCCATTCAAAACTTTTATGTAACCTCTAGATTACTCGGTAAATGCTATCTCTCAGTCTTAGTGTATACTGGCGCTCAGTAATCTTGTGTACTCGGTAACTGTTGTACTTGGTAACCTCTATTCTCGGTGACTACTACATAGTTATAATCGACTAGACTATCTTGTATTGTTTATCGACTATACAAATGAATACTAATGCCAACACTCAAATCCATTTAGGAGTTAATAGTTTCTGCTACTTGCACATCAATGTTGTTTGATGATTTTTTATGTTGATGAAGCCCTTAGGTTTTTGGAACTTTTGGAATGAATAAGATGCAGCATCACTCCTATAAATCATAGCCATTGGAGTGGTGCTCTCAAATTGACTCACTTGAAGTTAATAATTATGAAGCACTGCAGATATTTGAGTAAAGGAAGAGAATTCAGAAAGTAATATCTTATCTTTGATTTCTTTTTGTAAGTTATTAATAAAATACACTACATATCAATATTAGGCACGCGATAAGAAATTTGAGCATGAAAATTCTTAAATCTACCAATGAAATCATTCACTTTTCCTTTAACTTCTTGTTTACAATGCATCAAATCAATCAAAGAAATCTTAGGACCAATATTATTTTGACATGTTTCAATGAAAGCATTAGAAATTTTTTAGACATAATCAATGGAATAAGGTGGTAAATAAAAATACCATTATAATTCCTTATCTTGAAAGGTTCTAGTAAATAATTTAGCCATGAATCTATGAGAATGAAAAAAATCACAAAAAAATGTTTGAAAGGTCCTCACATGAATCAAGGGATCACCTTTACCAGTGTAAGTTTCCAAGTGAGGTATCTCCATGTATTGAGGGATAATGACACGAATGATGTCTAAGGACAAAGGGATATAAATGTCACAAGTGGGAATATTAAATTTTGATTGAGTCATGGAGGGAATTTTTTGTTGGAAGGATGAAGCAGTTTGAGAAAGACTATTGATAATGGGTTCAGTAGAAAGGATGGTATGAGACACGTGTGAAAGGTTTGGACCATTATGGGAAATGGATGATATATTGGGATATGAAAATGGAAAACTATTGTAGGTACATGCATGGATGAAGGTTGGAAAACATGTGGAACACTTGAAGGAGGAGGAATTAGGAATGATTCCAAGACTAAAATGTGTAGGATTGATATTTGGAATGGATGTAATCATGAGAGGTGGAGCATAAGTAGAAACACTAGGTAATGAAGTAGGAATAGGATTAGAGGTCTCAACACTAGTGGGAGGTTGAGTTAAACCACGGTATTGAGCATAATCTTTAATAGGTTTAACATTTCTATGAATAAGAGGAAAAATAGTGTGTAACAAATTAACACCATGTTCATCATTGTGAATCAAATTCCAAAAATCTTCTACTATGGAGATGGCTTATGTATTAGAATTTTCTTAACCTAACCATTGCTCAAATTTTTCAAAAGAATGGGAATATTTTTCTCCTGGGTAGGAGGAACTCTTAAGGTCTCATCTTCATCATGAGAAGAGTGGGAAGAAGGATTGTCAACAAGAGTGGGAATTCCATTAGTAGGAATGTGTGTATCATCAAGATTCCAAGGAAACAAAGAGGAATCAAGATCAAATAAACCTATAAGTCTACAAATTATCCTAACTAAAATTTTATAGGTAGGACTCAAAGTTATAACACCCATGAACAAGGAAAGAAAGAGAGATATATCTAGAAGATGCAAGTAGTAAATTTGAAATAAATATGCAAGAAATCATTAAATTTATGCAATAGAAATGGAATTATAACGCATACTTACATATAAAATTTAATGACTAGCACATCTAGCCATCAAATCAAAAGTAGAAATGTCATGCATCAAGTTCGCCAAAATGTACAATATGGAAAAATGAAAGATGATGAATGAAAGGGGAATTGTCCTCCTTTCCCTATTTGTACAATCAAAAGGAAGATGATGCAATAGGCTCAAACAGGGATTAAAAATTGAATGATAGAATGATCCTTTATTAATAATGTATTGGGGTAAGTTGTATTTGAGAGGAAATGATAAGGTGATGCAAGATAGAAGGTCAAAAAAGAAAATATGATAAATTACAAAAAATACAGAATGACAGAAAATAAATAGAATCCTTTAATGACTTAAAACAAAAACTAGAAGACTGTACAAACTTGTAGATTTAATTTGGAGTTGACTCATAGGGCATAGAATGCTTGGGGCATTCTATCCCCAAGTATAGATAGTATGGTGTTTTGTATACTTCGACATTTGAACCCAAATTTAAATAGGTGGCCTGTTGCAGTGTTTTAATTAGATTTTAGATCACGTGTTGGTCTCCTCTAATTTTAGAATCCTAAAATGCTATGACAGGTATATAACTGGCCCATCTCTCCTTATTTTGTCATCCACAAGAAAAAATTCAAAAACCATGATCAAGATTATCAAGCAATTGAGTTCAAAATTTGAAGGCAAAGAATTCAAGATCTAACATTCCTTAAGCATCCAAGGAAATTTTAAAGGAAATCTTCTCCATTGCAGATTGCTTCTCTTCCAAGATGTCCAAGTAGAGGACTTATCAATCAAGAAAAAAGGTCCCTTTTTCCATATACATGCATTTCATTTATCCATTCTACAAGGTAAGAGTTCATCAAGCATAGAAACATTGAAGATCTTGGAGATGAATTCATAGATTCATGCATTTGTGAAAGGAATCCTTGATTCCTTCCTATATTCCAAGGTTTAACAACTACAATCAAGAAACATACAAGTGTATTTATGAATATGTGTGATCTCAGTATCCATTCATGAAGGGATATTCAAGGTAGATACAACATTTACCTTTACATTTACATACTTTCCTTTACATGATAACACAACAGTATAAGACACGGTATATGGCAAAAGATAGAATAGACGTTCGCATGAGTGGTACATCTCCACTCACAACCAGCAATCCACATACACAGAGAGAGAGTAATGGAATAATCAATGGGTGGGGTGGAAGAATCATTGAATTCCTGATATGTATGCCATTATATATAATCTAATGACAGTATATATATATATATATATATATATATATATATATATATATATATATATATATATATATATATATATATATATATATAGGAAGCTTGATAATAAGTTAGAATCATGCATCCGTTATGAGATCAATATATATGTGTTTATATTAGTAAGCAATAGAATAGGAATTATATATTAGTTATGCTACATATATCCACTTATATTTCCTTAATATAAGATATTTATATATATTTAGCCAATACTGATGTATGATACTTGGGAATTGGTGTTCCCAAGTACAATACAGATTCTAATTGGGAAAATTTGAGAGAAAACTATGTAAGGTCCTATTAGGGATCATTACATCCCAAGTTAGTGATGTAGTGTAGTTTCTATTTATGGTTATCACAAGTTTCTATTTGATATTTCTAATTAAAGTTTTCATTTTACCTACTTAGGCATCTATCTTGTATTTATCAACCATATTACTTCAAATACAACTTTTACCAATTCATTATCAACAAAGGATTACTGACCCATTTAGTGCTTAAGTCCTACTTGAGACTATTTGGCCATCTTCCTTTTGATTGCACAATTAGGAAAAAGGTGGGCCACACCCATATTCATCTCTCCCATTCTTTTCCTTATTGTACAATTTTATAAATGGTTTTACATAATGAGATCGATCTAAAATTTGTGAAGGTTTTCACATATGATTTTATGGGAATTAATACTATATTTGTTTTGTTTAAATCATTTAGTAAAGTCATATTTTTACTTGATTTTTATGCTAATTTACATAAAGTCCCAACATATTTGGAATATTAGGGTTAGGAATCCATTGGGTCTCGGAGCTTTGTTCAAATTCATCTCAAATATAGTTTTTTGGACTTCTTTCATTGTGACTGTATCCACGAGAAATTTATTATTGTCTATTATTATCAGAGTTGGTATTTTTTGTGCAAATTTTTATGGAGTTTATATGCTTCTCCATGTCCTCAAATAAGGTTTTGAAAAAATTCTACACCTGCTTGTATTTCTTTGGGATAAATTGTGGTGCTTTGATTATTGTCTTTAATTTATGTTATTTTGTTTGATTTTTGAAGTTTTGTAAAATAATTTTGTATTTGAATCCCCTTCATTTAACCATATCTCCCTTGATTTTGATCTTCAATAGCTTTATTCCCTTTCCAAAATCTCTTTGTATTCTATCATAAGAGTTTTCTCTTCCTCAAATTCCACCTGTGTCATCCCATTACTTATTACTTTATTGCTCATTTGATAGATTTCCCTTTCTAATATATGTTTTGCTTAATAAGTGCTACTAAGTAATTTTTGAGTCCCTTAAGTTCTTTGAGGAATATGTATATGTGCATTAATTTTTTGGTTATAGGTTCCTCCCATTATTACTTGAGGTTTGTCATTTATTCTATGTGTTGTAGCCACATAAGTTTGAATGTAAATTGTGATTTTGGATGTGTTTGATTTTCTAGATTGCCCAATTTGATAGGGAAATGGTCTAATATGGGGATAGGATGAATTAAGGGTGATGAAAGGGTTGGATTTCTTCACCACTATTCATATAGCATGAAAAAATATAATTGTTTTGTTATATAAGTGAACCACTTCTATGATTGTTCCATTTGAAATTTTTGTTAATAGGGGGACAATCAATGAGTTTATTTTTTGTGGCAAAGTTCTAAAACTCCTATACCTGAGTAATTCACCCTACATCTCTAGTATTTTCTCTTGGGTCTAGTATGGCATTAAATGCACCTCCAACTATGCAACTCTCTTGAAGAGATAAAAAGGTTAGACTCAATTCATTCCACACCTTGTTTTTCTCCTTTGCTTTAGCTAGAGCGTATTTGTTAAAATGATAAATTTGAGGAAGGTTTGTAGAGTATTATATTTTTCCAACTTCCACTTGATTTTTAATGGGTAATTTCAACATTGACCTGATTTGGTCACCCATAATTCCTATTCCCCCAAAAGATTTGTGGGATTCCATAAATTTTCCTTACTAATGCCTACAATATTTGATGAATTATTGTGATTCTTTTGCATTTAGTTTTGTTTCTTGTAGTAGGATTATATCAATATTTTTGGTTTCCTATTGATGCTTTATCACGTGTCTTTTGTTAGGGGTGTTTAAGTCACTAACATTCCATGTGAAGATCTTCATTATTTCTTGAAGGAGAGGACTCCTCCCTTGGGTCTAGATCTAAGAAAATAAGTTTTAATTGAGATCAACTCTCCCTTCATAGTTTCTTCTTACCTCTTTTGTCTAATATATTTTCTTCCTTTTCCTTTTTAATAGGGAAATTTGCTAGAGTGATTGAAAAATATTGGCTTATACTTCTTGGCTCTTGGATATTCAAATCATTTTGTTAGTCCCATGTTTCTATCTCTAATTTATTTTTTGATTCTACTTCTGCTAGATATTTTTTTGTGTGGCGCGGTCATTGATTTTCCTTTCCTATGTGATCTTGAATTTTTTTAAAAGTCTTCCTATGTATCTACTAATACTATTCCTTCTATAGCTTCTATCCTATCATCTTATTGTGTTTATTCCTTAATCTGTTCTTTCATTTCTATTGCCTTGGTTTTTTTTTGTATAGTTGGAGATTTGAAGGTAGTCTTTATTTCCTCTCCTTGTGAGCTTTTCTCTTGTTCTTCTACTTGATCTTTCAATGTATCTTTAATTGTTTTTAGAAAATTATTTTTCCTATTTTATGAGCTTGAATTTTCTTGTGGGTTTGATACTACTTCCTTTTTTGTGTTTCTATTTCCTTTGTTTTCTCCTTTGTAAATTCATCTTTTTCCAAAATCCTTATGACCTTTGGTTTCCATATTGGCAAAAGGGGTTTAGAACATCTTATTATCGGGTGAGACCTATTATTGCATTGTAGATAATAATGTGTTGGCTTCTCAATTTTAGTATCTTGCCTCCTAATGCCCACACTTATTTTAAGATGGATTACATTTGACATTGGATCAATTGTGATCATTTTTTGTTTAAATAAATAAAGTTTAATCTTAATTTCCTTGCCAAGTGCTATCCTTAATTTTCTTTTATTTTTCTGAATGCAGTCTCTCGTCCCATACTCCAAAGGAAGATTATTCCAATGAATCCAATAAGCATAGTTGTACTTTATCTTCTCTTTAGGATTGAAATTTTTGGTCATGTTTTTGATAGAAAAAGTAGCAAAAAGGGTGCTGGCCCAAGGAACATAAGGACTAGAGGCACATTAATAGCATATTAATGGCACTAGTCATAAGCATTTCAATAGCAGTTTAACAGCAGAAAGAATGAGGTCTAATCTGCCTCTATAAAAAACAAACATAACAGTACTTATCAAGAAGATTAAACCAGGATAACTAAAGTGAATAGTAGAAATTAAAGTAACAGTAATAAGCCACACAGGGCTATACCAAGAACTAGGCAAAATAACCTTGAAGCAGTAACCCAAAATGGAGAACTTAGGGCCAAGCCCAAACAAAAATAAAAACCTCATGAGCAACAACGACTAATTCTTTCCACTTAGATGTTTGGACATTAGGGTCCTGGCCCACTCCTCCTGCAGGAAGAGGAAGAGATCTTTGTTGTCATGACATGTTTGGTCATGTTTTGTACATAAAAGAATTATCTTTATACCGTTGTGAAATTGCTTGCATGATTTTTTCTCTGGCAACTTCAGAAACTAGGGCTATAAATAAAAGATTTAATGGAAAGAAATTGATTTCTATACCGGCCTCCTGATTATGAAATATCCATTCTCTTATTTCCTTTTTGGTTTGGTTTAGTAGCAATAAATTTTTCTATAATTGCACACTTTTCCAAATATCTCGCTTCTTCATCCACTAAACATGTTACATTAATTTTGCAGATAATAGTTTAATCATTTTACCAAGTATCCAGGGAGTTTTTGGCAAATCGCTACTTTGATGAATTTTTGAATTCTTTCATATTGTATTGATATCCAACCAATATAATCCTATTTAATCTGGTAATGTATTTGGGTGGGTAAATTTTGAGGGAAGATAATTGCTGATTTATTTTAATCAGTAAAGTTTTTGTAATTTTATTTATTTTTTTAGAAAATGTAGATGGAAAAATATTACATTTCACTCCAAAATCCTTCTACAAACCCAAAAAATTAAGTTGTATGTACAACCACTAACACCCATGCCATTTTTTACTAGACCCCAACTTGTACCAAGATACCCATTATTAGATATATGATTATGAGCACCTATATGCATAGATAGTACATTATAGTTATAGTAATCACGTAGCAAATAAATTATAGAAATTTCAACGAATAACATGACTTAAACCCAACAAAAAGAAACAACCTATATTTGTTCATGTTATCAACTAGATTTGCACCCTATTGAACTAGAAGTTCAAAAATTTACTTAAACATGGGAATGATCCCAAGGTGTGGGTACCTTAATGAGATCAAACCTCCAGAGAAGGGTCACTTCTTGGTACTTCACCTAGACTACTACTTGGGAAAAGGGAAGAGAGATGCTTTCAAAACAAAACCTATAATAACTGAGGTAATGCACCAAATTTAACTTTGTACCTATAATGTTGGTGTTTTATGCATACAAAGTATCCATGTTTTTTTAACTATGCTTACACTACTCAAGAGACAACATGTTTATGTATGAACATTTCATGGAGAGGCTAGTCTCAACAACCTTAGAAGGAATATGATGAATATTTATCTTCACAAAAACATGATTATTTTCAGACCTACAGAAACCATAACCTATAGAAAGCATGTTATTTTTGTCTAAAGGTGCTAATAATATAATCATTTTTAGGATTTATGGCAAAAAAAGTCACATAAAAAATAATAATTACCCAATTTGCATATAATAAAACAACTCTTTTGAAGGTAAACCCGTGATTTTTGTTGATAATTTGGTGTTGTAGCATCAATATACATTTTGATAATACTTTTTTATTTGCTTGAAAAAGAAAGTTGACATGTGTTGTCTAGTCAAAAGAATGATATATTTTTGAGTTACAAGACTATTTTTGCTACAAAAAGCTTGAAAAAGCTATAATATACAAAAAAAGATGCAAGAAATACCTTACAATTAACTTACAACTTCCTTTTTATCTCCTTTTCTTATAAAAAGAGAGAATATATGAGAAGATTTAAGAGAGAAGACGGAGACAAGAGACTTGGTCCATACTTGAAAGATCTTCAATTACTACTGTGGTTCAGATCTAATTGATTTGTGCTAGTGAAAGCCTCATAAATTGCTCCAAATAGTGCCATAAATCCTCCAAGATGACCCTTGACCAAGTGCATATCCATAAAAGTCTATAAACATGTGTCAAAATGTCTTTAAAGTGGATAAAACTGCCCCTAGATTCACTCATCTGACCCCTACATTCTTGCTCTATCTTTTATAACTGTACTTTAGCAGCCCAAAATTTCATAGGACATGTACTCTTGTATGATTTAATGGGTAAGAAAGTCTAGGGTATTGGGTAGCACTAAAAATGGGCATCAATGACCATCCTAACTAATCCAAAAAAAATTCCTTACTATTTAAAAAATTTACCCTCATGTATACATAGCTATTGGAAATCTCTGCATATGTCAAAAGTCATGTGCAAGTCAAAACAAACCACTCTTTTAGTGATCTTTACCCACTTGTCACTAGCTGCACTCAATCTACCAATGCTTCCCTTTGTCATTTTAAAGATGTTCATTATTTGTCAATTAGCTACAACAACTCCATGACTGTGAAAATTTAAAGGATTGGACTTGCCTGATCCATTTCCCTTTGCATATTTATACTATGTATGATGGCGACATTGTATCTTAGACCCTTGATAGCATGTGAGGTTGTCATTACACCAACTAGAACCTTACCTTCATCTTTTCTTTATCACCAAATGATTTGAATTTCTTAACCCCAAATACCTTCTCCTTGTCAAGGGGTTGTTATGTAGTCACCTTGCCTTAGCATTTCACTAAAATAAGGTATGCAAAATGATTTTTAAGCTACTCTTTGTAAGGAAACTCAGGTGTGGAAATAGCTTCCTACGCTAATCTCAATAGGAGAGTATTGTGCAAATTCTTATAAATCCTTATAATTTCAGATTCGTTAACTACTTTAACAAAGATATTGCAACCACATACCATGCATACAGAAAAATAGAGAATGACACAATGATATACCTTGGGGAAAACCTTTCGGTAAAAAACCCCAGCACTCCAAAACCTGCACAATGTATTATCTTCAACACAAAGATTACAATACACTTGCAATGCAAGTTCTTTTAGGAAATGAGAGACAAAGCTAACAAGACTTAAATTTCTATTATATATCTCCCACAGGAGCAGCATCATATATATAGACTCCTCTGGACCCAAAAATAGGCACAACCACCAAGACCCATGCACAAAACCACATGTACATAGTTGTTACATGCAATCCCAAGAATAGGCATCCATCCCTAGAATAGACTATGACAGCTTGTCATAGAATCCACCAAAAATAACGGTCACAAGAGAAGTGTAAGAGAATCTATCATACCAACCTATTTTTGGCATATTCTCTTACACACACCAACCACTTCTTCTTGGGTGCCCAAATAGGCCCAAGTCATAAGATGCTCTTACACCTGTCATAGCACATTCTGTAAATAGTTCTTACACGTCATAGGAATCCATCATGATTATTTCAGTCATGATCTCCTTACGCACAAGATGCTGAAACATCAAGTGGAGTGACACATCAACATGCCAACTAGACATGTACACTCACACTTAATTACATTATTTTCAAAAAATACATTTACAAAACAAATAATAAGAATAGGAATTATCCAAGGTTGAGACACCTTATTCCTAACATTCTCCCACTTGTCAAACACCTTGTAAGAGCAACAGGAACATAACAGGAACTTTAACTGCTATAGGCCAAAAGGCCCATAGACTCCGAACACCATCTGAACTTCTCAGTGCCCACTAGTTTTGTTAATGCATCTGCAACATTCTTCACAGTATCTACCTTCTCCAAATTTACCTTTCCATCTTCCACGATATCTCTCACAAAGTGAAACTGCACATCCATGTGCTTCATTCTGGCATGGAAAGTTGGATTCTTTGCAAGGCAAATAGCGCTCTGACTGTCACACCAAATAGTAATCTGTTCTACATCAACACCAACATCAGAACACAATATTCTAAGCCAAATGACTTCTTTACAAGCATGAGTAGCAGCCATGTACTCAGCTTCTGTAGTGGACAAAGCAACCACAGGTTGTCGCTTACTCATCCAACTAATGGCACCACCAAACATAGTGAACACATAAGCACTGGTGGATCTCCTACTGTCAATATCACCTGCCCAATCTAAATCCACAAACCCACGAATACAAACCAAATGCGGAGATCCAAAAGAGTTACCATGATAACATATGGAGTAATCTGATGTACCCCTCAAATATCTGAATACTCGCTTAACTGCATCCCAATGTACCCGTCCAGGATTAGCCATAAACTGACTTAGGACTCCCACTGCTTGGGCAATGTCTGGTCTAGTACAGACCATAGCATACATAAGACTACCAACTGCACTAGCATAAGGTACTCTACTCATGTCCTCCACCTCACTAGGAGATTTTGGACAATCATCTACAGATAAATTTGTTCCCACAGAAATAGGAACACATAGTGGTCTACAATCTGCCATGCTAAACCTGTCCAACATAGACTTCACATACTTACTCTGACTCAACCAAAGTTTTTTGTTAGACCTGTCTCTACTGATTTCCATACCCAAGATGTACCTAGCTGCCCCAAGATCTTTCATCTCAAACTATGCTGACAACTGAGATTTAAAATCAGAAATCATACCCTTACCCTTCCCAAATAGCAACATATCATCAACATATAATGCAACAATAAGAAGGCGATCATTTTAAACTCTGAAATAAACACAATGATCTGATTTTGATCTTACAAATCCAATTGACAACACAAAGGCATCAAACTTAAGATACCACATCCTAGGAGATTTCTTCAAACCATATAGAGATTTCTTTAATCTGCAAACTAAGGATTCTTTACCTTTAACAATGTAGTGCTCAAGCTGTGACATATAAATTTCTTCCTCCAAATCACCATGAAGGAAAGCTATCTTCACATCCATCTGTTCTATCTCTAAATCATATGATGTAGCAAGAGATAACATAAATCTAATGGATGTCAACTTTGCAATAGGAGAGAATATTTCACCATAATCTATTCCCTCTACCTATGAATACCCCTTTGCAACCAATCTAGCTTTATACCTTTCAACACTGCCATCTGCACATAATTTCTTCTTGAACACCCATTTACAACCAACAGATTTTCTCCCTTTAGGCAAAGGTACAAGGTCCCAAGTTTTGTTTTTCTCCAATGAAGCCATCTCATCATCCATAGCCTCAATCTAGGAACCTGCATCTTCCATGCCCAAAGCCTCTTTCATAGATCTAGGCTCATCAGTGTTAGTAATCAAAGCAAAGGCACAAATGGAATCTAACATAGAATAACCAAACCTTTCTAGTTGCTTTCTTTCTCTCATGGATCTCCTCAAGGGCTGAGGTTGAGGTTGTTCTTCTTCTTCTTCTGAACTATCAGAGCTGCTAGAGCTCTCCTCATCATTAGACCCAACATGGTCTCTCTGTTTAGTCTTCTCAGGGGTAGGAGGTAACTGAACAAAATCTTTTTCCTTTTCTTTTTCATCTAGTTGTAGCACAATAGGAGAAGATGTTAGCTCTCTAAAAATAACATTTCTACTATACAACACCTTACTAGTCATAGGATCCCAAAGCTTGTATTCTTCACACCAGCACTGTATCCGATGAAAATACATTTAACAGCTTTGTTTTCCAACTTAGATCTTTTCTCCTTTGGAACATGTGCATAAGCTTCACAACTAAAAACACAAAGATGTCTAATTGAAGGCTTCTTACCAAACCACACCTCCATGGGTGTCTTACCAACAAGGGCTGATGTAGGAGATTTGTTAACCAGATAGCAAGCAGTGGCCACAGCTTCGGCCCAAAACCTTTGTTCTAAACTAGCTCCACTAAGCATACTCCTAGCTTTCTCCATTAGTGTCCTGTTCATTCTCTCTGCAACTCCATTTTGCTATGGGGTATAAGGAGTTGTCTTATGCCTCTCGATACCTTTTTTTTTACAGAACTGTTCAAACTCTGCTGAGAAAAACTCACCACCGTTGTTAGTTCTCACACACTTAATCTTCTTACTAGTCTGATTCTCTACAAGAGCTTTAAATTCCTTGAACCAACTAAAGACTTGTGTCCTAATTTTAAGGAAATAAATCCATGTTCTTCTACTATAATCATCTATGAAAGATATAAAAAATATAGACTTGGAGATTGAAGGAACTTTTACAGGACCAAATACATCAGAATGAATAAGATCCAAAACATCAGAAGATTTGTGAGAATTAGAGTAAAACTAAACATGATTTTCTTTACCATAGACACAGTGTTCATAGAAGTTGAACTTGAGATTGCAATCATTTAACCCCTCAATGAGATTTTTATTTTTCAGGGTTCTGAGACCCTTTTCACCAATGTGGCCAAATCTCATATGCCACAACATTGTCTTTTCTGTAGGAAGCTTACCTTCCAAAGTGTTTGCACTACCATCGGAACCAATGGCCACAAACTTCTTCACTGCTTGTTTAGATGGTGAGGATGAAGAACTATTACATAGAGGAATACATGCATCTAGCTAAAATAAGGTACCTCTCCTAGTACCCCTTGCAAGCACTATCAATCCTCTCATCATCTTGCATCCTTCTTTTGAAAAAACAAATTGCACACCTACATCATTCAGCATACTTACAGATAATAGGTTTCATGCCAAACCTAGAATGTGCATAACTCCGTTGATTCCCTTTACTTGTCCATCAGGAAATTTGATAGTGACCCTTCCGTGTCGAACTATCTTTAGGTGGGAATCATCACCCAAGTACACCTTTCCACCATCGAACTCTTCATATTTTGAGAACCAATTTCGATGAGAGGTCATGTGAAAAGATGCACCTGAGTCAACCAACCACACATCATCAGATGCATGGGCTGCCAAAGCTGCGATGAATGCATTGCCATCTTCTTGAGATCTTTCTAAAGCTGAATCTAAACCTTTCTTCTTCTTCTTCGGCTCTTTGCAGTCTTTACGGAAGTGCCCAGATTTATCACAGTTCCAAAATTTTGCCTTGGACTTATTGGAAGTCTTTGACTTCCCATGAGATTTGGATCTACCCTTATTGTCATTTTTCTTCCCTTTTTTAGTGGATCTCCCACGAACAGCAAGGGCTTCTTTTTCTAAAATGGAAGCCTTTCTCTGCATCTCCTTTGATAGCAGTGAAGACACCACATCATCCATTTTGAAGGTGACTAAAGTGCTTTCAAGAGCCATCACAAGATGGTCCCATGAATCCGGTAAAGAACACAAAAGTGTGTAGCAATGATCCTCCTCCTCTAACTTGACACCAACTGATGTCAATTGTGCAGCCAGTAGATTAAATGCATTTAAATGATCTGTTAAGGATCCACCTTCCTCCATTCGTAGAGAGTACAACTTCTTCCTCAAGAACAACTTGTTCACTAGAGATTTGGCTTGATACACAGCCGCAAGTCTTTCCCACAAACTATTTGCAATTTTCTCATCTAGAACATTCAGAAGGACTGCATCAGTTAAACAGAGTCTTATGAGACCCTTAGCTTTACGGTCTTTGATATCCCAATCTGCTTGAGCTATAGTTGCTGGTCTTGTAGCATTTAAAGTCACTTCCCATAGGTCACGATCTTCCAACATGTCTTCCATCTTGAGTTTCCACAACTTGAAATTAGTGCCATTAAATTTCTCCACCTCCATTCTTCCATATGATGAACTTGCCATCTCAATCTGCAAATAAGATTCAGAATGCTCTGCAAAAAACTCCCACTCAAACTTGAGATTAGCTCAAAAAACCCTACCCAACAACTAGGATCAAAATTTGATCAAGCTTTGATACCACTTGTAAGGAAACTCAGGTGCAGAAATAGCTTCCTACGCTAATCTCAATAGGAGAGTATTGTGAAAAATTTTATAAATCCTTACAATTTCAAATTCGTTAACTACTTTAACAAAGATATTGCAACCACATACCATGCATACAGAAAAATAGAGAATGACACAATGATATACCCTGGGGAAAACCTTTTGGTAAAAAACCCCAGCACTCCAAAACCTGCACAATGTATTATCTTCAACACAAAGATTACAATACACTTGCAATGCAAGTTCTTTCAGGAAATGAGAGACAAAGCTAACAAGACTTAAATTTCTATTATATATCTCCCATAAGAGCAACATCATATATATAGACTCCTCTGGACCCAAAAATAGGCACAACCACCAAGACCCATGCACAAAGCCACATGTACACAGTTGTTACATGCAATCCCAAGAATAGGCGTCCATCCCTAGAATAGACTATGACAACTTGTCATAGAATCCACCAAAAATAATGGTCACAAGAGAAGTGTAAGAGAATCTTGTAGAAACTGATGAAATATCAGATTCAACTCCAAGATCCAGCTGCATGCAATAAACCTGTCACAAAGAATGAAGCAAAAATATGGAAAAAGCAAAACCCTCTTGTGCTCAAAAAGTTAGAGCTCAAACTGTATTAAGAGAGAATGAAAGAAAAAATTACAAAAGCGGCTTATAAGAACAGAAACCCTAAAGCCACAAAAAACTAGGTTGTGCAATAATAATTAATAGAAATATTAATTATTATGCACCTAAAAGAGATAGCTTAAGTGAAAAAGAATAATAGAGGACTTAAGTAATTAAATCGAAATGATTTAATTATAAAGTCAAATATATCTATTACTCTAACAAATCTGTCATACCAACCTATTTTTGGCATATTCTCTTACACACACCAACCACTTCTTCTTGGGTGCCCAAATAGGCCCAAGTCATAAGATGCTCTTACAACTATCATAGCACATTCCTTAAATAGTTCTTACACATCATAGGAATCCGTCATGATCATTTCAGTCATGATCTCCTTACGCACAAGATGCCGACACATCAAGTGGAGTGACACATCAACATGCCAACTAGACATGTACACTCACACTTAATTACATTATTTTCAAAAAATACATTTACAAAACAAATAATAAGAATAGGAATTATCCAAGGTTGAGACACCTTATTCCTAACACTCTTTATCCTATAACCTTGTAAAGCACTTCAAATGCTTCCACTCATACCTTAAACCATATTGATTTCTCTTTTACAAGTCACCTCATTTAATAGTCACATGACTATCCTTTTCTCTTCTACCCAAAGCCTTTCAACTTAGACTACATTATCTAAAGATGGGCAACATTCCATCATTGGCATTCCCCCTCCATTTTTCATGACTGTATTGTAATCTACTAGTATATCACTAACTTTGTGCCTTACATAGTGTTTTGGTATCTTGATTGTGCTTCTATTTACATTGTAATTTTATAACAATAAAACTATCTTTGAAGCATATTCTAGTCATTGTATCTTTGAGATTTGTGTCATTATCCTTAATGACTAACATCTAGCCTTCATCTCTACCTTTTATTCAACCATGATAAGCATATTTCATCTTTTTAGGGTATGACCAGATTTTTTGTTTTAGGCCTTAGGATTATTGGCATTGTTTCTCTCTATATTAAGACAACCTATATTGACTCTTTTTTTAGATGACTTTGACTATTTCTATGATTAAAGATTCTATTTCGCATGAATAGAACCTCCATAAAGTCAGTGAATCACATAATTCCTTTGTAGTCAAAGGAACATAACATAAAATAACACCAACATGTATTGTGAGAGAGTACATTCCTTGTTGAACCTATTAAATAAAATCATTTAAAAAAAAACTCCAAAGTCAGCTTCTTAGCAACCATCAATCTTTTCAAGGGCTTTATATATTGGTATTGTAAATCCATTGATGATTATCCATGCACGTTGTTGTGGGATAGTGAAATGATACATAGTATTGGCATGCTCTAATCTTTGTTTTAATATTGTTACTTTTCTTGAAATCTACTATACACCAAGATCTACTCCACTTTCACTAAAACTGCTACCTCTTGTTTGAGGCTACTACTCTTTTACTTATTTTCTTTCCAAGAATTCTTGGTAAATATTGAGTGTAAGCATCCATAATCTTTTGTGAAATTCATATAGGTACATGGGTGACTTGACATAAATTTATCAGATCTCCACATATCCATGTAGCATGATGAATCCTCTTCATTACTCCTATCTTACAATTCTTTCTATCCACATGGTGTTTCAATAGTTGAGACCCTTCTAATGTGCCAAGATTTCCTCCCCTCTTTCCATATGAGAATGGACTAGAACTGCCACTTTCTATTATTGCATCAAAGATTGAGCTCCTTGTACCTCTTTAATGAGATCTCTACAATGTGGCATAGTCCTTTACCTTCTCCCCAATGTGGATGAATTTTTCCTTAAAAATCTATAATATGGGTGTGAACAGGGTAATTGCAACATGTTTCTCTTCTTTTGCTACAAATAATGTTTCTTCAATGCAAAATAAGAGAAAACCCTAAAATTATGACACATGCATTTTCCTCTTTGGAATATACTTAGCAAAAGCTAAAATATTATTTTCCACTCTTTTGGTGGCCAAGACTCATCATCCTCTTAATTTAAAACCTTTGACAATACCTAGGTTTGTATGGAAAATAAGTAATACATTTTTTATTCTTTTTAAATCAAATGCAAGACATGGTAACCAAAAAGAGCAACATTGAAACATATTTAACTCTTTCAATTTTTATAATGTCAAAAGAAAACCTTTGAAAGACTATTTTTAATGAAGGCCAAAATAGGTCAACACTTTTGGTGACCTCTAAGAGAGTTTTGCTTGCTAAAAATTCTAGAATAATTTCCTTGCATATCGATTGGGTATAGGAGTCACTAGAAAGACCTTTAAAACTCAAACCATGACACACCACTACTAACACTTTTGAACAAAAAAACTAACTAAAACAACATCTACAACTAACCCAAACTAAAATTAATGTGCCTATGCACTTGGAGGAATGGAAACAAGACAAAACATGTGCTAAAATACTTATTGGAAATGAAACCAAACCTATCCTAGACTAACTAGAAACAAAAACCTCTCAAATGAAACCATTAACTAGCTCTATAAAGTAGCTTCCTTTCCTAAGAAAATTATAGTGCTTTGCATGTTCATGAGAAGCTAAGAGAATACAAATAAGTGACAAATGCTTAACAAGCTACTGCAATAACTATTGAATAAATAAAACAAACCCACTTACACACTCATATTGGTTATTTTGAAGTGGATATGAAGGTTCATTATGATCTACCTCAGCTAAAACCATATCATTATCTTTATCTTCATCAATGATCTCATGCCTGGGTGAAAGCATGAATAATAATTATTTGTTCATCTCTATCCTAGCTAGATTCTTAGGGAATCCTCTTGGAAGAACACACTTAGAGATCCTTTTGCTAATCCCCCACCTATTAGCTACTTGTTTGACATTATCTTGCTGATGAAAATGACATAGTTCAAGAAGCTCCAGTTGAAAAGTGGTTGCTTCCACAATATGTTCCTGCTACTCATGGTTTTCAAACTTATGAGATGTTAGTTTATCATCTAAGCTTGAGTAAATAATTCCATCTCATCCCAAAAAATAACCTCCTCTTTGTCTTTTTCATTTATCTAAATAACAAGACCAATTTTATCATCGTGACAACTTTCTTCTAACTCCTTTAACTAAAAAATGAACTCATCTTTGTGTTCTTTATAGGCCAAGGCTTCATTGTCACATTAAATTTTATGACACAACAATTTATCATTATTTTTAATATCTTTTTTCTGCTCCAAATTCATTGTTAGTGTGATCATAGTTGTATTCTCTTCATATTTCTCAACAAAAGAAGGAATCACATTAAACTAGACTACCAAATCTTCCTTTTCATCATGTTGTCCAAAGCTTGTTGATATTGGCATTGTTGGCAAGAGACACTACTCTTGAGGGCTTAGACATTGTCATTGATGGAAACTATATGGATTCCACATATTTTCATATCATGTTTTGATTATACCGATGGATTGAAGGTATATTTGGATAAATATAACAAGAACATAACAATATACATTTTTAAGGAAATGGTTCGGTACAGACACATAGTTTTGAAATTTGGGGTATGAACCTAGTAGAAGAATTGTAAAGGTATTCTCTATCACATTATATCTTCGTAATACTTAATGTTGCCATTGGATTGAGTTATGAGGTTTTGTGTATCAATTTTAAGTTAAAAAATGAAGAACAAAGATAGATGTTAGTAAATTTTTATGGGATCCAATCAGATTAGTTTTGGTAAATACTTTTGATTTGAGGTTGATGATCTGACATGGCAGAATGATTTGATGTACTTATTCAAAGTCCACATTATACTTTGCATGTAGATTAAGCTGACTATCTAAACATTATAATATTTTTGTAAATATTCTTAAGGCTGACCTAGTTGATGAATTAATTGTTGAAGTAGATATATAAGCTTGATGTATTTGATCATTTTGGTATGAATGAAAGATGTGTATAATGTGCATATGTGAAAAGAGAAGGATAGTATGAAATGTGTTAATTTATTATTTTGAGCTTAATTGGAACTGTATTAGCACAAGTTGATATTGTTCATCTGTTCATTCTAATTTTGGATTGTGGTCCATATTTTGTAAAGGTAGTAAGCCTTTATTAGGGTTGTATCCCTTATTATATTTGAGGAATGAGCTCTAGGTTGTAAGCTTGAATGCATGTTCATTCTTTGTAAACCTTTAATAGGGTTAAATATAGTTATACAAAGTATATTTTTAAAGTTCCATCCCCAACATGTTAATTCCTCTAATAGGGTTTCCACACAAAAAATCATTGCGTTATGGTGTTGTGGATATTTGTTGTTTTCTTCTGCATTTTAATTTTCATTTCATGTGGTTTATGGTTCAAGAATCAAATTAATAAGGCCAAAACTTGCAGAACACTGATTCACCCCATATTAGTGTTCCTAAATACTAAAATTTGGTATCAGAGCTCTATGCATTAGAGGAAGTCTTGTAGCTTGAGGAAGATCTTGATGAGTGATTCAATGGCTTCAAGTAGTGTTTAGAAATAGATCTTGGTTACAATTGAAGATCTTGATCAATCTAATGCTCATAACATGGAAATTTATAAAAAGACTTAAGAAAGAAACAAAATTCATTGAGACATTGAAAGGGAAATTGAATAAATCCATGGATAAGAGGAAGGAACTTGTTGTACAACTAAAGTAGAAATGAATCTCAAAAGATGAGGCTCAAAGATGTGAGTAGCTTGAAAAAGACAAAGAGCACCTAAATAATGAGATGGAAGCCATGGGGATGAAGATGCCCAAGGAGATTGAAATAAGGAAGAAGAATGACGAGACTCTTGAACAATCTTTGAAGGAAAAATATGATGAATGTCACAAACTAAATTGTGAAGTTGGGTAGCTACAACTTGATCTAGATGAATCTAGACATAATGAACAAGAACTTGAAAGGGTAAATAATATTCTCAGGAGTGAACTTTCTACTGCAAATGAATTCAAGGAGAAATTTATGGCAAACTCAACAAAGCTTGATGAAAAAATTAAAAGATAGAGAATGAAAGGTGTTACACATGGTATTGGTTTTTATAAAGGATTTTTTATAAAGGAGAGAGTTTTAGATTTAGTCAAAACAATCCCTCATCAGAAAACCAAAATGACAATCCTAAGAGGTCCCAGTAAGGCAACCTCATGCTCAAAAGTTCAATGGTAGATGATTTGTTTGCAATAATTTTGGTCATAGGGCTGCACAATGTAGAAATAGAGTGAATGCTACATCTTGTTCTAGTCAATGCTTCAAATGCAATAACTATGGTCATAAATCAAGTGAATGCAAGATGAAAAATACTCCTAACAAAGGGAATGTTTGATGCTTTACATGCAATAATTTTGGACATATTGCTAAGAATTGTAGATCAAGAGAAAATTAGATGAACTATAGAAATGGTCAATCCAATGCAACATGTTACAAATGCAAAAATATTGGTCATATTGTGAAATTTTATAGACTTGGAAGTGTCGACATGAAAAGAAGAGGTTTGGTGAACAACAATATCATGTAGAACAATGATAAAGGTAAAAAAAAGGTTGATGTGGAAGAAATTAGGAAGAAGATGAGAAATACATGGGTACCAAAGAGTATTTTTGATGCTAATGATGGGTCGACACCTAAATCTGGTGTGGGTAATTCTTCTTAGATTTGAATTAAGGCCTTCAGCCTAGGGGAAGATTTCATGAAAAGTCCATAAAACCCCTTGATATGGCTTGATAGTTGAATGTGAATGTTTTATTTAGATATATCAAGATGTTGAGAGCATGAATGAATCAACTCCAAAGGTATCTCTACAAGTTTCAAGGGTTCCCAAAAAAATTTAAATCTTAGTTTGTGAACCAAACATAAGCTATGGTATAGAACATTAATTACAACAAAAAATTAGATGTGTGAAGGATCAAAAGGAATTTCAACACTTCACTATTCACATTACGACTTAGAGGAAGTGTTTGTAGAGCTCTCGAAGCTGATTTGTGTGATATCTAAGGTGATTATAAGAGATTTGGTGATCAAACCCTTGTTTTTATGTAAAAGGTATTTTTCATGGTGTTGTTTGATATTTTTCAGTTTGAATCATGGACAAGCCTCAAATTGTAGACATTACTAACCGTCCTAGGCCAAAATTTAAGAAAAATCCTTAAAAATCACAAGAAGATGATCCCTAAGGTGATTTTTGTTCAGTTCCTTATGGTGTGCTTCACATAGAGGATATTAGGGGATACATTCACTATAATTTGGATGAGCTAGGAAACCATTAGATTCATCAACTATATACAAAGTTGTTTGTGAATTCTAGTCTGAACAATGAATATAAAGTCATAGAGTAAAATAAGGTTTCTCAAGTTATGAATTTACCTACATTTGATGAGCATGAGTGGATAAGGTATCTCTTGAGTAGAATTCATGATCAGATCATATGGCTAGACAAACCTTTTAAGATAACTAAGGAGGTTATTGATATAATTACTTGTTTCAATGCATCTATTGAAGTACCTTCACTTAAGTCTATCAAGAATAATTTGGTCACTAATCTTACTGGTTCATAATGGGATAAGAAAATAATGACAATAAATGACATTATAAAACCTAATGTAAGGTTTACTGCTATGGTATTGGGCTATAAGGCTTATCATTCAAGCATACATACATACAAATTATAGAATGGCTAAGGAGAATGGTGAGTATGATATTTGTGAAGATTTAAGAATTTAGTTATTGGAGAATCTTGCTAAGATAAAGAAAGATAAAAAGAAAATCTTCAAGTATGGCTCCTTGATTATGTATCTTTTCTTCTACTTCATGAATGAATTCCTTGGTATTGGAAATATTCAATGGAATACTAACAAAACCATGGTAGTATGAATTAGATATTTCTATTATATGCTTGAAAGAAAGACAAAGAGTACATTATGGGGTTTCTTTAAGAGTTTCCAAGAGAAGATGCATTCAAGGTAAAAAATTCCTAAATACATTGTTGATAAGTATGAGGATACAATATGTTTCATGGTTGGTGAAAATGATTATTTGATGGAAGCAATTGAACCAATAAATTCTTGGGTCATGCCTATGGGCTATGAGGTAGATGCTACCATTCTTGATGTCTATGCAAAATATTTGTTGAAAATACACATTGGTTCTAATGAAGAAAGGTTCATTACTTTCAAGGAAAATAACATAAAGGTACATCTAGAGGTGAACATACCTAGAAGAGAGATGAAAGTTAGAAAATAAATTGAACATATGGTAGAGAGTTTTGGTATCCTGGTTCAGAAATTAAGGGAATAAAGGAAGAAGTAGTTAGAAGAAGAGGAGAAGAAGAATGTAGCAGAGGAAATAATTGATGTTAATTCATCTACTCGTAGAACTACCCCTGCTGCATCCTCATCTGTGAAAAAAAGGAGATCAGCTCCACCATCTAAAAGTCCACCTGCAAATCCTACTACTACACCAAAGATAGTAACTCCAGAGGAAGCTTCTACATCTAAGTTAGTCAATCCCAAGTAGAAAGTGAAAACAAAAAGTATAAGAAAATGTCAATGAGAAATAGTAGATGATGATGATGATGATGATGAAAAATAAACAAATTTAGATGGTGCAATAAAGGAATTAAGATCAGAAGGGGAAAAAGTAGGTAAAGTTACAAAGGAAAAACCATTTGATGATGAATAAGAAAGAAAGAAGATGAAACTTGATATTCGTAAGCCCCATATGTCAGTTAATAATGTTGCTAAAAATTTGATAGTCCATGGTAATTTAGGACCACTAAGGAAGTATTTTGACAAATATGATGACAACGGTAAGAGAATTCTTGAAGAGGCAATAATTCAATATTTGAACAAGAATAATAGGGAACTTGTTGGGATAATGGAAGATATTCCAAAATAATGTTTTGACATTTTGGAAATGAGGAGACTTAATACACAATCCAAAGAAAATAAAATAAGAGAGAAAGTTTTATTTAGTCTTTGTTTGGTCATTTCTCTTGATGAAATGGGCATCATTCTTAAGGAAGTTATGAAAGTGTTCGAAAAAAAAAAATAGAATCAATAAATTGACAATTGGTTTGAGAGATTATGTTATTCATGATACAAATAAAATTCTAGAGAAGGTCTTGTTGGAAAATCATTTTGAGGTGGTTAGGAAGGATGATGATAAAGATATTCATGATAACAGTTGTTTAGAGGGAAAATGGGTGCTAATGAATTTAAAAATATAAACTATGTGAGATGAATTCATTAACTAACCACTTCCACACTCACATTCAAAATAAAATAGAAAGAGGGGCTTCCAGACATAACTCTCAATATAACCCAAGTTAGATTACCAAAACTCAAGGAGATAAAGGGATGCCAATGCTAAACCCAAATTTATTAAGGAAGTATGCAAGCAATATATATATATATATATATATATATATATATATATATATATATATATATATATATATATATATATATATATATATATATATATATATATATATATATATATATATATATATATATATATATATATATATATATATATATATATATATATATATATATATATATATATATATATATATATATATATATATATATATATATATATATATATATAATGGTAAAAGGCTGAGGCCAAGATTTTATTAATCATTTAAACATATACAAAGACCCCGCTCAGTGCAGGCGCTGGTAGGGAAGAGCGGGGTTGAGAAACCATCTAGCCTTGCCTGGGACCAAGGTCCAGTTTTAATACATATCACCTATAGGAGGGCATCCCCTTCCTTTACATAACATACCCAAAAGAGATTACAAATTACATAATTAGCTTTGCTGAAGTTGAGTTTCACATTTTTACATGTTGCGCCCGGTCTTTTGAAATGGATTTCCTTCCTTCCTAGAGTTTTACTTTGATTTGATTTTGTTAGATTGCTTTCCACCCTTGAAACATGCTTAGGATTCATACTCTGCAAGTCTTGTCATACTAGAAACATCTATACTATATCTACAAATCCTTTTAGTATATCAAAAGTAATATAATAACTCCTTGGGAAGTTTGTTAAAAAGTAATTGGTGAGGAAAAGAAAGATAAAGCCATTTCCTGCCAAAAATTAATATTCCTTACTATTAAACCTTAAGCCATTGCAAATTCAGTAGAGAAACCTTAAGCCAATGCAAATTCAGCAGAGCCGTTGATGAAATCCCTACCCATCTAAACTTATTCTATCTCGGCCTTGATTTAGTGGTTAGATAAATCATCAAAATCCTTGTTTGTAAAATGACTACATAATTGAAATTTCTTAACTATATAAATATATAGTAATGACTAAACTATGTAGTTTTTGAAATATCTAAAAAATAGTAATATCCTAAGGAAAACAAGAAACTCTTTTAGCATCATATTAAAAAGAGGTAAAAGATATTTGGATGTCTTACCCAGATCTGGATCTTCTTATTTTCTACAGACATTAGTTTACCTAGATAAACCTTAGTCTGAAGTCAGTATATGACCCCTCCATACTGACTTCAAGATTAATGATTATCCAGGTCTACATATCTTTACTTGCTCTTATAATCAAAGCATAAGGTTTAGAGGAGAATCTTATCCTTCATAGTACCTACACCATAAAAATGTGGAGAACATTGCATGAACAATCCTTGTTAGCAAAATGTCCATGTTAACTATTTGAGTAAAAAAGGAAAAAAGGATAGCTTGAAATCTTAAATGGAGTCCTTGACTTATATAAAGCTTATTGGCAAAAGTGAACAAAGTAAAAGTGAAAATCCTGTATTGAATCCTGCAGACAAACCTTTAGATATTGAGCAGTAATCATTGAGAGACTCATACTTTAACTCAGAAGGGAAACCAGAGTTCACTTGGTAATCGTATTCCTGAAGTCAATGCATATATCACTATATGTCAACTTCAAAATTAGCGATTACCAGGTAATTCTTGTCTGAAACTGATAAAAGGACAATAAGAAAAATACTTCATGATAAAATGTAATATCATACCTTTATTGAGCCCAAAGTAGAATAGAGGTAAAGAATACTTAAAAGATCTGTAGTTGTATTATAATAGAAACCTGCCAAATTCTACTAAAACTTCAAAAAATAGTGACAAGGTTGTTGCTAAATGTCAGAAAACTCTTATCTGTCTCTGCAAAGAATCTCTATCCTTAGCAAACCAGCCTAGGAAGATGCCCTTTTGTTATAATGAAAAACCTTGTCCGGAAAATCTTATAAAGGAAATTTAAGGCTTAGATAACTCAAGTATAACACATCGAACACCAATTCTAGGTTGGAGAAAAAGCACCTACTCCTAAGTGAGAGTAATGTGAATAGTTTGCTGAAGATATTTGTTGGAATGGATATCTATAAATATATGAATATATATGTATATACAAATTCATATATGTATTCATATGAAAATATATTCACATGAATATATATGATGAGAAAGGTGCAAATGTATATATATATATATATATATATATATATATATATATATATATATATATATATATACAAATATATATATATATATATATATATATACAAATATATATATATATATATATATATATATATATATTTGTGTATATATAGATATATATATATTTGTATTTATGTACACACATTTATATATGAATCTATATTTATTAGTACCCAATCAACCTCCTAGCTGTGTAGAAGTGAGAGACCACAACTACCTTAATCACACACTCTCTTCACCACATACCTCATTAGCTCTAACTGATTTAGTATTAGCTGCTTGGGGCATCTCTTTTATCCATAGAGATGAAACATAACAGAAAAAAGTTTGAAAAAACCTTGTCAAATTTAGCTTATCGTGGCTAAGCTTTCTAGTCATTTATCAACAGAACTATTTGAGACTAAAAACATTAAAATTTGATTGAAAGAAAACCATTCTTCTTTATATCCATATTTTTCACATCTTAAAATACTTCACCAAACAAACATAAATTTAAAGAATCTTATAAACATTGTCCCACTGTGTAAGAGTATAAGCCGTATATAGTGTTCTTACATATTCAAAAAAGCCCTAGATATCTAAAAAAATTGATTCCTTATTCCTTATTCCTTATTTGATTAATAGACATGGCTAATACTTTATTCCTTATTTGATCATTTATAGAAAAATAGGGCTAATTCCTTATATGAGAAGCTTTCATTGTGACTTAATGGTCCCTGTGGCTTAATCTTTCTTGTCCTAGCTAGAAGAGCATGATGATGTTGATGAGTGTTTATCCTCTCTTACCAGTTTAAGCCCTATACCATCCTCCATGATAAAACCATTCATCCAATTTTCTTCCGGAGGGGGACGAAGATGAGTAAAGAAAAACAAAAAATCTAGATTCCTTCTGATGGAGGGAGTTTCTTCAATGTATCTATCCCAATCCTCTACTTCAAGAATGGGAAAAGTGGGCACTGCACTCCATTCATATTTGTTAGGTTTTGGAATAGTTAAATCTATTCTGATGCTTTTTAAGACTTTATCCAGATCCCTTAGATATCGTCTCTTGAAGATTCTTCTGCAAAGGTTTCCAATAGTCTCACTATCAAGATCTACTTGGAGGGTCGAGGCTAGGAACATTGCTAGGATATCAGTATTGACTCTATACTGATTTTAATTTTCCTTAAATTCACTACCCAAAATCATAGAAACTACTCTGACAATAATACTAAATTTGATCATTAAGATCTTTCTAATCCTGCTTGAGGAAATAGCCTCATCGAAGGCAATTTGTTTATGAAAGCTTCTCAACTTAATGGGGGGAGACATCTTTCTTAGCTTACTAGAGGCTATAGGATAATAACTATGTAGTCCTCTCTTTCTTTTAAAGAGCTTCCTACTAAAGTAGAAGGATTAAGAATCTCAAGCGCTTACTATTCTTAAGGAAGATGAAAAGTCTTAAAATTTTTTGTACTACCTAAAGGACAAAATTCTCATGACCCTAATAACCTATGCCCTCTATAAGACAAAAGACATTTCATCAAATGGAAAAGGGGAGGTGGAATGAGACTACAGTGACTACTTCTAGAAGATTTGACTTAGATCTAAAGTAAGAGTAAATAATACCAGTTTTACCAGCTGCCTAACCTAGAGAAAAAATTAAAAGATTAATAAAGTGAAAATTAATACTATATTAGAAGGAACCAAAGGGCCTAAGAAACTTGAAAAAAAAAACAAAAAAACAAACTATCTTATGGAAAACATGAAGAGGATTAAGATGATTTTGATCCAGCCCTAAAAGTACTTGAAAAGAAAATCTATAAAATTTGAAGTATTATTGAGTGATGAAAATCATAATTTCTGAAAGAAATATGCTATATAACAGAAAAAATTCAGCTGAATCAAAGGCCCAAAAGGTTATATATAGAGGAATATAAAAACTAATTTCTTGGAAAAATAAAATCTGGGGAATAATCTGCAGGAATATATAATTACTATGCTATATATATATATATATATATATATATATATATATATATATATATATATATATATATATATGTATATATATCTTAAAGGTTTGAAATATAACATGACTTATCCATACCTACTATTGTCTTCTCTATTTTAAACCAGTATAATACCTGAGAACCATAATAAGATGTTTAAAAGGACATTGTTTGAAAGATAAAAATAAACAATAACAACTGAATTTTTAATATGTCCTGCTAGTCTTTACGGATGATATTGCAGCTCCAATCAACATCTTTCTTGTGGATGATGATAATTTCCTCCTACTTTGCTTTGTATTCCCTTGAGGATCTTTTGAATGGCAGCATTATGACCCTAATATTACTTGGCAATACCATGTCCATTTCCAATGGGACCTTGAATCCTTCCGCTCACTAGTAGTCGAGAACTTCATCGAGGTGTACTTCCTCCTTAAGCACCATGGCTATGAGGAAGTCTAGATTCTTCCTCATTGAGGGCCAAACTTCATCAAACTTAGTTTCATCTTTGAAAAAGAGAATTAGAAGCCTTTGGAAGCTAGGTATGGCAGGGAGGGCCTCCAAATCTTTCTTCATATACAACTCTGGGAAAGGAATGGTTAGATTTTTGTCTATTTCGTGAACCACCTTCTCCAAGCCTAGTAGGAGTTCTTCCTCAAAGATTTCTCTCATCACCCTGATAACTCTTTCTTTAGCAGTTCCATTAAAAATTGCCAAGGCTATGAATAGTCCAATTACTTGCCCATTTACCCGAACTATAAAGTCATAGTCAAAGTGTTCCTCTCCTAGCCCTTTAATCAAAGCCCTTCAAATTGTGTCTTATAGAGGCTTCAAGATTATATTCAGCCTTTCTGGCTTTACCGCTCCTCGAAATGCCATTTGCCTATTCTCCTTAATGTGAAAGGTGATAATCCAAGACTCCATTATTGTGCAAAAACTCCAAGAAGAGCCTTCTTGATTTCGCAAAGTTTTTTGGGGGAATATAACTTCAATTCCTTTCTTAAAGCTAAAAAAAGATGAGAAATACTCTGAAATCAACTTAATTATGATGTGAAGTTTGAAGGCATGTGAATATATGAACCATAAAATTTCATAATTAATACGTACATCATCTCAAGGAGATAATTGTATCTCAACTTAATCTTATTAAGGTGAAATTGCTTGGTTTTACGATCTTTGAAAGGTGATTATAGCCTCTAATTAATAATTGATCCATGGGAGTTCCAACCTGAGATGATGGCATGAGGTTGAGTACCTTTTCCCATTTTAGGATGCTTTATTTATATGGAATTAATTTAAATATATTGTTTTAATCTTTCTCCCTGAAAACAAAGTATTAAAGGGGAAATTGTATGTTTTAAAGAGAATATATTACTTCATAAGGGTAAAATGTTTAAGAAATCTTTAAAAGGTTTGAACTCTAATTGGTGAATATTGATTACATTTTAAAGCTCTGAATACTAGATTGGGAAAGGATTCTAGTTTAAGGATAAAAGTTTGAATTATGATATAATAATCCCATCTTCTTCTAATTTGGCTAGAACTTCCATTCTCTTCTTCCCAATGTATATGATTAATTGGTCCTTCTGGAAAGGAACTACATAGATTTACTACTTGAAATAGGTAGTTCTATTTCCAATGATGCTTGATTATTGTTAATGATTTCTAAATCTACTTCTATTTCTAATTGCTTTAATCCCAAGGAAGCACCATTTTGAGAGGCTTTGATTAAAGAATACAACTCAGCCCGAATTCTCATTATCAGATCCAATAGAGGTTGAATTTTCTTCTAATTCATTCCCAACTTGATCATGTATGCGGTGTCCAAAGTAACCATTCTCAAGTTGGTCCAGGAAGTCAAATCACTATTAAGTTTAACCAAAACTTAGGTTGTTGTCGGGTGCTTTCCTCAACTCCATCTAAAAGAGATCCAACTCAATATTTCACTATTCTATTTAAAGATTTTGAGAGAAGTCTGATTTTGGTTAAAATTCTAATAGGATTCTAGATTTCTTAAACATATAGGGGTTGTAACTCATATTAACTTTTTTGTCTGCATTGGCCAATTATGTCAAAGAGATCCCATTTGCTCCTAAGTTAGCTAGTTCATCATCTCTCTTGTTACCTTCTCTGTAAATGTGATTAATTGATATTTCTAGAAAGGAATCACATAGGGTCAAAGCCTGGAAAAGGAGGGAATTTAATCTCCAATTTGGAGTTACTTTTTTTCTAAGTTCATTAATAATTATTGCAGAATCACCTTCAATTTCTAAGTGCTTTAATCCCAAAGAAGTACATTTTTGAAGACCCTTTATTAAAGCATAAAGTTCTGCCCAATTATTTATTTCTTCTCCTATAGGAGCTGCAATCACTGCAATTTCCTTACCTTCATGGTTGTGTATGCTGCATCCAATGCCTACAATTCCTAGATTACCTTTGGATGCTCCATCAAAATTAAGCTTGTACCAATCATTCTTTGGAGGTTTCCACATGCATTCCTTTCTTTTTGATGATGAATTCTAAGGATTTGACCCTATAAAAGGTGGTAAGACTAAACCTTCCCATTTTCCCCACATTCTTCCATCCCACTGACTCATCCTTAGATCTATTTTTAGGATTTTGAGTGTATTACTATTCATTTTCTCTATGATTGCTGCTTCAATTTTATTACATAGTTGTTCCCATTCCATTTTTTCTTCTCTAAAGATTCTTCTATTATGTTCTTTCCAAACTTTCCATATTAATATAGATGGGGAAATAGACCATAGGTTTGCAAAAATGCTCTTTTGTTTAATGATTGGCCATGCTTGCAACATGGCCTTAAGGGATTGGGGAAAGGCTAAGGACCATCCTAAGTTCTCTTGCAGCTAGTTCCAACATTGATTTGTGAAGGGACAATTCAAAAATAAGTGGTCTCCATCTTCTTCATCCTCTTCACATAGCGGGCATCTGCTTGGACCTGAAAAACCTAATTTCTTAAAATGATCAGCTGTTAAAAGTCTGTAATTCATAGCTAGCTAGGTGCAAAAGCCTGCTTTTGGAGAGCATTCCTTGCCCCAGCACAAGTGGATTGGTAGAGAGGTTTTTGGTCTGTTATAACTTTGGGAGATGATCCTGTACCCATCTTTTGTGTTGTATTCCCCTATTTTTGATCCATCCCAAACTAATTTATCTATTGAGTTGTTTAATGATATTTTTCTATTTTTAAGAATATCCTTAATTGCTAATTCATCAGAAGCCGAGATCCCAAATTCTTTCAAGGATTTCCAAACCCAATTCCCTTCCTTGAGGATGAAGTAGTCTTTGAGATTGAGGCCAATCTTTTCCTTTAATGAATTTATGAGGGCTGGGTTATTTAATTTCCTAGATATTACCTCATAACCTCCCCATGAGTCATCCCATAATAGAACCTCCTCCCCCAAACCTGGGCACCAAGTTAATTTTTCCAAAATAATGAATCTACATTCCATCATAAAATTCCAAATCCTTGATCCTTTTGGGGGATGGGATTCTCTAAAGATGTTGATGGGTGAATCATCTTTCAAGTATTTGTGAATTAGTATTTTTGCCCATTGTGCCTCAGGGTTTCTAAAGAGCCTCCATAGTAATTTGGCCCCTAGGGCCTTCCCTTGATCCCCTAAGTTTTTAATGCCCACTCCACCCTCCTCTTTAGGTTTACAGATGTTTTCCAAAGATATGAGCAAAATTTTCTTATTTTAATTTCTTCCTTGCCAAAAAAATGTCCTTAAATGCTTCGTGATTTCAGATTTTTTGTTTGAAGGTAAGTGCATACATGATAAATGATAAATTGGCATTGTAGCCAATACTGATCTTACTTTTGCCAGCTGAGGACAACCATCTTCCTTTGCATGAGCCATTTTGTTTTTAATCTTATTTGTAATGGGGTCCCATACATTTGTTGCCCTGTTATCCTTAACTAAGGGGAGACCTAGATATTTACAAGGAAGCCTACCTTCCTTGAAGTTGAGGATTCTACATATGTCATCTTTAGTTCCTATATCAGTATGAAAAAAGAATATTTCTGATTTATCTGGGTTGATTTGTTGTCCAGAAGCTTTTGAGTATGTTTCTAAAATCCTCTTAAAGGATCTTGCCTCCCTTCTTTTGCTTGCTCCGTATAAAAGAGTGTCATCAACAAAATGTTGATAAGTGATAGGCTCCAAGTCATTGGTGATGGAGATTCCCTCAATTGCCTTATTATTCCTCTCCTTAGATATTGTCCTTCCTAAAGCTTTGGCCATGATTATAAAGAGGAAAGGGGAGATTGGATCTCCTTGTCTAAGTCCTCTAGAAATGCCAAAGAAACCTTCTGGGGTTCCATTTACTAAGACCGAAATCATAGGAGTAGATATACACTCAAAAATTAAGTTAATCCAACTTTTGGTAAAGTCAAAAGCTTCCATACATTTGCATAGAAACCTCCAGTCAACCTTGTCATATTCTTTCTTAATATCCAATTTGATAAGCATACTGGGGTTTTTATTTTTAAGGATGGAGTGAATGGCCTCTTGAGCTATAATTACCCCATCAAAGATGGATCTTCCTAGAACAAACCCTGTCTGTTCTTCACTAATAATCAAGGGGAGAAGTTTTTGAAGTCTAAGGGCCATATTTTTAGTAAACAGTTTATATAAGTATTACATAAGGCTATAGGTCTAAAATCATTGAGACTCGAAGGTTTCTCTTTTTTGGGTATAAGAGCGATAAAAGTATTGTTAACTTCTTTAAGAATTCTTCCTAAATTTATAACCCCCTCTAATGCTCCCATGACTTCTTCACCTATGAAGTGCCAACACTTCTAAAAGAAAATAGTTGAGAATCCATCCGGTCCTGGAGATTTATCTAGATTCATTTGCATTAAGGCTGAATGTATTTCATTCATTGTAAATTTTCCTATAAGCATTTGGTTGTGTTGTTTAGTTGTGAATTTAGGTATATTCCTAAGAAGTTCTCTTTGACTTCCTAGATTTGATGTCTCCCTATTATTTAAAATGTCATCAAAGTAGTTCACTGCCTCATTTTCTATGTCTTTGGGATCTTCAATAATTTTACCTTCCTCATTCTTGATACAGGAGATCCTATTAGCAATTCTTCTATGTTTGGTGCTATTGTGAAAAAATTTAGTATTTGTATCCCTTGCTTCTAGCCAAGTTTCTCTTGATTTCTGTTTCCAAAAAATTTCTTCTCTAGCGAGGATTTCCTCATAATCTTTTAGTAAACTCTTTTCCTTATGGTATAGATCATCATTCATCCCATCTTTAATAACCTGAGAGTTGATTATTCCTACTTCAGTTTCAACTTCTAATTTCTTTTCAAAGATGTTGCCAAACTTAGATGAATTCCATTCCAGTAGTTTTGTTTTAATCCATTTGAGTTTGTTTACTAATCTATACATCTTAGAACCCTCAATCTGGGGTTCTGACCACCAGGTTTCTATTAGTTTTAGGAGTTTGGGGTCCCTTAACCATATTTGTTCAAATTTAAAGGCACTTTTTCTTGGTCTAGTTTGTGTTAAGATATTGAGGATAATTGGGTAATGGTCTGATCCAGATAAATGAATGATGTTAGTCATAAGTGAAATATCATAGTTGGATAAGCTCCCTTTAAAGAAGAATCTATCTAATTTCTCTGCAATGTTGCAGAAGCCTGGTCTTCTGTTATTCCATATGAAGGAGTTATCTTCTATTGGAATTTCAAGGAGGGAATTGATGTCTCTCCATTGTATAAAGTCCCTAGCTACTATTGGAAGGGAATTTTCTCCACCTTTTTTCTTAGAAATCTTAGAAATTACATTAAAGTCCCCTCCTAGAAAGTAAAGTGTATCCTTTGTTTGATCCAAGTATGAGCCTATCTCATTCCAAACTCTAAGTTTATCTTTGTTTTGAATAGGTCCATACACATTTATTAAATTAAAAGTTAGATTAAGTCTAAAGTTTCTGACCATTCCACTCATCCAATATTGTCATTTTTCTGAAATGTTTATTGAAATGTTTTGAGGATCCCAAATAATTGCTAGGCCCCCTGATGCTCCTTTAGCTGAAGAGGCTTCAATTTCCCTCAATCCTAATTTCTTCTTAAAATTGTCTATTTCCAAATTATCTAGCTTAGTTTCTTGAATTAACATAATCTCTGGATTGTGAATTTTGATGCAACATTTAATTAAATGTTGCTTGTTAGGGGTGTTCATACCCCTAACATTCTAGGAAAGGACATTCATGGTGCTTTGGGAAGGCTCTTCCTCTTCCCAGCATTCAGAATAGAAGTAATCTTAACCTATCCCACAACTTCCCCTGCCAAGCCTCTTAATTCAACATTGGGTCTTCTTCCTCTTTTCTTTGGTTTTTTTGCATAATCTGGGGAAATATTACTTTCAATAGTTTGAGCTATGCCTAGAGAAACCTACTCTTTCATCTCTTTTTCTTTCAAATTAATTAATAATTCTTGTATAGGAATTTCTGAGTTGACATTGTTCAAATTGATGATCTCCTCAAGGAGTTTCTCTTGATGCTCATCATCTTCTGGGTCCCAAATATCATCCAATAGTTCTTCCATCAATTCCTTTGGTAATGTTTCCTTTATATAATTTGTTATTATATTAACTTCTTCTACAATTTTTTCTTTTTTAGATTTTGAGTTTTCTGAATTTTCTAACTGATCCTCATTGTGGGTGTTCCTAGTATTTGGAGCTAAGAATTTGTTGACCACCATATTGCCCATGGAGGGGCTATTTGTGGGTACTTCATCCAACTCCTTAGCTTCTATGACATTGGTTTGAGGAATCCCTCTTTCCATACACCTAGGGTTTATGTCTTTGGTTTCCTCCTACCTCTCTGAACTTCCTATGTTAAAACCCAAAAAATCCTTGATTTCATTTTCCTCCTCATAACTAATGCTTTCTTTATGCCGGTTCTTGATCTCTTCAAAGTCTAGTTTTTTGACATTTAAAGGAGTCAGATTAAAAATCAGGTCTTGCTTTTCATTGAGCCATGCTTCATCTAAGTCATAATATTCAGTAACTTTATCACATCCTTTTTTCTGGGGATATTGCTGCTATTTCTAAGATGTCGTGGAATGATAAGGATGTGTCCTCTTTTATTAATTCTTTAATTAGTATACCTTTTCATCTATTGTTTTCTTCAGGGTCACTGGATTTGTCATCTGATAAGAGTGAGAAATCAATGTTTTCTTGGACCAAATCCATGTTTTTCCTTTGGTTATATGTTGTTGAGAACTTATTAGCTTCTAATAACCACCCTGAAGATCTTTCTTTTGAGCTTTTGTTGATTTTGGGTCCCTTTCCTATGACTTGAAATGCTTCAAAAGAAGCACTTCCTCCTAATATGAACTCTTCATCATTTTTTTTTGATTGTAGATAAACCATCTTGATTAGATGTTCTATCTTTGCAATTTGTTTTTACAAGGGGACGTCTCACATTTAGATGTTCCTTAACCTATTTACTGGGGGGTCTGTAAAGCAGAAACCTCCTAAGACCTTGTTGAACATTATTTTGGGTAGCTCTGCTATAGATATCAGGAACCTAGGGTAGCTCTTTTCTTCTTCTATATTCAATTTCAGACCCTTGTCCGGTTTGTAAGATTTTATTGGTTCTTGTTATAGAATTTCTTTAAGATTTGATGTGTTTAAGTATTTCTTTCTATTTAATTCTTTATGAGAGAAGAAGAGAATGTTTTCTGTAATGTCTTCTCTAAAATGTTCCACTAGAAGATGATAAGAGGATTTATTGCTAATGAAGTTAATAGCATTTGGGTTATGGGATAAGTCAGAGGGCTTAATCATGATTTTAACCTTTGAGGAGTCCATATAGTTCTCCTCAAGACCCATAACTTCACCAAAGATTTCCCCAATTTGATAAATAATTCTACTGTGTAATAATTCTACCGGCATATTAGGAATTTTGATCCATTTTAGAGTAACAGTGTTATTAAAGATATTCTTTGTAAAATTGGGTACCCATTTTAAAAATTTGACTGCGTGCCCTAGATAGAAAATTTGTGCTTCATTTAAAAGTTTATGTCTAATGGATAAATCCTCACATTCAAGATAGAAACAATAATTCGAGAGAAAATTTATACTTACCTGTGATTTGCTGGCCGCTTGAAGCCAATCCTTAATACCCGTGGAAGCCTTCCCAGAGCTGAACCATTTACCAAAAAGCCCAAAAGTTTTGCATTGATTCCATAGCCCTTTTGTAAATATCCAAAGCCCTTTAATGGTTTTTGCTCCTTCCCTGTGATGAGGACTAGGTCTTCGATGAGGCGGTGTGTATTTATCAAATGAATCCTTAAAGTGTAATGGGTTAAAAATTTTGTTGATCTCATATTGATTCCTCTTGTAAGGTGGAGTGTAAGGCTGAGCGATGTGAATGGGATTCATTTTTAACCTATAGTCATTTTTAAACCCTAGATTCAGACGCTGATGTAGAGAAGAATATAAGGGCATGTTCTGGCGATTGATTCTCTGGTCCAGGTTATTATTTTGAAGGTGATCAAACTGATTCCTAAGAGTGATTTGGAATGTACGGGCATTGCTAGAGGGAAAAAAGATTTGATTCTTCTTTTTTCTTGCTCTTCTGGAATTTTGAAGAAATGCAAGTTTCCATTCCACTGAGATGGGAGATGTTTGAAAACTCTGATTGTTCTTAGAAAGAAAACTAGGGCTTTGTTGAATCCTAGGCCTATCACTACTACCAAATTGATTAAATGTTGCATATTTTATTTTCTTAAAGAATTCTAGTTGCTTGTCCAACGTCTCTATGCTGCAAAAAAAATTCCTGTTGATGTCTATAAAACCTCGAAAGTGTTCCTATTTATTCGTAGGCTGAGCCTCCTTTTTCTCGATCAGAGCCTCCTTTTTCATGAGCAGAGCCATAATTAATGTATTTCAATGAAGTATGCAAGCAATTATCTTTCATGCAATGTAGGATTTGATTAAGAATGTGTAAATGTAAAAGTGAAATTGAACCAATTGTTTTAATGAGGAAAATAAGATAGATCTAGATGCTAAATGTAAGAAATCAACCCAATTAAGATGTGAAAATAGGTCTAGATTAAGAAATGAAATGAATGATAAAGTATTCACCTTGAAATGTGTAGAGAATGTGCCTTTTTTCTCTAAAAACTATGGATCTGAACATGTGACAAAACTTCCAACTATGGATTCATGATCACAATAGAAAACCCAGAAAATATTATTTTTCCTATACCTCCAAGAACAGGTCAACTAGGTCACCATGTTTCAGAATAGGTTGACCAAGTCATCGTGTTCTTGGGATACCATAGAAAATTCAACCCAATTTATTTAGAAATGTCTCAGCAAGTAGTTTCCAAATATGTGGTTGTAGTTATGATATCCCATTCTTGCATACATAAAATCTTATTTCTAGGTTTGGGTGTATGAGGGATTGCTTTGTTCAAGTCCTAGATTGAGGAATCAACCTTGAAATTTAAATGTAAATGTAATCTCCTTGACTCAAAGAAACTGAAAGGAAATAAAAGAAGTGAAAACCTCATGTATAGTAACAAACCTCGAAGAGAGAGAGAGAGAGAGAGAGAGAGAGAGAGAGAGAGAGAGAGAGAGAGAGTTCCGGGTAAGGTTTGTGTTCCTTACAGTGAATCAACAAAAAGGAAACAAAAAATCTAGGATCAAATGGTATAGAAAGTTTCTGTGCCTGGTCGTCAATCATGTGCATTTTTCAGAGGATTTTGCATGCATATGTATGTGTGTCCACTTGTGGATCAATTCCTTGGTATCACTATGGACTGAAAATATGTTTGTGCTCTTTGTGGATGGACAAGGGTCCATTATCCATAGAGAAAATGTGTGTGCATTTCCCTAGGATTTAGAAGTATCATTGATACTCATTAAGGAGTGGCAATGCAAAAAGTAAAATGCAAATGCATTTCCCTAGGATGGAAATGTGTCACTAATACCTACTCGGGAGTACCATGTAACAATGTAAAAGTAAAAATGCATAAAAAGTAAACTATAGTATAAAGAGGGCACATGTATTCCCCCTCCTTATGATGAATATGTAGCCATAAACATCATAAGGAAGAGAATCAAGGATAATTACTTATAGCAACAAGGAGATATCCTTTTTGACAACAAGGTATGTCATAAACTTAGAGAAGATCATTGACTCTTCTAAGCTAAGAAAATAGATAAATTATGAAAGGATATGTTTCTTATGAGAAGAGACCCTTGAAAGAAACATATATTTTTAGCAAGACATCTACCTTCAAGAGGAGTGTCATGAACAAAGATAAAAACTTCAAGACAAAAGAGGAGAATAAGAACAAGAATACACCTATTCATCCCCCTATGTATAAGTGGAATAGGGATCCTTGGATGAAGGATGGAAAAATTTAAATCACATAGCAAGGTAAAATGTTTATAATGAACGTAGTTTTGCAAATAAAGAAGAGGTGATGATCATATAAATGCACCTCTTGTATGTCAGAGAGAGTCATGATCAAGACACAATTCCTCATAGGAAAAGAATTTCACATGAGAAAAAAATGCCACTGTATTAAGGAACATTTATCCTTAGACAAAGAGAGATAAATAATGTACAAACAACCTTCCCCCCCAAGCGTGAGATAAGAAAGAGAGATCTATGGTTGATTATATTACAAAATCTTGTGAGATATAAAGATGAACTGTAAGTAGAAACCATAATCTAGCCGTGAACAAAACAAAATAACCAATATCAAACAAGAAGTATCATAGAATAATATAACACCATAGAGAAAAGTAAGGCAAGAAACATCATAGGATATGCAATTCTAAACATAATATGCTATAAAAGATATAACCTATGAAGGAAACTATAGGTGATTACTAATTAAAAAACATTAAAATCCAAGGCATGGAAGAACATTGTTAGGCAACAACAATCACTTCATGTTTAAAACAAAGCATTACATACCCACATATAAGAATGTATCATAAACAATGAAAACCTATAGAGAAATGAATGGAAAAAATGAAAGGATACCATGTTATGCCTAAAACAAAGAGATAACATATCCTTAAAAGAGAAAATAAGTTAATCCTCCTATGATAAATCCCTAATAAAATATATAAGACAAAGATAAAGTTGCACATAGAAATGTAACACAACAAATCAATGTAAACATATTATAAACAATACACACCTAAAAGGGAAAAAAGAGGTCCATATATATAAAGCACACTAAAACATGTCTCCCAGATACCAAATATGCACTTTTTAGAAAGGATATTAAAGTATATAAGACATGTGTGAAGGAACTAAAATAGATTCCAAGAAAATATTAACTTCCCCCCATTGAAGAGGAACAAAGTGAAAGATGTATTGTTCCACTCTTGAACATATTATAAAGAATAACAGAGAGTGGACCCAATAGGGAATAAAAATGCTAAGTAATCTTATGAAGGAGAAATAAAATATCTTGTGTATAAGAAATTTTACCATTTTCAACTTTGTCATGAACATACAAAATTAATTTCATAAAATCACAAAGGAAATGTTTACTATTGTAGTAAAAGGGACATGAGAATCGAGAAATATCATTCTTTTGATAAGGTTGATATCTTAATTTAGGCACAATCAAAAGGTAGTGATAAAATCTTAATGCTAGATTCCTGAGTGTCATTAGGAGATAAAGTTGGTGTTGGAAAAAGAAGGTGAAGAGGAGGCCATGGGGAGGGAAAGAAGGAGAAGTATTTTAAGGGGAAACATAAGCAAGACCCTATTGAGGGCGTTGGTGAGGAATGCGGATAGGAAGATTAATACCATGCTCATGGATACCAAGACCTAAACCCTTATAACCTTCTCTAGTGATAATATTATAGCCCATAGTATAAGTAGAGTGAAGGGGGGATGAAGAGAATGGTTTATCTTGAGGGTGATGGATAAATGTGGTGTAAGGAGGAATTGAATTAGGAGTTGTATGTATAAGAGATTGAGGTGTAGGTGATGGAGGAGGTGAAGGAGATGACTCATCTAAGAATTGGTTCATATATAAATCATGAACCATGCTTTGAATGTGTTGAAATGTAGAAGGGGTATGAGGGGATTGATCATGGGAAAGATTAGGCATATGATTAGGATTGGGAGTGTTGGAGATTTTTCTTGCAGACTTCAATATTTGACAACTTATGTCCTTGACTCCCTATTCACACTTCAAATATGAAAAGTAAAAGATCTAACTAATGGGATCTAAACCTCTTGTACTTTGAGTTCCACAGACTTGGGCATGTGTACCTTTTTGATCTTCCCTTTTCAACAAATCAAAAAGTGGAAAATGTGCCTACTGGCACATATGTTTAACATTCATTGCACAACACATGCAAAATGAGAAGATATTTATGTTTTGATTGATGTTGTGCAAATTTATAACTAGACTAGTGTTAAATCCTAGGGTATAGAGACTATTGGAAAATATATCAACTAGATCATATAAATAAGAAAAACAAGACCAACCCATGAAAGTAGAGTATGCCTTACAGACAACCTTCAACATTTTGATGCATAATCATCAAATTTGTGCCCTTCCCAAAATCCCCTGAAAACTATTCAAAGGAATTATATCTCCCTTAGAGACAACCCCAAAATAGATCCCATAATATACCTTTTAGATTAACAAATTAGAAATGCCTTATAGATCTAATTCATAAGAATTGAAAATAAGAACACAAAGACAAATTTTCACCATCAAGAGGCTTGAATTGTATTTTATTTATATCATCAACTTCTATACATTCAACACAAAACTCAGTACATTAAAACTTTAGAACAAAATCTACGACTAGAAGTTACATTTATTCAACAATCAATATTCAAAATGTTTTTTTACCTGCTATATATATCACTAGCAGTCTTGGAATATTGTTATAAATCAGGATGCAACAAGCTATGGACTGCTAGGATAAAGATAAAATTTGTTACAAAAACAAATATAACAGTATTCTTAAAAGTTTGGAACAAATTTTTGGGACAAAAATAATGGCATCTTTATGTAGAGATATTCAGAATAGCTTCATCAGTTACAATGAACAACTAAAGTCATTTTCAAATAGTTGTTCTCCCTATGCTCATTGTTCAGATGCCACGTGTCTTCTACTCATCCTCTTCCAACAATGGGTTGACTACAACTGGTTTTCTTTTCTTTTTCTTCAAACTATTGTCCCATTTCACCACCTCTTCATTAGATGGCCAGTCAAAAGATTTGATCTCATCTAACTACTTAATTATCTTCTTCCATCTAGAATCAAATATAGCCCTGACCTCAATAGTAAACTTTAAAAATTCCATCTCAACCTTGAACATGGTGTCTAATATTTTGTTGAATGCCTCCATGTCTAAGGTGTCCCCTATAGCCAATAATGATTCCTTCTTTGGCATCTAGGCATCAAACTCCCCTTTCCATACAACTATATCTTTCACATTTGCACTATCATAAAAAATAGGGGGAACAAAAGGGCTATAATCAACAACAAAAATACTCATTTTTACCTTAATTTGTTTTTCCTTTCCCTTAAAAAGTAGAGAGATGAATTTATTGCATCAATAATCTCCTTAGTATCTATAATTGTCTCAGGTAAATCTAGCCTGTATTGCTGCACAACCTCCAACTTCTCAAATAGACCTTCCCTACCCAACCATACAGTGAAAAGTGGCTCTAGTGTAGCCAAATCATCAATAAAATCCTTCTCCAATTTGACCAATGTGACATATGAATTGTTTACCACATCAACACACACTTTTATGGCCTGCATCCTATGCTACAATACATTCATCAATACTGTTAGGGAAACCTCATTTTCCTTAGCATCTAATTTACCCTACTCCTGTGGCTCATCAACCTACATTGGTTGTAAACTGGAAAGGGCCTCTTTGCAACAACACCTAGATTAGTTTGTGCATCTACTGATGCATATCTCATTTCTTTGTACTCTGTTGACTATTTTAGCTCTTTAATCTTTTCTTTGGCTGCATCTAGTTGCTCCTGGGTATGTGCACATTTGAGTATCACTTCTTCATATCTTTTAGCCACATCAGTCAATTGATGGTAAGTCTCTATATATCTTTTTGAGATCTGCTTAGTTTTGGCCAAATTCAAGAAGGATAACTATTGTAGGGAAGATGAAACCTCAATGTCTCCAGTATTTTCCAGGTTCCAAATTATTCTATCTTCTCTCTTATCTTGTTGTATGTTGACCACATGAGGCTTTTGAGAAGAAGGTGCTAGCTACCATAATGAAAATGTATTTGATCTATGATTAAAGCTTGGTCCTCTGATTATTTCACCAATTTCTACCTCACTTTTGAGCATGGGATCTGACTTTTGTTTGATCTAGTTAATTACAAATGTTGATTATAAATCCCAGTCTGGTAACAATAGCATACCACTTTTCTTTACCAACTCCCTAGCTTGATCCACAACAATTTTCTTGGATTCTAGATCATACTCATGTAGAGATTTTACAATTTGTTCTTTCTTTTCTACTTCATCACCCTCAAAGGTGAGAGTAGACTTAAGTTCATTCTCTTTGACCTTCTATAGAAAAATCTTTAACTCAGGGGTTTTGATGAATTGATCATCACTCAAAAATTCTAGTGCCTCAAGCACTCATTCACCTAGCCTTAGAGAGACTGACAATCCTATTTCTAATACCTTTGCCTCCTCAAAATGGATGTTAGCCAATTATTTTCTATGCTTTCAAAATAAGGACCATGTCCTAGGACTAAGGCACTAGTCCTACTTTTAAGAACTCTCTTCTCAACCCTTACCTTCTCAATGCCTATCATTGGGTCATGAGAGGCTGATTCCTCTTCCTACTACTAGTACCTCCTTATGCATCTGAGCCATTAGTTTCTCTTAGGAATCTATTATCTTCTCAAATTTATCAAAGTATGGAGTGTTAGGGGAAAAACCTGAGAAAGATTAATCCACTTCCTTCAATTCTTTTTCTACCATTGCCAAGTCCTTCCATTTCCTGCTTCTCCCTGTAATTTCATCCATGCTAATCCTATTTATGATTATATATTCATATTCCAAAGGTTCATGATCTTTCACCTTTTGGAAGAAATGGATCATTACTTTACACACTTGTTTAATAAAACCTTCAGAATCACAATATCTTGGTATAGCACATGGAATCCTAAAGTATCAAAGGAATTCATTTATTTGGTCCAAGTCCTTCTTCCCTATTGTAAAATAGTGGATTCCCCACAACCTAGGCAAAAGAGTTCCTTTCTTATGCTTTTCTAATAAGTCTTTATCAACCAGGGTTAACTGCCAAATGAATTCTAACTAGGCTATCCTAGGTGGGACTATCCTTGGAAAAATATGGGGTGGCTGTGGGCACCCATAAACTCTTATGATAGTGACATTGTCAAAAAAGAAGAAATCCCCCCAGTTATGCATAAAAGGGAAATTATATAAAAATTGCATAGGCCTTAGTACTTTTCTCACTCCCCTATCAATCTCTCAACCAAGGTTCCTATCATGAGATACAAAGGTTCTACTATCAAATTTTGAAAACAATTGAAATTAGACAAGCAAGAAGAACTTTACCAAACCTAAGTCCACCTTTGCACTGGTTCTAAACAATAAAACTCATCATTCATGCTCAGGTAATTTTAGAAAAGGATCAAGTGCATGAAAAAAGAATAATGCTTGAATTTGATCTCTGAGAGTTTCACAGCTACAACAATCTCTTTCAAACCCAATGTAGTCATAGTCTTTGTTGACATGCGGGTTTTGAATTTCCATAGACATTTGGAGTAAGTCAATAGTAACAGTTGAATCTTCCTTGATACCCAACACCTTGTAATGAGCATAGATGATGCACTAAAATAAATGATGGAGATTTTTTAAATCATAGGGTGGCATCAATTCGTCAAGAATAATCACCTTTTTTCCAAGTGCTCGAGGGATGAATTTCGGCATGACATTCTTTTTAATGAGCTTGTGGAATTTCATGAAGTAGTCACCCTCCTTTTTTGACTTAATATCTATGCACATAGTATGTGTGATATCAAAGGCCTCTACAATGCTTTCTCAATCAATTCTTACAAGCTCATACATGTCTTTTTTCCTTATTACTTCTGTTACATCATCATACTTCTTCACCAACTCTCTTAGTAGGTCAATGCCCCATGTAAACATCTAGGCATATCAAATTTACTAGACCTAAATCCTAGAGGTTTGAAATAAGAACTCCCTTGACCTTGTTCTCCTAAAAAAAATGGAAAAGAGAGGCTCCACTCATGCCAGGCATATCTACATTCTTGCACTGTCATGATAAATTGTTCCACTGGAATTCATTTGCAGTATTTGAATTTGAACATGTTGGGAGCATATTTATGAATTCATGAACAACCTACTACCCTTCTTTTTCCTTATGAGTGATCCAAAAGTCTATTGACTCATCTTGGTATGTACTTCAAAAAATTGCAACTGAGAAAATTCTTTAACTGTCACTCAAATTCAAGCTCTGCAACTGAAATCTTAATGCTCTCAAAGAACTAAAAAGCATAAAGTAAAGTACTTGACAATTCACATCATTTCTTCCTTGATAGCTTTTTGAGACATTTTATGCCATCACCTCAATGCACTGTCCTTCATCATTAGATCTTCAACATAATATCTGCTACATAAATTCCATATCAAGTTGATGAACTGCAATAACTTCAGCTTTTCTGTTATGTTTCCAAGATACATTCATGTACTTAAATGTGTAGCTCCAGGTGTCATGCAATGATTGACTATCTTCATATTCCCTTTTTCCCTTTTGTAGAACCCTCGCTAACTTTCCAACACCTTTTACCACTTGCTCTTGACCATAGTGAGTCTGTGAGTAGCATCTCCTACCATTTTTGCCAAGTCATGAGCACTATTCTCCTAACCTCCTTTTTATCCATGAATCAGCAAGCAAGACTTCCTACTTACCCTCCTTCTTTATCGTAAGCTCGCTAGCATCTTAATTTAACTTCTCCATCCTTCGCAATCTTGCGATTAACCCTCAAAGATTCTCTCTGCAACTGCCACTTGTCATTCAGTAGATCACTCGCTGAAAGAAAAAGAAGATTATTTATCAGCCCGCAACTCAGCGAGCATCGGGACTAACATTTATCACTTACACTCGCTTAATCGCCAACACTTTCTTTTAATTGTCACTATCATCTGCGAGTTGGCAACAAGCATCAAATAGTCATCAAAAGAAACTACGAGTTAGTGATTGATAATAGCTTTCACATTTGTGAGGTCACCATGATTTTACTAATCGTTACAAAAGTCCGCAAGCTAGCGACAAAAAGATTAAAATGAACCTCGCTAAGTCATGATGGTTAGTGAACAACTTATCAAAAGGTTAGCAACCTAGCGACCAAAGCTTTAATTTACATAGTTGTTGACTCATAATGGTTACTACTTGCATACTTAGATAGTTAGTGACCCAGTGATAAAACATCACTTGGACAGTCACTTGTTGCGGTTAGTTAAACATTCAAAGATAAATTGTGAGCTTGATACTAAGAGCTTAAAAGGCTAGCGAGTTAGCGAACAAACATGAAAAAGGTAACCTTTATATAAAACCAAACTTTAGCCATATTTTCAAATGAGACACACTCAAAACCTAAAAGCAGGAAGACTTTAAAAAATAATGAGGAACTTTGAAATGAAGAATTTAAAACATTGGCCAGGATTTTCAAAGGATTTTTAGAACCAACAAGGAGCATCACTAAAAAAATCTATAATGCCATCCAAATTTTGAATAAAAAATCCACATGAAAGCCTAATGATTGTCTTGAAATATATTTTATTAGGAAACCTTGTATTAGTTAACCTCATAATAACATATGCAAGAAAAGAATGTAAAGACATAAACATCATGAAATGAAGGAAACTCTCATAAACATCATAGGCATGATAAAGAGATGCAAGCACAATAGTTACCATGAAGAGTATTATGCACCATAATAGTTTATCAAATTCTATTGTTACAAAATAAGATAGTGAAATCTAATTCCAAAATCAACAAGAAGAGGGAATGCATTGGGTTCAATAAAAGAAGATAAACAACCAATGCAAAGAAACACTCTAACTTCAAAAGGAAAAGGGGCACAATTTGGGTTCACCAAAATGTTTAAGTGAAGGTGAACACACAAGATAATGTACCAAAATCAAAAGGAAGTTGTAGGATGTTGGGTTCACCAAAATGTTTAGTGAAGGTGAACACACAAGATAATGCAAAGGGAAATCTAACAACAAGATCAAAAGGAAGTTGTAACACATTGGGTTCACCAAAATGTTTAGGGGGAAAATGGGTACTAATGAATTTAACAATATAAACTATGTGAGATGAATTCATTAACTAACCGCTTCCATACTAACATTCAAAATACAAGAGAAAAAGGGGCTTCCAAACATAACTCTCAATATAAACCAAGTTAGATTAGAAAAACCCAAGGAGATAAAGGGATGCCAATTCTAAACCCAAATTATATTAAGGAAGTATGCAAGAAAGTCCTCTTTCACGTAATGTAGGATTTGATTAAGAATGTATAAATGTAAATATGCAATTGAACCAATTGATTTAATGAGGAAAATAAGATAGATCTAGATGCTAAATGTAAGAAATCAACCCAATTAAGATGTGAAAATAGGTCTAGATTAAGAAATGAAATGAATGATAAAGTACTTACCTTGAAATGTGTAGAGGAATGTGCCCTTTTTCTTTGAAAACTATGGATCTAAACTTGTGACAGAACTTCTGACTATGGATTCACGATCATAACAAAAAACCCAGAAAATGTTATTTTCCCCAAACCTCCAGGAACAGGTCAACCAAGTCACCGTGTTCTAGAACAACTCAACTAGGTTACTTTGTTCCTGAGATACCATAGAAAATTTGACCCAACTTCTTCAAAATTGTCTTGGCAAGTAATTTCTAGATCTGTGGTTGTAAATCTAATATCTTGTTCATGCACATAAAAAAAGCTTATTTTTGGGTTTGGGTGTATGAGGGCTTGCCTTGGTCAAGCCCTAGATAGAGGAATCAACCTTGAAATACAAATTTAAATGTAAATGTAATGATAATGGAAATGCTAACATGTAGTAGGATTGAATATATTAAATGAAAGATACAATTACGTTTGTAGATACCATTGAATTTGAGATGTGATCAAATATGCAAATGTAATAGCCTTGACTCAAAGAAACCAAAGAGAAATAAGAGAAGTCAAAACCTTATATATAGGGATGTATGTGACATTCCATGATGAAGGATGGACAAACTTGAACAATTTAGAATGATAGATCTCCTCCTTAGGAGCCAAACTCCACTACCACCTTGAACGAAGAAGCTTGATGCAAGAAGGAAATTCTTGAATTTGATGAATGCTTGAAGATGTTTTCTCTTGAATGCTTGTATAATGATGATGTAGCTTGATGGGGATGAAAATGAAATGACCAAGCCTCCTTATATACTATTTTTTAAGATTGAAAACAAAGAAAGCTGACTCGAGAGCAAAATAATTCAATCAACAAACCCGAGGCACATAGGACCCCACAATCAAAATCCCATAGGGAAGAGGTCAACCCGGCTGACCTCTTCCAAGAACATGCCAAACTGGTCAAACTTTTCTAAAATAGGTTGACATGGTCGACTTATTCTCTAAGGGGAGCCTAGAAAGGGGTGCTGAAGGCCTCGAAGAAGGTGCAAAAAGAACTGGGAGAAAATAAATTTGACGGAAGATATGGCTAGAAAGCTAATAAAATAGCACCTAAAGAACCATGCTAGAAGATGAGAGAAGATATAGAAATGAGGGATGGGATAGGAAGAATAAATATATACAAAACCATGCTAAGGAGGGCTAAAAGGTCTCAAAATGAAAACATGTCCATTTGAAGAAGATACACCACTGTTCATGATAGTGAACCTATGGATATCACTATTCATGTTACAGATAATATCCCTGATTTTTACATCACTAGTATTATAGTCAATCTATCTATTAGTGATGATGAAGAAAAGAAGGATGATACTGAGGAAGAGAATAAAGATTAAGAAAATAAAGATGAAATTGATAAGGATATAGTTGAAGGCCAAGAAGTTCAAATGGAGGTTATGACCGAGAAAGTAATAGAGGAGAAGATGACTGAAGTGAAATTTGTGACAAGAGACATTGTTGAGGCAGTGAAGAAGTTGTTAGAAGAGCATACTATAGAAATAGAAATCCTACAAGGTCCAATCATTCTTGATGCTCTTAGTCCTTTTTAGATGATGAAGCTTGCATCTATGGATCGAGCGAAGGAAAGGAAAGAGATATTTAAAACACACGTCAAGGAAAGTGAAATTTTAAGCCTTGTATTTGGTGTATTAGAAAAGATTATGCCTAAATTTGTGAAATATCAAAATGAGACTCCATCTAGCCAGCTAAAGGGTCTAATCAATGCTATAAGTACACATTTTGAATCCTTAGAAAAAACTACTATGATCAAAGTGAAGGATGAGTTTGATGAAAAAATATACAATCAGTTGTGTGCTTTGAATGCAAATAATAGAACATCTTTAGGAGTTGGTATGCAAAGAATAAAAGATGCTTTAACTAAAGAAGGAAATATTTACCAAGCATGCATCTTGTATCTTAAATGTGTTGATGACTTAGAGAAATTGATAGAGAAAAATGAGATGAAGCTATTTGAATTGTCTACACCATTTGATCCCTTGATAATTTCAATTTTCAGTCATGAAGGATAGGTAATTTCTCTAATGTATAAGATCAAAATATTGATTATAGAGAAGGAAAGAGTGATTGGGAGGATTAGTGAGATTAGAACTTTAATATCTCCTAAGATGAGCATTTTTTTATGTGGACTAAAAGAGGTAGAGGAAACACATAATTTACTTAATGCACCTAATTTATAATCTACTGAGAAACTTGCCCATGCTATATGTGGTTAGATTTAGATAATTGAATTCCTAAAGAAGAGCTGGGATAAATATTTAAGTTCCTTGAAGAATACTTTTCCTGACATATATAAAATTTTATAAGTATGAACAATATACTTGTATATATGCAACACATATAGGAATTTTGGGTAGATATTTTGGATGTATACCCTTTAATTTTCCATTAATGCCAAAGGGGGAGAGACATGAATTGAAAAATGTTTATTCAGCCCAAGGGGAGTAGGGGTGAGCATGTGAGATTTTGGTTCTTAGAGTAGTTAGCGTGTTTGGGATTTTTGACACTTAGTCATTTTTCACTAGGTGTTTCCATCAATTCCAAATGGGGAGATTATTGGAAAGAGACACTACTCTTGAGGGATAAGAAGTTTTTATTGATTGAAACTATATGGATTACAAATGGTCACATATCATTTTTTGATCATATCGATGGATTGAAGGTAGATTTGGCTAAGTATAATAGGAATAGAGCAGTATACAATTTTCAGGAAATGGTTTGATATGGACACACAATTTTGAATTTTGGGGTGCGCACCTAGTAGAAGAATCATAAAGGCCATATAATCTATCATATTCCATCTTTACAACACTTAATGTTATCATTGGATTGAGTTATGAGTTTCTTTGTATCAGTTTTATAGTAAACAGTGAAGAATAGAGACAAAGGTTAGAAAATTGTTTTGATTAAGGAAAAATAGGTTTTTGAAGGGCCCCCGAAACCCTATACAAAATGGTTAGAAAGGATATTCAATAAAGCATACTAACATGGGATAGATAAAGACCAAATCAAGGGTTTTACAATAGGCTCCCATAACCTAGAATAAAAAGGAACTAGAAAAAAAGAAATCTAGAACCCCAACAAGAAAAGCTGCTGCATAAAAGGATAGAACAATTAAGTCCAGAAGTCCTGAGACTTCCATTGGACAACAAAGAAAAATACTTCCAACTAAGGTCTAGCTATTCGTAAAGAAAATCCCAAGAGAAATTATTTCTTTCCTGATTGGAAATGAAGGGACATATCAAAAGAGGGCAAATTTTTAGACTTTTTTTTCCCTTTCACAGAAGTCCACCTGTCTTCCACTTTCTTAGGCATATCCTGCCATGAAATTGAGTCAAGATCTGAGACATCCAAGTTCTAAGAATCAAGAGAGTGACCCAAGATAGGGCCAGAAGTTTCCAAAGAAGTTGATTCAAGAGGTGAATCAATAGCATCCATTTGAGAGTGAAGCAATGAAATATTGATAGAAGAAGGGGCCGAAGCCTCACAACCATCATAGACTTGAACACTTGAATTAAGAGGTGTTCCAAGGATGGAGTCACCACCCAGGGGAGAGCCAACAAAAACAATCTCCTGAGAAGAGGAAACAACCTGAGAAAAGATCCTGATAGGCGAGTCCTTCACAATAGAGTAATGTTGGGAGGAGGCCCCCTTCCACCAAGAAGCTAATTTTTTAACCTTTTCCAATCCACACTAATCTGCTAAGTGACCAATTTTAAAACATCTCCTACATCTAAAGGGGAGTCCTTCATAATCCAAGGATTGGATCCAAGATCCTTTAGGATGCTTCAACATAATCTTCTCCGGAAGACCCTTGGAATAATCCAAATCAACCAAAATCCTAGCATAATTAGAATGAAGAATATTAGTAGATTCCTCATCAACCATCAGAAAGTCCTCAAGAGCCTCACCCACAACCTCGAGTAGAGAATCTACCCAAAAATGAAGAGGGAGGTTGGGAAGCTGCACCCAAGTAGGAACCTTGGAGAAAGTCTTAGAAGAGGCATCAAAGTCAAGATGCCAAGGCTTCATCATGAGCATGAACTAGGCATCCCAACTGAAAACATTATCATATAGAATCAGATTCCTATCAGTAGGATTTTCAAACTTAGCAATGAAGAAACCTCTATCCAGAGGGAAAATGTGAACTATTTTAGAGATGATGGGTTCCCACTAGCAAGTAATCCAAGAATGTAAATCAGAAAGACTCAGCCAGAAGCCCTTAAACCTGCAAATGAGACCATGCTCTGAAAAAATAGCGGAAGCACCTTCAATGTCTTTCACAACCTCATCATCTAGAGAAAGAATTAGAGGGTTAGAGACATGGATAGGGGCCACACTCCTCTATCTGGGAGCCAAATACTATTTAGGGACATGAGATTTACACAAAGAGGAGCCTCTAGGAATAGCAGAACACTCCCCAACCTTAATTGATGGATCACCATGGAAACCAACATCCACAACCATCGGTGACAACAACACCCAACTGGGAGAAGATGCTGAAGCAGGAGCAGTGAGTGTGGGATGTAGAGCAATATCCACCACACACCCAAAAGGATCCAAGGTAGCATGGACATGCAGTCGATGACCAACAACCACAGTTGTAGTAGAAGAAGTTGCATGACCAATAGTTGTTGTCGCAACAGATGCAGAAGCTGTGGGAGCCCTAACCAATACAATGATGAGAACCCTAAAAGGAGCATCGATGGGTGTAGCGATGGAAGTGATAGGAGTAGTGGCTGGAGAAGATAAAGAAGCATCATGACCACCTACAATAGTCATAGCAGATGAAGCAACCTGACCACTGGCAACAGTTGTAGCAGATGAAGAATTTGTGGGAGCCCTAGCCAAACCAGTGACAGGAACCCTAAAAGGAGAAGTGACAACAACCATTTTATAACACTCCAAAGGTTAGAAAATTGTTATGCGATCCAATCAGATCAGTTTTGGTAAATTCTTTTGAGTTTGAGGTTTATGAGACAAAATGGGAGAATGATTTGATGTGATTATTCAAGGTGCACATTATATTTTACATATAGATTTAGCCGACTACCTACACGTTACAATATTTTTGTAGATATTCTTAAGGCTGACCCAATTGATCACTTAATTGTTGAAGCGATATATAAGCTTGATGTATTTGATTATTTTGGTATGAATGCAAGATCTGTATAGTGTGCTAATGTGAAAAGAGAAGAATGATAGTATGACATGTGTTGATTCATTATTTTGAGCTTAATTAAAATTGTATTGGCATATGTTGATGTTGTTCATCAATTCATTCTACTTTTAGATTGTGGTCCATAGTTTGTAGAGGTAGTAATCCTTTCTCAAGGTTGTAGCCCTTATTGTATTTTATAAGTGAGCTCTAGGCTATAAGACTGAATACATGTGCATTCTTTGTAAACCTTTAATAGGGTTAAATATAATTCTGCAAAGTATATTTTGTGGGTTCCATCCTCACTATGGTTTTTACCTTAATAGGGTTTCCACACAAAAATCCTTGTGTTATGGTGTTGTGGATATTTGTTATTTGCTTTTGCATTTTGTTTTTCATTGCATGTGGTTTATGGTTCAAGGAATAGATTAATAAGGCTAAAACTTGTAGAATACTAATTCACCCCCCTCTCAGTGTTCCTAAATACCAACAAACATCAACATGATTTCTTTGTCTTCAACAAATAATAGGAGACCTTCAAATAAGCTATCTAGAATCTCACATTGAACCTCATTTTCTTGTGGGATATTTATGCTACAACCTATTATATTCATTATCATGCTGAAACAAATCTAATTTTTCATCTTCTTCCTCAAATGAAGGTTCTTCTCCTCCAACTTGTTCTTCTTGCACCCCACATTCCGATCTTTCTTGGTCATCAAACCAATTTTTTTGCAAAATGATAGGTTCATGTGGGAAGGATGAAACAACATGAGGAAAAGGGGATTCAACTAATGAAGGAATTTGATAAGTTTTTTTGGCTTCTTTAAGGCAAGACAACTCTTGAGAAGGCTAGTCTTGGAGGAGTGGTGAACTAATTTTGTTCATGTACTATATTCTCTTGCATTGAATAAAATATTTTTAAATTTTAAATTTCAAATTTAGAAGACTTACTAGAGGATTATAGAGGCTTACCTTTCTTAAATCTTACAAAATTGTACTTGGGAAACTCCTCTTTTGTAGGCTAGTTCATTGATTCAAGAGATGTTGGTCTAAAACTAAGAACACAAGGAGTTAATTGAGATTCTATCTCTTGAGATTGAGTAAGTAATAGCCTTACCTAATCTTCTTTTGTAACCAAATCCCTTGAAACATCTTCCTCATATTGATTTAATTGTACCTCTACATATTTTTACTTTTGATAATCTTGGTAATCCCACTTATCTTTCTACAAGTTACGCTCTTGTTTTCTATCAACAAACTTCATTTGCTCTTGAAAGCTTGACATTATGTCTTTAATGCTCATTTTATCAACATGTTGAAGCTGATTTTGTGAAAAACCATGTTGTCTTGGAATAAAATGGCTTTCTTGGGGTTTTTGATGTGCATAGAAAGATTTCCACAAAGCTTGAGCAAGGTTAGGTGGGTGGAAAAAATAGTGATACTATTGATAGCTTGCTGCTAATGGTTTATTTTGGATGGGGAAAGAAACTTGTTTAGTTTTATATGGAAATTAATATGGCATATAGGAATATTTTTCATGAAATTGAGGATTATATGACACACTTTCATGAAATTAGGACATATATGTTCTTTCAAGAAGTTGGAAAGTCAAAAAATTAGATTTTCTTAACTAAATTTTAAAACATACCAAAATTAATATTGTTGAAACCACTTAGTTTGTGCTCAAAGTCATCAAGTGTGTGAAAATATTTCTTCCAAACGATGAAATTTCTAATATACACACCAAATATTAGCAAGAAATGAAACAAAATTGAACTAAGATAGTTCAAATTGTCCCATCAAGCGTCCCAAAAACTATTATCAACTAGATTTGCACCTTTTTGAACTAGAAGTTCAACAATATATTGAAACATGGGAATGATCCCAGGGTTTGGGTACCTTATATGAGATCAAACCTCTAGAAAAGGCTGGCTTCCTGGTATTTCACCTAGACTACTACTTGCTAGGAAAAGGGAGGAGAGATGCTTTCAAAACAAACCTAAAAATACCGAGTTGATGCACCAAACTAAAATTTGAACCTATAAAGCTGGTGTTTTATGCATATAAAGTATCTATATTTTTTTAAACTACATTTACACTAAAGAGATAATATGTTTATGTATTAACATTTCATGGAGAGGCTAGTCTCAACAATATTAGAAGGAAGAATATGAAGATTTCTCTTCACACACAAGGGTTATTTTTAGACCTACACAAACCACAACCTATAGAAAGTATGTTATTTTTGTCTAAAGATATTGATAATATCATACTTTTAAAGATTTATGGAAACAAATTCACATAAAACAACAATAATTACCAAATTTGCACACAATACAACATCTCTTTTGAAGGTAAACTAGTGATTTTATTTGATACTTTTGTGTTGTAGAAACAATATACATTTTGAAAATACTTTTTGATTTGCTTGAAAAACAAAGTTTGTCTGTGCTATCAAGTCACAAAAATGATAGATTTTTGAGTTAGAAGACTATTTATGCTAAAAAGAGCTTCAAAAAGCTACAATATACAACAAAATATGCAAGAAATCCATTTCAAATGACTTAAAACTTTGTTTATATCTCTTTTTAACAACAAGAGAGAATATTGGAGATGATTTAAGAGAAATGATGGAGACAAGAGACTTGATCCATTCTTGAAAGGTCTTTAATAATTACTGTGGATTGTATCTAAATGATTTATACTGATAAAAGCCTCATAAAATAATTGAAATAGTGCCACAAATTCTCCAAGATTCCTCTTGATCAAGTGCATATCCTTAGAAATATTTAAACATGTGTCAAAACAACTTTAGAGAGGATAAAATTTCCCTTAAATTAACTCATCTAATCCCTACATTCTTTCTCAAAGTTTTACAACTACTTTATCAACCCCCAATTTCATAGGACATGTGCTCTTGTATGGTTTAGTGGTTGAGAAAGTATAGGGGCTTAGATAGAACTAAAAATAGATATCAATGACCATCCTAATTGCTCCAAAAAAATGTCTTTACTATTTAAAACTATTTCCCTCATGTATATATATCTATTAGGAATCTCTGCATATGTCAAAAGTCATATGCAAGTCAAACAAACTACTCTTTTATTGATCTTTCCCACTTTGCATTAGTTTCCCTTAATATACCCCTACCCCCCTTTGTGATTTTAAATATGTTCATTATTTTTCAATTAGCTACAACATCCCCATGACTATGAAAACTTAAAGGACTAGACTTACCTAATCATTGTTCCCTTTTCATCTTTATACTATGTATGGTGGCTCCATTTTATCTCAGACCCTTGACAAAATGTGAGGTTGTCATTGTACCTACTAGAACCTTACCTTCATCTTTTCTTTACCACCAAATGATTTGAATCCCCTAACATCAAATACCTACTCCTTGTCCAAGGACTGTTATGTAGTCACCTTGCCTTAGTATTCTACTAACCTTAGGTTTGCAAAATGCTTTTTAAGATTCTCTTTATCCATAACCTTGTAAAAAACTTCAAATTATTCCACTCATACCTTAAACCACATTATTTGGACTCTTTGTCAATTCACCTCCTTGAATTGTCACATGACTATAATTCTCTCTTCTACTCAAAGCCTTTCAACTTTGACTACATTATCTAAATATGGACAACATTCCATCCTTGGTGTTCCCCCTCCATTTCTCATGGTTGTATTGTGATTTTCTAGCATATAACTAACTTTTTACCTTCTACATTTTTTTGGTATCTTCATTGTTCTTCTATTTGCATTATTATTGTACATCAATAACATTTTCTTTGAAGCACATTCTAGTCATTGTGTATTTGATATTGGTATCACTATCCTTAATGAATATTATCTAGCCTTCATATCTTTCTTTTCTTCAACCATGATAAACATTAATGTAGGAGTGTCTAGGGTGTAAAAGAAATCTTGCATCATCCAAAAAGAGAGACATAGAAGAATACGAAGAAGAAGAAGAAGAAAAGAAGAAAAAAAAGAGAAAAGAAAAAAAAGAGAAAGAGAAAAAAAGGAAAAAAAAAATTTATAAAAAAAAACTCTTCAATAAGTTGTAATGATCTTGATGAAGGGTACTTCCCTTACACACTCAAGAAATTCTCTGATACCACTTGATGAAGGGCCACACCACACTTACAAACTCATAACCATCAAAATACAAAACAACATAGAGACAAAGAGAGAATTAAAATGCTTCACAAAACATGGATTGAAAATATTTGAAGATAATTACAATGCTTCCAAATGCTAAAGGATGAGATCCTTGCAACTTCTTAAGAAAGAGATCATTACAACTTCTTACAATATGATATCATTACAACCTTTTCAAGAAGAGATCTCCTAACAAATGCTCATAAGCCTTTCTTATATGGGAACTCACCACCCATGAGATTACAAAGACAACTAATGTGGGATAAAGTTTGAAAAGAGTAGATACAACTACCCTACTAGAAATACTCTTTATGAGTAAATTTAATAAATACGTAAAGAAAATTATTAAATATGAAAATTTCTTCCATCTTCTAAGATGTCACCTAATATAATCCTATTTGGAACACACATCATTTCCTGGAAATGTTGTTCTAAACTCAACCTAATAAATGTAGAATCAATTTCACCATAATTCAACCACCTCCTCCAAATGTACCTCTCATTATCATCCAATATTGTGGGATTCAAACCATTATAATCCAACCACCTCCACCAAAATGCACCTACATCAAAATCTACAATACCATACAAATATTTCTTTGCATACCACATATCACTAGCAAAAGCCCCTTAAATGAACCCACTCATAACATGAAAATCATCATCATTATCATTCAATTTAATATGACAATCCATCTCAAATTCAACATCACACGATTCATAGAAATTTACCTCCTCCACTACAAAATATTCTTTACCACCTCTCACTACAACTACAACTTTCTTGGATAAGTCATCTTCTTTCTCATTCCTTTCACTCAAATTGATCTCTTCTCCAATCATGGGGTTGTCTTCACTAGGTCCTTGATCAATCTATACTACACCTTCAACTTCATTTTCTTCTTTCATGCCTTCAACAAGACATTTAACTACTTCACTTCTTTGAAATCCAACTAAATTATTCCATTCTACCTCCACTTTTGTAAAATTCATTAACAAATCATCTTCTTCACTTTTTTCTATATCCTCCAAAGGAATCTCTTTTTCTACAATCTCATTATTCTCATATCTATCTTCATAATAATATTCATTAAAATCAAATTTTACTTCAATTTCATCCACTGCTGAGACTCTTTCTTCACCTTCCTCTTTGTCTATCAATATTTTAAAGCCTTCTCAAATAATTTACTCTACTGCAATCACTTCAATATCATTCTGTATGCCTTTTAGTAAGCACTCCCCAACTTCAGGCTCATCAATATCTTTATATTCATCCTCTTCCTCTTGTTTTGTGCCACCTACATAACACTCCACTTAATCTTCTTTCTTTTCTACATTCAAAATATCATTAGAAAGATTAAAATAATTTCCATCATCTCTTTTCTGATGAAGGGATTTTCTCCTTTGAAACTCTAATTATATTTCTTCCACTTTTTTCCTCAACTCTATCATTCCAAATCTTATTTCCTCTCTCTCTCTCTCTCTCTCTCTCTCTGATTTTCCAAAGTATCTCTATGATTTTATCAAGTATAGGAATCCTAAGAATCCATCCAATAACAAAATTAATTTTCCTCTTTCTCTTTTTCATATTCAAGGCCTCACAAAGCCTCAACACCAATCCCCTTATCAACTCTTTCAAGTTCTACTATAAACTACCTCACATTTGACACTTTTTTTACAAACTTGTGAATCTCTTCTCAATAAATCCTCTTAGTAGATCTTGTTGCAAGTTTCAAATACATATGTAATAAACTCAGACAAAATCCACTCTTAGGTCCTAGTACAAACTACCTCACATTCGATGATATTTTTACACACTCAAGAAACCCTACTCTACAACTTCTCTAATCTTGAAACTTGTTCAAACATTTACAAGAAACTCACATACATCCATCCTCTACCCAAAAAATACTTCTATAAGGTACACCTTTTACTTCCTCTACCCACTTTCTCTTAGTGAAGGAACTATGTGAAGCTTCTACCTAACTTCAATCTCCATATGAGGAAAACCAACATTCTCTAATAGTATTTTACCCAACCTAAGGTCCTAGTGTAGATTGCCTCACATTTGGTGATCTATCTACACACTCAAGATCTCTAGCTCTGATACCATTGATGAAGGGTACTCCCCTTAAACACTTAAAAAATACTATAATACGAATTGATGAAGGGTCACACTACCCTTACAAACTTGTAACCAAATAAAAAACAACATAGAGATAAAGAGAGAATAAAAATACTTCAGAAAGCATGGATTGATAATATTTGAAGATGATTAAAATGCTTCTAAATGCTTAAGGATGAGATCCTTACAAATTCTTGAGAAAGAGATTATTACAACTTCTTACAATATGAGATCATTACAACCTCTTCAAGAAGAGAGCTGCTTACAAATTCTCATAAGCCTTTCTTATATAGGCACTCACCACCCATGAAATTACAAAGACAACCAATATGGGATAAAGTTTGGAAAGAGTAGATATAACTACCCTGCTACAAATATTAAATGCATGAGGTAATTTAATAAATGCCTAAAGAAAATTATTAAATATGGAAATTTCTTCCATCTTCTAAAATGCCACATAATATAATCCTATGCACTTCATTAAATGATAAGTTATAAAAGGTAACTTTATAATAACTAACCAAACATTTGTTAAATGCTAAGTTACAAAAAGTAACTTTACGATAACTAAGCTTAAATTAAGAATAAAGATCTTGTCATGATAGCACTTAATGGTCTTCCCAAAACTTGGGAGCCTTTTATCCAAGGTATTAGTGAAAGATCTAAACTACCTATGTTTGATAATCTCAGGAATGATTTCATTCAAGAAGAATCTAGGTTGGTTGCAAGGGAAATTGTTAAAAGTTCTCAAAATGAAGGCACTCATGTTCTTGCCACTCAATCTACTAAGAAGAAAGGAATAAATTGGAGAATAGGAAACTTCAAGAGGAATAGAGATCAAAGATCAAACTTTGTACCTAATTTTAAGAAGATGAAGAAAGATCTCTCCCACATTTAGCTCTTTAAATGTGACAAATTTGGTCACTAAGCAAGAGATTTCTTGTCAAGGAATAAGAAAAAATGGAAAATATTAATGAAGTATCAACTCAAAAGGAAAAAGATGACACATCTAATGAGTTCCTCTTTATATCTATCTTATCAAGTAATGTTCCCACAAATAGTGACACCTGGCTAATTGATAGTGGAGCTTCTCAACACATCACAGGATATCGAAAGCATCTTTTGGATTTGGTGGAAAAGGATTCTAACCTTCAAGTGATCATTGGAGATGACACTTTCTATTTAGTGAAAGGATTTGGTGCTACATAACTCAACCTAGAATTTTGGATTTCCCTTCATCTAAATGATGTCTAATTTATGCCAAGAATCAAGAGGAATATTATATCTATTTCAGCCTTGGATGAAAAAGGTTATCAAGTAGCATTTTTAGAAGGGAAATTTCTTGCATTGACAAAGACCTCCAGCATCAAGAATGCATGTGTGATCAGTAATAGGAATGATTGTTATATAAGATTTCCATTCATCCAGTTCAAGCTTTTCTACATGACTCTTCCAGTTCTAGCGAACTGTGACATAGAAGATTTTTGAATTTACATTGCAAGACTCTTCCATCATTAGAGAAGATGGTTAAAGGAATTCCTAAAATTATTCATGTACATGATGGTACTTGTAAAGGTTTTGTTATGGGTAAAAATACTAAGAGTCCATTTCATAGTAGTGAAAGTAGGTCAAAAGAAATATTAGAAGTTTTACATTCTAATTTATGTGGTCTAATGTCAATGGCATCCTTGAGTGAATTTTTGTATTATGTATCTTTCATAGATGATTACTCTAGGAAGATTTGGATGTATTTCTTAAGGTCTAAAGAGTTTGATGAAGTCCTATGTATATTTAAAGAGTTTAAGGCTCAAGTAGAAAAATTGTCTATAAATAGAATTAATTTTTTAATGTTTGATAATGGAGGTGAATGCACTTTTCGTATCTTTCATGCTTTTTGTATTGAGGTAGGAATCAAGACAGAGTTTTTTATCTCTTACAAACCAAAATAAAATGGGGTTTTAGAAAGAAAGAATAGATCCATTGTTAAAGCTACTAAAGCCATGATCCATGATCAAGACCTTCAAACCTTTCTTTGGTCAGAAGAGTCCACAACTGCAGTATATGTTCAGAATAAATGTCCTTATTAGATATTGCAGAATATGATCCTAGAAGAATCTTTTTTAGGGGTTAATCCTGATGTTAATCATTTGAGAATCTTTGGTTGTCTATTGTATATCCATGTACCTAAAGAAAAAAGAACCAAGTTAGAACCTTTTGGAAAGAGAGGAATATTTGTGGGTTACAATGAAAACTCTAAAGCCTACAAGATTTACATTACCAGTCAGAAAGAGATAGAGGTATGCATAGATGTTACATTTGAGGAAGCTATTTCCTTAAAAAAATTTAAAGGTTCATGCATGGATATAAATGAAGACCAAGAAAACCCTCAAGACATGGACATTGATCACACTCCTAAGATTTAAAGGGGGAGTCTGCAAAACCTAAAGAGAATGATGATCCAATTAAGCCTTTGGATCCTACTAATGGAACTAGATATATTATTGTGAATCAAAAGAGACCTCTTTGGGAATGGAAAAATATGCAGGAGGCAAAAAAATTTGCAACTCTTAGAGGCACATTTAGAGAAAGTAAAAGACCACATAGATTTTCTAGTTATGTTGCATTGATGTGTAATATTATTGAGATTGACCCTTCCAATATTGAGGAATCCTCAAGTTAGCAATTATGGAAAGATTCTATGGATGAAGAATATCAATTATTATTAAGAATGATGTCTAGGATATTGTACCTAGACCTAAAGGAAATTCAATTGTATCTTCTAAATGGCTACTCAAGATTAAGAATGCAGATGAAGGAAGCATTGAGAAATATAAACATAGATTTCTCTCAGAAAGAAGGAATAGATTATGAAGAAACATTTTCTCTAGTTTCTTGATATACTTCCATCAGGACCATCATTTCCATTGTAGGAACTAAGGAATGGAAGCTCCACTAGATAGATGTGAAGATAGCTTTTCTCAATGGTATTATTAAAGAAGAGGTCTACATTGAGAAACCTACAAGTTTCATCATTCATGAGAAAAAGTATCATGCATGCAAATTAAAGAAAGATTTATATGGTCTTAAGTAGTCTCCTTCTGCATGGTATGAAAGGATTGACCGACACTTGACGAGTCCGGGTTTCTATAAGAATGATGCTAATATGAATCTTTACTTCAAGATAGTCAATGGTGAAGCTTTAATCTTGGTTCTATATGTTGATGACTTATTTCTTACTAGGGAAGAACATCTCATCTCTAGATGCAAGAAGGAATTGACTTCAGAATTTGAGATCAAGGACCTAGGAATCATGCATTTCTTTCTAGGTTTATAAGTATGACAAAGGCCTAGTGAGATCATCTTGAGTCAAGGGAAATACACCATTGATATCTTAAAGATATTTGGGATGATAGATTTTAAGTCTATGTCTACACCAATGGAAACTTATTTGAAGAAGCTAAGTGAATTTGTAGCTAGTTCAGATCTTGTGGATCCTACTATGTATAGATAGATGATTGGATCCTTGATGTATCTAGTTAACACTAGACCAAATATTTTCTATGCAGTGAGTTCTCTTAGTTAGTTCATGTGCGAACCCAGGTAAATACATCTAGTTACAACAAAGCATATCTTGAGATAATTGCATGGAACAGTTGGATATAGATTGAAGCATTCTTCCAATGTAAACCTAAATTCATAGGGCTATAATAATTTTGATTATGCAAAGAGTGTTACTAATCAAAAGAGTACCTTTGGTTCTTGCTTTAGTTTGATATCTACTATGATTTCCTGGTGAAAAAGGAAACAATCATGTGAGGCTTAAAGTATAACAAAACTTGAATATGTTGCAGCTAGTGTGGCAACATGAGAATTAGTATGACTTTGGAATCTTCTTGCAGGATTGTTTAGACAATCATTGGATCATGCAATTATTCATTTTAATAACCAAAGCTAGGTGAAAATCTCCATCAATCTTGTGTTTCATAACATAAAAAATCATGTTGAGATCAAATATCACTATATTAGAGATATGGTGCAAATGCATGCTATTTAGTTAAGGTACATTAGAACTCTAGACTAGACAACTAATATTCTCACCAAGCCCCTTATGAGAGTGATTTTTGTGCATTTTTTAGACAATCTTGGAGTTGTGTGAATGAAGTCCTTGCTAAGAGGGAGTCTCAACATCACTGATTCCTTGAGATGTACTATAATAAATTCTTATCTATGAGGGAGAAGTTTGAGGTGCAAGGCCTTGTTAATGCATTCTTCTCTATGAGGGAGAAGTTTGAACCATGTAAGCTCTTGTTAATGAATTCTTTTTCATGAGAGAGAAGTTTGAGGTGAAATGCCTTGTTCCATACTCTAGGAGTATCCATGGTGGATCCACCCTCTGGGAGTAGCAATGGTGGATGTCACATGAGAGACTTTATGACTTAGCACTTGTGTTTATTCACCCTCTCAGACTAGCCATGATGAACATCATGATGAGATGATGACATCATGTTGAGTGATTCCTTGATGAGTGTTCATTTGCATTTCCATTCATGAGAGTAGCCATGATGGATATACCCTTTCCAAGTAGCAATGGTGGATATCACTACATTACTTAGATGTCTAAGAAGATACATCTGTTAATATGATTTAGAACAATAGAGAGGGGGGGGAAATCAGTTGTTCTCAGGTCCTGATGTATAAAAATAACTTCAAAAGATTTTCTTTAAATCAGATCAAGCAACCAAATCAACCTTGGTCATCACTGATTCAATAATAGAAACATATAACTCAACAGTCCACTACCCAGCTGTATCTAACTTGTAAAAACATAGAAATGTTCAAACCAAAACATTCACACAAGTTTTGACACCAAGATTTATAGTGGAAACCCAATATGGGAAAAACCACTTTGTAACATGCTACTATTATTTTCACTCTTCTGAAGTGAGCTCGGTTAAAAGCCAACCCTGTCAAAGGTTACAATACACACTGTCAAGTGTGACTCGGTTAAAGGATTTCAATCACCCTGTTAAAAGTGAGCCTGGTCAAAGGACTTACATACACTCCATTAGAATGCAACCTTATTCAAAGGATTTAACATATGACTGTTAGGTCAACCTCTGTTAAAAGGATTTTGACTATTACAATGGTTAGAAAGTAGCAGTAGTATTGATCTAAAAACATACAACTCACTTTGCAAATATCAGATCCAATTCAGTACACAAATGCTGGTTTACTGACTTTGAAACTTTGCCATCTCCACTTCTGATCTGCTTAGAAATTTCCTTCAAGCAATCACCACACTTTTTCCTTCAGCCTTTTCACTTATACAGTCAATAAAACTTTACTATTCTTCTAACATCTCCTTCACCAATGCATACACATACCTAATGCTTCAGTTCCCTTAATACTTTCCTCTGTTAGGTTAACTTATCTTTTGCCGCTTAATCTCCTTCATAGATCTTAGGGTTAGGTCAGATTCATTGAATCTACCTACTTCATGTTCTTCGTCTCCTCTTCTAGAATCATCTCAAATCTCAGAAAGATTTACAATAAAACATTTTACAAAGCATTAAATGCTTCCATACAATCAATAAATAAAGTCAACATGTTTTACATAATCCAAGAATTCAAACAATGTCGTCCCCAAAAAGAATTCTCTTCAAATATAAAATTGTTGATGCTCGGTCAATACAATGATCATCCACTCGGTCACCATGTAAAATGCTCGGCCACTACTAAAACTATTTCCTCGGCATATACTATCCTCCTCGACAATTTACTGATACTCGATTGACACTAGATTTTTGCTCGGCATCCACTAACTCGGTCGACTTTGTCATAACTCGGCTTAAACATAATTTCTTCATTTTTGCTCGGTTAAGCCTAGCAGTTTAGTCTTCAATCTTACTAAGATAAACAATACATTGTCTCATCATTGTACACCATAATCAAGTACACTTTGTAGTATCAAGATAACTCAACCTTTCCTTAGGTGCTATTGTTACCAACCTTTCTTTCCCTTTTCACAATAGATATAGTACTTTCCTAAGTAGCAACAGTCTTACCAGTTAAGGTTTGACATCAATGACAATACAACAATTTTTTCAATTGCAACTTCCAGCAACATCCTTATCTAAGAGGGAGTGTTGATGTTAGCATCGAGAGGTTAAGATGAATCCGATGATTATCCTCCAAGGAAGTATGATGCATAAATAAGATATGATCGGTGTATTTAGGAATGATTAATGTTAATACAAGGTGTCAATGATTAACATTAATAATTACATTCCAAAAGAAAAAAATGATTAACATTAATAATCACATTCCAGAAGGCAGAAATGATTAACGTTAATAAAATAAGAGTTTTGAAGGGGTGTGATAAGAGAAGAAAAAATTTCTTCCAACTTTGAAGATGTACATATAAATACATTAAGAGAATCTCCAAGAAGATCATCAATTATTCAGAAAAAGAAAGAACATTGGATACACACAAGCAAATCAATACTTATACAATAGATTGATTCCTATTAGAGGATTAATACATTGATATTGCAGATTGATTCTTATTAGAGGATCAATACATTGATATGATAGATTGATTATTATAGGAAGATTGATACATATATATCTTAGATTGATTCATATTGGAAGATCAATACATATATATTACAAATTGATTCAGACTGGTAGATCGATATATATATTGTAGATTGATATTCATTGATAAGAATTCATTTATATTATTTTCCTTGAGTTCAAAAATTTTTAATCAAACCTTGGTCACTTGATAAATACAATTTGAGAATTTTTTTGTTGGGTTTTTCATCTTTAAGTTGGAAGGTTTTCCCAGGGTATATGTTGTGCAATTTTTCTTAAATTACTTTACATCTACATTACATTAATCTGATCATAAAAATAACACTTAACAACCATCAATATTTTGAAGGGCTTGATATAGTGGTATTGTGAATTCCTTTAAATCTTCTATTCACCAAGATCTTCTCAAATTTCAATGAAATTGGAACCTCTTTCCCAAGGCTACAACTTTTTCACTTCTTTTCTTTTCAAGTATTCCTTGTAAATTTTGAGTGTAAGTATCCAGAATCTTTGGTGAAAGCCATTTAGGAACATGGATGAATTATCAAAAACTTCTTAGATCTCCACATCTCCATGTAGCATGATTAGTCCTCTTCATTAATCCTATCTTACAATTCTTTCTTCCCACGTTGTGTTTCAATAGCTGAAACCCTTGCAATGTACCAAGAGTTCCTCCCATCTTTCTACACGAGCATGGACTAGAACTACCACTTGTTGTTCTTGCATCAAAGCTAGAGCTCCTTAAACCTCTTCAATGAGGTCTATAGAACATGCCATACTCCTTTACCTTCTTCCCAATGTGGATGAATTTTTCCTAAAAATTATGCAATGTGGGTGTGAAAAGAGTACTTGTAATGTCTTGCTCTTCTTTTGATGCAAACAATGTCTCTTCAATGCCAAAAAAGAAAAAACCCTAATCCTATGACATATGTATTTTCCTATTTAGAATATAATTAGTGTTAGCTAAATTTTTTTTAAGTCACTGTGACCACAACTTACAAAGTTGAGACTTTAGGCAACATCTCATGAGATTTCTCTCTCCTCTTAGCAATAGAAGAGGCTCCCTTCTTACCATAGGTGGATTCAACAAGAACTTAACTAAAATTAAAAAAAGGGTGGTTCTCTTGATTGATTCCTTATTTTTAAAGAATGATTTACATACAACTAAAACATTCCAACTTAACAAAAAGTGCCTTATTGCTACAATAATATCGGTGACCCTAGAATTGACATAGTAATAAGGGACTTTTTGTTAAGTTGGAAAGTTGTAGTTGTATGCAAATCATTCCTGAAAAAGAAGGAATTGATTAAGAGAACCACCCTTTTTGTAATTTCAGTTAAGTTACTATTGAATCCACCTACGATAAGAAGGGAGCTTCCCTATTGCTAAGAGGAGAGAGAAATATCATGATACATTTCCTAAAGTCATAATTTTGTAAGTTGTGGTCATAGTGACTAACAAAAATTTTAGCCAACAATTTTTGGTGACTCTACTAGGGAACGTACCTCATTTATTCTTAGAAACAATGAGGAATGTAGAATTGAGACCTCTAAGTGCCTTCATCTACTCCATTGGGCTATAGAGTCAGGTGACCAAAAAAAAAAGACTCAAAAAGGATGACACAACTAATGCAAAGAAAACATAGTTAGAACAAAGAAAACTTGTGAAAATGCACTTATTGAAAACAAAGAAAACCTACCTAATAAAACTAGCCAAAAATGCAACCTTTCAGATGAAACCATTTACTGGATCAACAAAATAGCTACCTTTTTTCAATAGCTTGTAGTATATTGCATGTTCACATGCAACTTTTTATAGATAGAGCATGAAAAATTGGAGAAATGATGTCAATGTCTAATGTAACACCTCTTGGAAGATATGAAAAATTTCATCTTTTTGAGATGAATTATATGTACTGCTTCTCCAAGATAGTTCCATGAATTCAAACTTCTCTTGCTGAACTGCAAATGTATGTTTAGCCTCTTCTTTAATTAATGTATCTTGATGCTCAAGTACAAGTGGAATTAATGATTTTCCATTAGCCTCCAACCAAGAAATATGTTTGATGGGACATCCCATTGATTGAACAAATTCTTAATTCTTCTTGCTGACTGCTGTAATTTGAGTAATTGGTTCATCAACCATCATTACTTCAGGCTGATCAAAATGCGTTACCTAATTTCTTCGTTCTACATCATGTTGGTTATAAATTTTAAACATAAGAGAATTGTCTTCAATATTTAGATAAAATTACCCTATGATGTTCATGATAAGATCCTCATCAAGTTCTGGGGTCGATCTTTCATGCAATATTCATTCAAGTTCATGACCTTGAAACAAAGATGGACTATCTTCAACTTGACTGAGATATTCATGCATGTCCATATGTTCATGTCTAATAAAATGATTATATTTATTTGCTTGAACATTGGAAGAATGAGTTTCATCTTTCTCATTTTCATCAATGGCTTTCCAAGATTGCGTGAACGGGAAATAAGAGTCGCCAGCTAATTTTGCTTTCTTTTCCTTGAAGAGAATAACAAGATCACTAGCCTCATATTCAGGATCCTTCTCTGCTGCCTTTATTGATGGTACCTCAATAGAAAGTTTCTTAGGTGATGAAACTAATTATTTTTTATTCCAACCAATAGGATTATGAGAAAACTTTAGTAGAGTTATCCTTTGTAAATCTTTGTGAGAAATGAAGATCATATCTTGAGCTATTTTATTTTTGAGGGAAAGCAACTCATTTTCTAACCTATGCACCATAGGATCTCTCCTTGTGATGGTATAAAATGAAATCTAAGAAAAAGAACTTTCTTCAAGTCCACTTGCTTTAATTCTTATCCACTCAACAAGAATGAGATAATCTTCAATTTCAATCACCAATGTCTATACAACTGTGAGAGTAGCCGATGATTCTCTTCTTAATAGAATATTGACTTTGGGAATTTGTCCATTTACAAAGAAGCACTTCAAATTTACCTTTGTAGGCTGAGAAACAATTGGAATTCTTCGTGTCAACTTGTTAAAATGAGTGAAAAATTTATGCATAGGAACGTGAGACACCTTCTTCAATTGGGTGAGTTGGGCCAATAGTGCATGGACATCTTCAGGAGGCTTGAAAATTTCTTTAAACTTGGCTATGAGAGTAGCCTAGTTTGTGATAGTCTATGGTGCAAGATGTTAAAACTAGTCAAAAGCCACACCTTGGAGTGTTTCCACAAATAACCTTACAGACAAGTCCTCATGTTCAACACAAGGAACACCACATGCAATGTAGAAAGTAGCAATATGTTCATCTGAATGTTGCTGTCCATCACCAAAGAACTTAGGAAAATTCTTCCATGAGCCATTAGGAAGAGCATGTAGAGGCAAAGCTAGATTCAACGGACCAAAAACATTTCCCCAAGGACCTTGGGACAATTAGATGTCCTTGGTAAAAAATTAAAGAAAAACTACAAGAAATAAAATCAAAATGAATATTTATAATGAAAAAGGACACGAGTATACTTCAAACAAAATTGTGAGGTTTTCGAATGCATGTTGTGTCCAAAAAAGAGTCACCTAAAACTATTGGCTAAAAATTTCTTAAGTCACTTTGACCACAACTTACAAAATTGTGACTTTAGGCAATGTCTTATGGGATTTCTCTCTCCTCTCAGCAATAGGGGAGGCTCCCTTCTTACCATAGGTGGCTTCAAAAGGAACTTAACTGAAACTACAAAAAAGGTGGTTCTCTTAATCAATTCCTCTTTTTTTCAGGAATGATTCACTAGTACAAAAACAACAATATATGACTAAATAAACTACTAAAAATTATAGATAAATGACTAATTTTGATCATGTGACCATTAGTAGTTTATTGCCGGTCATTTATCTCGTGACCAAATTTATGACTAGACTATTTTAGTCATTGATTTGGTCATTTGTTTAGTCATTTATTTAGTCATTTGTTTGGTCATTTATTTGGTCATTGATTTAGTCATGTATTTAGTCTTTTATTTGGTCATTTATTTGGTCATTGATTTAGTCATTTATTTAGTCATATATTTTGTCTTTAATTTAGTCATATGATGGGGAGGCTAGGATAGACTAGCTAGTCTATGCTTTGCTCCTTGCCCAAGGACTCAAGTGTGCTCCTGACACCTATGGTTGATCTATAGGAACCTTTTACATTCAAGGAACCCCCAACCTACCTAACCTTCCCACCAAGTTCAATGAACTCACTCATCAACACTCCATGCTTTGCATTCTAGCTACTAGCCCTTATCTAGGCTTAATAAGGTCAATTAGACTTCTAAGTACTTCCTATGCTCCAACAGTGAAAGTGATGGGTTCCAAGGTCTTTTTGGGACTAAAGACACCTTTTCAAATCATTACCAAATTTTTGGGATCACCCGATTTAGGGGTACCTTTGCATTATAGGGCTACAAGGAAGTGCCAATTAGGCCTCCTTCCAAATTTGTAGGGCCTGTTACTCCTTCCCTGTACAAAACTAAAATTCCTGGCCTTAAGTAATTCTTCTAAATTTGCCTCATTCTCAAATATTTTTGAGGTCTTAGGTGCCCATTTGACCATACAGGATTTATGGCAAAAAGTGAGGGTTTCAGGGGTTTAATGACCTCCTCTCTGTCTAGGTCTTCAACAGGACCCTTCTGTAACTCTTCAAGCCTCCTCTTTCACACCTCCACACCTGTAAACACCCTTATACACTTCCCTAAAGGGATTTTTCTTGGAACCCACTCTACTATCTTAGAGAACTCTTCTACCGCTGCAAATCCCTAGCCAGATTGTTCATAGTTCACCTAGGGCTTTATCAAACCATGGTTTGTCTTGCTTTTCAAAGGCCCTACACTTGAATAAAAATACAATAGGGTCTATACCTTCATAATCCAAATTTCCATGGCATTCCCATGGTGGATTTGAAAGTTACAGCCCTGTGCTTCCATACCTCTCCAAACAGGTAGAGAATGGGCTAAAATAAAGAACTTAAACAAAAACTATTAAAACTCCTAATGAAATGAAAATATACATGCACCAATGAAAGGTCTAAACACTCAAGACAATATTCACAACATAGATTCACACAAACTATTTGTATTCATAGATGTTCAGTCCTTCAACAGTGACTGTTACACACAAGAATTTCACCAGTCTATTCTTCCGTACTGTAGCTTTCATAATCTGACATCCAACCCGTACATTAGGGTTTGAAAAGTCTTAAATATCCCTTCCTCGGGTTGAGTGCTTGGTTCTTAGGGCATTTTATCCTCTTGGCATAGTTAGACATTATCAAGGAAAAAGTTGCTAGCAACTTTTGAGCAACTTTTGCTCACTCATTACAAAAGACCATTACTAGGCCTTCTAAAGCACTCATGTGCATCAAATAACAACCAAACACTAGCTCCTAGACCACTACTCAAGTAGAACCCAAAAACCTCAAGTTGACAACTTTTCTTGAGTCAATGGGCATTGCAAACTAGAAAGACCAGCAGACCTCAAGGACTAACACAAAGCCTAGACACAACAAAAATTGAGTCCAACTCCTTGGTGACTCTTATTGTACTTACATAGCATTAACACTCCAAAAATTGAAGGTGAGGGCCCTCATAGAGGTGCTCCTACACCATCATATTAGGGAATGATAGAATCAAACCACCACCCTCCGACTTGTAAAGTAGGTGCTCTTCCATTGAGCTAGTACTCTTTAAAGGATAATCATACCATGTATACTAGTACTTTCCATTAAACACGATTTCAAGTTTTTTCATCTATAGTTCAAGGGTAGCAAAGACTAAGAGGATGATTAGTGATACTTTAAACTCAATAGTGAAGTTATTCAATGTGCAATATAAGGATGAAGTGAATGATGCCATTGGAAAATTCACTACATGTGCCTCGTTCCCCTAATTATAATGACAAGCATCTATCTTTAGGGGAAACCAACCACATTAAATAGAGATCAAGTATGTACCAATGATCATACCTTCTACATTTTCACTTCTAATTAACCCATCAAAATTTTTACTTCTATAGAAGTCCACACTCCTGATAACCTACCAATCTATTGCACTTGTATCCAATACATCAATCATAAAATGCTAAATTTGGCTCACATGTCTTTTTTGTCGACTACTGGGTTAAGTTTAACCATGTTTAACATACTAAAGAGATAAAATACTAAGCAACTATCTTGTTAACAATTTGCATAGGTTTCATTGAAATTATTTATAGACCTTTCAATGGAATGAAAGCTGATTTGAAGGTGTAATTATTTGTGTATTTTTTTTTTTATGTTTTTGTGGTTTGAAGTTTCAACTACCATCCTGAAAGGGCCTACAGGACATTATCATAGGGAAACCTTTCCCTTAGATACTTGCTTACATCTCTCATTTATGGCAAGACCTTGTCTTCATATAGAAGTGTCCAACTTAATATCTTAGGATTTTATGCTTCACCACATGTAGTAGCAACCTTTCTACATACACGAAGTGATGCAATCATTTATTGCTTGAGGTGGTCTTCATCATGCTCAAGGCTCTCCTAGTGCTTGATTTAATCATTAATGTAAAACATTGTCCAAATTCATTGTGATTCTCTTCCATGGTCCACCATCTCTCTCATCTCTCTTTGGTTGTGTTATCATTTTGTTTACCATCCATATTGCTTATAAAAATACTGCTTCATCAGTAGTATCTATCCATAGCCCCCTATTTTTTCCAGCAACTTTGTTTCAACCAAATATTTCATGAAATAATTAGCATCTCTAACTAAAAGGCCCTGAAATATTTTTTCTCAGTCATAGGAAAAAAAGGCATTTGAATGTCGAGAGACATTTTAACTCCTTCACTATGTTCTGCTACATGTATAGGATGTAGGTGCTAAATGTATGGCGGATTAATTAAGCATTCTACACCTGAGCTAAAGGAAAAGATGAACCTTTTGGAGGCATATTCAGTAGCACTACTACTGAGAACACAGATACGTGACACTGACTAGGAAATCCATTATGGAAGAATGACAAATAAAACCCATGCAATGAACATGCTTCATTTCAATAAGGACTGTATAGAATGGGAACATGTAAACAATTATTGCAGTGTTACACATTTCATATTTATAATTTTTTTAATGTAGATAACTCAACTTTGAAATGATCTAAAATTGAGAATTTGAGAATCATATGATGTGTAACATTCAAATTTTAACAATTTTTTAATCAAAATTAGCCTTTTGTTCTCTCTAAATGCATTGAGTTCTTTTTTAGTGTGTAATTGGGAGAATTTAATTTTTGCCACATTTTGTTTGCCACATTTTGCCAAGTTCATGCCTAGCCTCAAGTTGCCATTTTCAAATTATGTCAAACAAGTAATAAAATGCACATTAGATATTCAAAAGTTGGAGATAAGGAAAATTTACCGTAGGACTAGCCAACAAAGAAGTTCTAGAATCTGCAATTCCAGTGGAATCTCTAGCACATATACCTGCTAAAAAAATGTTGTCTATTTATCTAAGATGTCAAAAATTTAACACATCCAGCAATTAAATAATCACTTGTTGATTGATTACTAATAAGAATGTCTCCCATATCATTTGTAACAAAAAGAAATTAGAACTTGTTGGCATATAATTGTAGTGTATAATCAGAAGATACATAACTATTCAAAACAGTTGAGCCTTTTCATGGAAAATCAATATTACTATACACTCTACCTACCAATAGCCTTTCTATGTAAGATGCACATATGTATGGTGAAGGAAATAGAGCTTACTTTTCCAATGTTTCTCGCAAATTTTGTGCTTGTTCAATCTTCAATCTCACCTACAATTTCAATTTTGAATTCAACCCAAAGTTTAGTGAACTTCATGTCTAACTCTCTATGCATTTAAAACTAATAAAAGAGGAAACATAGTTCAATTTCTAAGAAAAAATACCAATTCTTAAACATGAAATCATCTTGGGGTTTTGCATAGCTTTCTTGGTCCTATCCTTGACATGCTCTAATGTCTCTACCAATAAGAAAAGTGAATGATAGTCATGTTGGATGGCATAAAATTCCAGCTAGAATTTTTCTATGTTGTGTCTAACTGATGTAGGAGCATCTCGGGTCCTTGGCAATCTTGTGTCACCAAAAACATATTTGAAGTTTGTCTATGTTGCTCAGTTCCTTCTTTGATCGAGTTGGTTCGATAGTTGGTCAGTTTCCTTTGGTTATTGAGTATGGTCAGTTATCTCCTATGCGGTTAGTTATTTCACTGGTGCTTGGCGATTCTTGTCTATTGCTCGGTCATCCTTTCTTACTGAGTAGTTTATTTTGAGTTTTTGTTGAGGCCGACTTGTGAATTTATTATGGGTCACAGATTTAATGATTGGTATCCATCATTGGGAAGCATATGGTGCCAGATCTAACTATTCCTTCTATTGATTATGGATCTGAAGGCCGACTCAGTTCGGTAGACTCTTGTATAAATGTAATTGTTTGGTTGTAGTTTAGAGAGGAAATTTTAGTTAGAAGTAAGAAGATAGAAGATTAGAGATTGTTGGCAGATCCTCACATGTTTGAGGAATTTTGTAACTCATTGTAATAGTTTGCTGTAACTAGGAAGGCCTTACAACCTGACATGTATGCATCAAATTGAATAATTAAGATATTGTGGATCCTCCATTCTCTCTCTCACTGTTGTTGTTGCTTCCGTGTGTTGTTGAGCAGGCTGGATCATTAGGGTGTGCCATTATTTGGCCCCTCTTGACCCTACCCTTACGTCAGGTGGTATCAGAGCAAGGTGAGATCTGGATCTAGGTCTGCAGATCTAGATTTGTAGGTTCCTTCTTGTGAAGCCCTAGTTGAATTATTGTGGGGTAGTAGATTGTGATCTGACTTGAAATTGTAGAGGGTTTTCAAGATGGTTCATGGGAGTTGAGATGTGGATCTAAGATTGGCAGACATGTTGAGACAAATTGCTACTAGATTGGAAGCTATTGAAACAACCCAAAGAAGAGGCAGACATCTTGAATATGTTAGTGATGATGAAATTGAGGAAGAACAGGAGAATGCATAACTTGCACCTGTGATGGATCAAGGTGAGGAAAGATTTTTGAAGGCCTTGACAAGTCTGAAGTCTACACCACATTTCAATCCTCCTGAGTATGGTGGAAAAGTAGATTCTGATGAATTGGTGGCTAGATCACTGAGATGAAAAAATATTTTGAGTATGAAAATATACCTGAAGACAAGAAGGTGAAAATTGCAAGCACAAAGTTGAAGATTCATTCATCCTTATGGAGGGACCACCTATAGCTAGACAGAAAGAGGAAAGCCAAAGACAAAATCAAGGTATGGAATAAAATGGTGAATAATTTGAAAGGAAAGTTCTTACCTTGTGATTATCAGATTAACCTAGTTAGGTGAATGTAAAGTCTAAGGCAGAAAGATAGCTCGGTAAAGGAATATACCAAGGAATTCTATAGATTAGATATCAGATCTAGATATGATGAAGATGATGTGGAAAGGATTGCTAGATACCTGAATGGTTTGAGAGTTTCCATCCAAGAAGAAATTAGTTTGGTCAAGTTGGAGAACATTGAAGAGGCTTATCAATTTGCATTGAAAGCTGAGGAGAAATTGAATAAGAGACATGAGCAAAGACAAAGAGGAAAAGGTGGTAGATTCCCTAGAGGAAGAGGTAGATCCCATGATGAAAATGGTAGATTATCTGAACCTAAAAAGACAAGTCTGGATAAAGGCAAGACTGAGCGGAAAGGTGAAAATTCATCTAGAGGCAGACGCATTAACTACTGAGGTGGTTATAATAGAGGAAGTTTTTGAGGAACTTGTTACAATTGTGGAGAAGAAGGACATAGATCATTTGAATGTACACATGCTAGTAAGAAGGCTGGTAGTAGTAGAAATGCTTTGGTGCAAGAAGAGTCACCAAATGAACCTAAGAAAGAAAATAACTTGATGGTAAGGAGAGCACTCTGGAATGAAAGAAAAAAGGAAGATCCAATAAGGAAAAGTTTGTTCAAGACCAGACATAGAGTTTCTAATAAATTTTGGAAGGTATTCATTGACAGTGGTAGCTCGAAGAATCTGGCATCTGAGGAAATGGTCACAAAGCTGTAGTTGAAAAGGTTGGAACATCCGAAGCCCTATTAGATTTCATAGATCAAAGATGAGCATACACTCTTGGTAAGTGAACAATGTTATGTGAATTTGAAGATTGGAAAGTACTATGATAAGATGTTATGTGATATCATGCCTATGGATTATTGTCATATTTTGTTGGGTAGACCTTGGCAATACGATAGACATGCTATATATGATGGGAGGTTGCATAAGTATACTATTGTGGTTGATGGAAAGAAACAAATCTTGTTACCTTTGATGGAAGAACCTGTTAGTAATGTTTTCACATCTATGAAATTTTTCTTGATGGAGGGAAGAAAGTTTGTTAAGGATTTGAAAAAGAATGATGTATGTTTTGCTGTGATTCCTAAAAAATTGAGTAAGAAAATAGAGGATAATGTTCCTGAGGAGATTGATAAGTTACTCACCGAGTATAGTGAAATCATTTTTGATAATGTACCTGATGGTTTTCCACCAAAGAGAAGCATTGATCATTGTATGGATATAATCCCTGGAGCTAGTTTACCGAATAAGGCACCTCATTGGTTGACACCTACCGAGAATCAGGAATTGAACCGACACATTCAAAAGTTGCTAGAGAAAAGTTTGATCAGAGAAAGTTTGATTCCTTGTGCAGTACCTATTGTATTGGCACTAAAGAAGAATGGAGAATGGAGAATGTGTACCAATTCCAGAGCAATCAATAAGATAACAGTGAAGTATAGGTTTCCTATATCGAGAATGGATGATATAATGGACAGTTTGACTAGAGAAAAGTATTTCACCAAAATTGATTTGAAAAGTGGGTATCATCAGATCAGAATCAAAGAAGGTGATGAATGGAAGACTGCTTTCAAGACAAAAGAAGGTTTGTATGAGTGGTTGGTTATGCCTTTTGGTTTAACTAATGCACTGAGTAGTTTTATGAGGCTGATGAATGAAGTTTTGAAGAAATTCTTGGGTAAGTTTGTGATTGTATATCTTGATGATATTATGATATTTAGTAAGACTATCGAAGAACATTTGTTGCATGTTAGACAAGTTTTGCAGAGATTGAAAGAAGAAAAGTTGTTGATAAATCTAAAAAAGTGTTCTTTCATGAAAGAAGAGATTGTGTATTTGGGATTTGTGATCTTAGGTGATGGTTTAAAAATAGATCCTAGAAAGGTTGAAGCTATTTTGAATTGGCCTACACCTGTGAATGCTAGTGAGGTAAGATCATTTCATGGTTTGGCAAGTTTTTACCAAAAATTCATAAGGAATTTCAGTTCAATTTGTAATGCTATGATTGAGACTATGAGAGGAGACAAAAGGGAATTCAAGTGGACACATGGAGCTGATAAAATTTTTGAGAATCTAAAGCAAAAGTTTTCTGAATTGCCTATTTTGGCATTGCCTGATTTTTGTAAGGTATTTCAAGTGGAATGTGATGCAAGTGGAAGTGCAATTGGAGCTGTGTTGAGTCAAGAAGGTAAACCTGTTGCTTTCTTTAGTGAAAACTTGAATGATGCTAGAAGGAAATATTTTGTGTATGATCAAGAATTCTATGCTATTGTTCAAGCACTGAAGAAATAGAGACATTATTTGATACCGAGTGAATTTGTGTTGTATACCGATCATAAGGCTCTACAATATTTGGGTAGTTAGAATAAGTTGAATCAGAGACATATGAAATGAGTTGAGTATTTGCAGAGTTACACATTTGTGATAAAACATGAGAGTGGAGTCACTAACTGAGTTGCTAATTCATTGAGTAGAAGAAGATATTTGATGACCGAGATGGAAATTGAAGTTCTTGGTTTTGATGAGATGAGAGATTCTTATGAGTTTGATCCTGATTTTTCTGAGTTGTGGAGAAAGTGCAGAGAACCTATTCAAGATCAACATAATACTAAATGGGATGAATATTTTATTCAAGAAGGTATGTTGTTTAAAGTTATTCATTTATGTATACTGAGAGGAGTAATGAGAACTAATATGATAAAGGAGAAACATAGTAGTGGTTTGGCTGGACATTTTGGTATTGATAAAACATGGAATTTACTTAAGGAGAAATACTATTGGCTGCAGTTGTATAAAGATGTTCAAAAATTTGTGAAAAGTTGTGGAACTTATCAAGTTGCAAAAGGAGTAAGTCAAAATACTGGATTGTATACACCGATTGTTGTACCTGAGAAACCTTGGATTGACATCAGTGTGGATTTTGTTCTTGGCTTACTGAAGATAGTAAGAGGTAATGATTCTATATTTGTTGTTGTGGATAGATTTTCTAAGATGGCACATTTTATACCTTGTAGAAAGACATCAGATGCAGTACATGTAGTAGATCTTTTCTTTAAGGAAATTGTAAGATTGCATGGATTACCGAGGAGTATTATCTCTGACTGAGATAGTAATTTTGTTGGATACTTTTGGAAAACTCTTTGGAAGAAATTTGGCACTGAGTTGAAATATAGTTCTACATTTCACCCACAAACTGATGAATAGACATAAGTTGTGAACATAAGTTTGGGAAATCTTTTGAGATGCTTAGTTTGAGACACACCGAGCAATTGGGATTCTATGATGGCACAAGTAGAGTTTGCATACAATAATTCAATGAATAGGAGTACTAGAAAAACACCATTTGAGATTGTGAGTGGCATACAGCCAAGAGGTATATCTGATTTGAGGGATATTGTTGATGAAAGTAAGAGAAATGCTAAAGGAGTAAAATTTGCTGAGTACATGAAGATGTGAAGTTGAAGCTGGAAGAGAGTAATCAAAAATACAAAGATAGAGCTGATAGATCAAGGAGACATAAGAATTTTGATGTTGGTGATGAAGTGATGGTTCATTTGAAGAAAGGTCAATTTCCTATTGGAACATATGGGAAACTGAAGATGAAGAAGTTTGGACCTTGCAAGATTTTGAGGAAATTTGACAGTTGAAATGCATATGAGATTGAGTTACCTGATGACATGGACATATCACCTATTTTTAACATTACCGATTTGTATGAGTATCATGAACCTAATGAAGACATGGCAATACCGATGGAATATCCTAAGAAGAAGAAAGAGGAAGTTGAATAGATTTTGGAGCAAAGAATTGGCAAAAGTACAAGAGGAAAACAATATATGGAATATCTGGTAAAGTGGAAGAATAGACCGATTGAAGATAGTTCATGGATTTCACAGTCTGAGTTGGATGCAGCTCGGATCATACCTACCAAATGATTTGGAGAATGATTTCAAAATAATCCCAAGTGTCTGATGCAGGATAATCTCGGGTCCTTAGCAATCCTATGTCACCAAAAATGTATTTGAAGTTTGTCTGTGTTGCTCAGTTCCTTCTTTGACCGAGTTGGTTTGGTAGTTGGTCAATTTCCTTTGGTTACTGAGTATGGTCGGTTATCTCCTGGGTGGTCGATTGTTTCACTAGCGCTCGACGATGCTTGTCTATTGCTTGGTCATCCTTGCTTACCGAGTAGTTTATTTTGAGTTTATGTTGAGGCCAACTTGTGCATTTATTATGGGTCACAGATTTAATGATTGGTATCCATCATTGGGAAGTGTGTGGTCCTAGATCTGACTGTTCCTTCTATTGATTATGGATTTGAAGGCCATTTCAATTCGGTAGACTCTTGTATAAATGTAATTGTTTGGTTGTAGTTTAGAGAGGCAGTTTTAGTTAGAAGTAAGAAGATATAAGATTAGAGATTGTTGGCATATCCTCGCATGTTTGAGGACTTATGTAACTCATTATAATATCTGGCCGTAACCGGGAAGGCCTTACAACCCGGTATGTATGAATCAAATTGAATGAATAATATATTGTAGATCTTGCATTCTCTCTCTCACTGTTGTTGTTGCTTCCGCGTGTTGTTGAGTAGGCTGGATCATTAGGGTGTGCCATTGTTTGGCCCCTCTTGACCCTGCCCTTGCGTCACTAATACATCAAAAATGAGAATAAAATACATCTTCAATTATCCTTGTGATAAAATTTTAAGTGTAAACCTATTCATCAATACCAGCTTGGATCAAGACAAGGTTTGATTTTAAGTAACTTATGCATATATTAAAATATTTTGCACAAAAAATTTAAAAATTGTGTTTTAGTGACTTTAATCAACCATTGAAATTTTTATGCACCATGAACACCAGGTGAAACAAATCAATAAGCATACTTATAATGTTGATTAATTGACATGGTTGGAAATAGAATGAGTTGGTTGAACTCTTGAACTCTGAAACTAATGTCTTACAAAGTTAGATAAATCATAAATATAAAAAATGAGTTAAAAAAAAACAAGTATGCTTATGGTCAAATTAGGAAGAAAAAATATTTTAGAACTCAGGCTTGACTTCTACTATGAAAAATGAAAAATGTTCTAGATGATGAGGCTATTGAAGTGGATCAAAATGATTAGTCATTAAATACAAGAAACTCCATTTCTAATAACTTCTCACCCCATTTGGACAACAATATTTGGATTATGTACAAATTCCAATAAGCATGCACATAGATTGCTCTTCCTTGCTGTGAACTTCTGAGTCATAGACTTGTTACAAAGACTATTACATGTTGTCCATCAGTGAAGACTTTTTAAAATATAACATGAGTTGCTTTCCAAATTCATCAGAAGATAATTTTTATTAGTATTTTATGTATTTTAGTTTCCATTTTGGATTTTTCATCCAACTTTGAATCTGCCTCTAATAAAAACTTCCAATGGAAATCACTACCAAGGTTTCGGCAAAATTAAAACCAAAAATAATTTTCTTCTCCATCTAGTAGAGAAAATCCTCTTCTTTGGGAAGAAGCCCAATTGATACGGAAAATCTTATTTTCACCTCAATAATGGTAGGAAATAGATGATGAAGGCAAACCACGCATGCATGACTGCATGTCTTTTTATTCATAATAAGATGAAAAACTACGATTTCTAGCTTTGCAAAAATTTTCACTGTTGATGACACCACTATAGATGTTGCAAGAACATAAGTTGACAAAAAAAAGTGATAATATATATGAATTGTTCGTAAGATAAGTAACTAGTTCGGGGGATGGTAGCTATCTCCGAGCATGAGCCTTGAAAGAATATTACTCATCTGCTAGCTTCAAACAGAGCCAACTCATGCCTTTTGGGATGTTGGTTGAAGAAATGTGCTTATACAAATTCTCCTGTAGCTTTAACAAATGAGATTTCTCTTCCAAATGCTCCACCATGGCCTTCAACTTTATGGAAAACATCTTGGCATTGTAATGTTGAGTTCTCATTTCAGCAACAATGATCATTGAATGACTCTAGAATGGTCATTCCTTTTTTAAGCTCTTTACTATTTTCTTGCAGAAGGAAACCAAACATATCTACAACCATTTTAGGTGAAGCATCTTCCTTCCACAAAAGCGTTGGTCCCAACCTTTTCCCCAAGCAATCCAGAGAAGTGCAGTTCTGATTTATTCATGTTCTACATAATATCTCTCCTTTCATGTGATACAAATTGAAAATTTGAAATTAGCATAAAATAAAAATTTGATGGAAAAAATATATTCACATATTAGTACTTCAACTTATTAAGAAATCAAATGCATACATGGAATACAATCCCCATTACATTAATGACTTGTGTTGAAAAAAATTAATTATGACAGACCAGTGGCACGAATAATCTATGAAAATGTCAAAGAATCTATTTGGACACAAACAAGATACATTTTTATTTTTGATATGTGATTTCACCCATAATTGTAATTTGTAAAAATAATATACTAAAAGTGAAATAAATCTTTTCAATCACATTGCATGTGAGCCCAAACTTATATTTCCACTTAAGTAAAAATATGCACCTTTTTATGAACAAAATCTTAACATGCCCTTTATCAATTCTCTTATTAGGGCCCGTTTGGTGCATGGAATACCAAATGCCAGATATAGTCAATTCTGGAAGATGCTGCAATTCTGGAAGATACAAATCCTGAAACTAATTTTCAAAATATGGGAGGACCTGTTTGGTTCACCTGGAAGATGACTAAGAAGATGCATAAGGAATTTTAATTTCTATCACTGTCTAATGAAACAATAGTCATGCAGACAATGTTTAAGCCCTCTTCCTCCATTACAATGTATGCCAAATTTAGGGGTTCACAATGAGTAAGAATAATCCCTCTTCTTTTCTTAGAATTCATATCATGATGCACAACTTGTTGAAGTAGCGAGGCTCTAAACCAAAATCTGATCTGCTGCAACCGATTCACTATTGTTATGAATGTGAGCAAAATTGATTCATATGAATGTGAGTGAAACACATACAGACAGGCACATAAATTTTAAAACATGACCATTTAAATGACTCATTTTAAACATCTATCAAACCCTATGCAAAAAATGACTTACCAGATGCGTTGCAGAGTTGCAGATGGAAGGAAGGTAACGCAGAGAAAGAACTACAGATGGAAGGAAAAAATTAGTTAAAAATCACGGATGCCAATCATTATGTAGTGCATGCGGACTTGATGGCATCTATAAATTAGCATTTGAAAGTGGAATTAGAGTCTCAAATTCTAATTCCACCTTTTCAAGTGGAATATGAAATGCCCATTTTTTGGGCAAATTTGGAATTTCAAAATTCCAATTCCTGTTAGTTTGGACGGACACAAACATAGAATTCAATAATCCAAATTGCTAATTCCGAAATTAGGGCCCATATTCCATGCACCACACGGACCCTTAGGTGACAAACTTTATGTTGTCCTCGTGACTTTTATGTGAAATTCTCACTTATCACACATTTCACATTGCAAGAATATCTCCCACTTGTTGATGTATTTTACACGTGTTTAGTTTTTTTCCCTTCCAGATAAAACATTCAGTCATGAGATAGTAGAAAAAATATATTTCTTGTAAAAACTTTTGCCCTTATTTTCATCATTCATACTCAATTGAATTTTTGCTCTATATGCACACTTCTGATGGATAGCATTTTCCCTCCAATTTTTACTATTGGGTGAAGAAAGGTTGCTTCTGAGTGAAAACCCACATATGACTTCCTCTCAAATGTAATTAAGGAATATCATTTTAACCAAAACTTCCACTTGTAAGAAAAAAAAAATCTCCCTCGTAGTTCTGAAACATAGCTCCTTGTCTTTGTATTTATTTTAACTCACATGAGACATGACCACCATCATCTTCCTTTATTTAAATCTCAACTTTCAATTCTAAATAAATCATTCTAGAGCATAATATGTCACAAAATGATGCCACTGATAAATAATTTTCATACCCAAAAGTACTCCACATGGTTGTATCATCAGTAGTTGTCATATAATTAATAAAATTTGGGCATTTGAAAAGCTTGCAACCCTCATACATTGAATCTACAACCATAGAATTTCAAGAACTCTTTGACACCTTGATGGATGTCAATACCCTATTCCATAACCAAATTTGGGTGCAAAGGTTGTGGGCTACAACTTTGCATCTATTTTAGCATTTGTTGAAAATAATTTAGAGTCATTTCTACCGAATCCATTTTGATCATATGCAGTAACCATTACAGATATGAGACCACATTACTCTACGGTAGACCACAATTCACTTGACCTATCTAAACTTCCACATTTTGTGAACATATTTGCCAGTGCATTTCGAGCTACAAATTTGATAAATAAAGCTCTGCTAATTTACATTAATGGATGCCCATTTATTCTTTCAAGTTTTTTGTAATGGCATAGAGAAGAAAAATATGGGCAAAAGTCACGGAATTTTTTTCACACTGCCAATTGCATATTCTTGGAAGTTTCTGAAGCTTATTCAACAACCCATTTATGCACACAAATTACACACCCATTTTTCCTCTTATCATTTTATTGTAGTGTTCTTCCATTCTAATACCTTGTATCTTCTTCCATGTTTTGCATACATCTATTTAAATTATTCAAACTTACAACAGTTGTCAAGATTCCACATTCTGTAAATATATCTACTCACTTATGCCTTGGTTGGTGTCAATACTTGGTTCCTATATATACACATACACACACACACACACAAAGCTTCCACACATGCACAAGCAAAGATGTATATTGGAAAAAAAGTTGGAATGAGAATAACACCTATAGATAGAAATGATTTAAAATTTTATATATCCTTTTCAATCAAATCCGGTGTGTTCCTATCTTGCAATCATTTTAATGTATTTAAATAACTTGATGGTTTGCTGGTCATTTATACTGTCCACATCTTGAAACCTGAAATCACTTCAAATGATTTATTGATACAATAATACTATCCATCATACTTATTGGGGCACTTGCAACAAAATATGTAACAAAAGATAGGACAAAGGAAGTTTCTTGAGTACTAAGTATAGTTTGTTTAATAATAAAGGTACTTCAAAAATCTTTTTCTCTATAAAAATTAACAATAATAAAACAAGGAATCATTTTACTATAGATTCAATAATAGAAATATGGTCTGAATGGTCTTGTAAATAGAGAAACTATGTACTGGATGTACATGATATGAAATCTGAGACATACATAGAGAATATATGAGATGATACATTGAGTACAGATCATATAAAATATTTAATTTTGATGAAGCTAGTAGGAGTTTCAATATCACAACATCATTTCCCTCTCCCTTCACTATGTTATCCACCATGATAAAATTTATAGAGAAAGCCAACCACCAAAGGTTAAAGGTGATACCATGCCCAAGATAATGTGATTGATGTTCTAGTAGAAGCTACAAAATACCAAATATAGAAAATGGTATTACACAATGGTCTCAAATTTAGGTGAAGTTATATGTAACATGAGATAGAAATATATTTATGTATTGTCAAATTTAATCCATTCAAATAATCATGAGACTCTTTTTGGCACATCAAAAAGAAACTAGAAATGTGTCACAAGAAAATATTGTCTTCTTACTGCTCCCTCAAGGAGAATTTTTTTTTACTGCCATTGCTATACATTAGCCTAGCCTAGCATTTTTGTGAGATAAAAAACTCAAGTAATTTGACCAAGAAGAAAATCAAAAATAAAATAATAGTAGCCCCTTTAATAAAAATGGTTATGATCCATCTAGGCTTGCAAGATCACAATATATGAGTGTGACTTGCAATGCTACCAACTCATCATTGACTCGCTCTAGGCAAAATTGATTAAGAAATTTATAATGCCCCAACAATAATAATCAGAGGAACTTTTAAATGAAATGGAAAGGCTAAAGTGCTTTGGATAAAGACTTATCTCTTACATGGATATGGACAGCTATCATGTAACCTTCAAAAAAATAGCACTAGTACATTTGAGACCTTTTTTTGACGGCTGAACGTCTGAATTTAGACAGTAAACTGTCGATTAACCGACACCACCCAACGTCGCAATTTTGTAGTCGGAAAGACCGATAGTTTTGTTAGGCATCGTAATTACAACAACCATGGCCATCACAAAAAGAGGGTGCCAACATAGCGAACCTATCGTCAGACCTATTTGTGGCCATTGCAATTGTGACTCCTATATGTCACAAAAAATAACAAATGACGATGACCCGTCATAATCTTCCGATGGGTAGCAGTCATTTGTAACATGTTTGCCGATGGAAATTCTTTTAATGCAATAGATATCCATCAAAATTTTATGATGCATATCCCTCGTTGGTGGTTTGTAACGATGACTTTGCTGTACATGTGACGAACATACATTGGATAGTTACGATAGATATCTGTCATTTATGATTGTTTTTCGACAGCGATGCTATTAGTGTGATGAATGGATGTTAGGTGTTTACGATAGACAACCATTGTTATTTTGAAGCCATCGTAGTTACGATGATAATCAATTTTTTTAAATATATATATATATATATATATATATATTTCTTGATCGAGTTGGTATCGATTCAGAACAGTGTTCTTGAAAATCTAGTTCCTACTCGTGATTTGGTTATGGATCATTTAGAGGTAACTTTGCAGTAGATTCAGTAGTGGCTCGTGGATTATTTAGTCGAGTCTAAAGACTTGGATTTGGAATGGATCCTACCGAATCAAGACTTGTGACAACGACTACTCCAATAAAATTTGGAGATAACTTTGCAATAGATTCGGTAGTGGCTCATGGATTATTGAGTCAAGTCTAGAGACTTGGATTTGGAATGGATCCTACCAAATCAAGACTTGTGACAGTGACTGCTCCAGCACAAGAAGCTAGTGCGGCGATCAGAGATGCATTCTTCCTGATGTGTTCATGGGATTTATGCAGACCTGATTGCATTTGGATCTGATTCGAGCGACTTCTTGACTTCTTTGGTCTGAATTTGATGTATGGGTTCATGGTGTGGTCTATGGTGTTTCTTTGTGACTGGGTTCTTGACAGAGATCTATTGATTTGGTAGCCATTGAGATGGATCGATATATATTTATCGTACGTGGATTGAAATCTTAAATTATTGAGCTTCTCTTTGTTTCGAGAATAGTTTAACATTCTCTACTTAATAGGGCCAACCACGTGAAGGTGGAAGCTCATCTGACCCCTCCTAGGAGCCTCTTATGACCCTTTACGACATTTTAAGATATCTAAGATGTATTCTTAGAGATCATAAATGGTCGTAAAGGGTCATAAGGGGTCCTGGGACATAACAGATGAGAAACATAAATGTAGGCATCATGGTCACAATTTTTTGGAAACACAACATAATTGATTGGTATACCCAAATGATGCAACACAACTACTCCTCTAGTTCCATCATCTGGGTATACCATTCAATTATGTTGTTTCTCCAAAAAATTATAATTATGATGCCTACATTTATGTTTATCAGTTGTTGTGATATCTACATTTATGTTTCTCATTTGTCATGTTTATGTGCATGTTCTTTATGTGTATCTACTATAAATTCTAAAAAAAAATTAGTATCTACAATAGCTCTTTGTTGACCACATTTACGCATATGGTCCCAACAAAGTAGTGCACAAACTACACAAAGAAGGCATCATAGAAATATGATTTTTCTTTCGCCATTGAAGCAATCTTGGCGGCACTAGCTGCCTCTCGAGCCTTGAAGTTGCACTCATTTCTTACATCAGATATAGATGTAGATGGGGTAGATGTAAATGTGGTTTGATCGACCCACCAAAAGTATTGACATCCAGTATTTCCCTGACAATACCAAATGTACATCAGCTCTTCATAAAATGATTAGTTGTCACATTATTTTTAAACATAAAATATAATTATGTATCTAGACCTTTTTTCCTATTTGGGCAAACCCAAAATTGATGTCCAGGATTACTTGTTGTGTGTGACGTATTCAACATGCATGAGCCAACACCACATTGACACATAGGCACATTGATCAAAGTCATTGACTCTATTTTGACAAATATTGCATTATCACAAATATTGCATTGTCATTATTTTGTTCATTCATACTAATTATAATTACAATAAAAAGAAGCATACTAATGTAGACTTGCACATTTTTTGGCTAAGTTGAAGTCTTTGGTTTAAATCACTAGACACTCAAGACAAAATGACAAACCAAAGACAACCATGCAATTGTAAAGAAAGGTAATTTGCTTAATCACATCACTAATTTGTGCATATCTAAATACTGGTGTCTTTCAAGTGATTTGATTCTATTCATGCCCACTACAAATGAGAATAGTCTTAACTAGTGAGGTTGTTTAAGCATATAGAGATTAAATACAATCTTTTAGAATGAAATTTCTCTTAACAAAAGATCAAAGATATATAAGTAAGACATATAAAATAAGGTGAATAAGAGTATTACATATAAAACAATTGTTAGAACATGTCAAACATCTGGCATAATTGTACATTTCATTCATGTCATTGATATTCTTCTTCATTCATCTCATCATCAAGATCATCATCGTCGATGACATCATCACCACCACTATTGTCATCATCATTGTTAGAATAATAAGTAGAATTACACAAATATAAACCCACATAAGAGAACACAACAACACATAATTTAACATGGTTCACCCAATCCCTAGGCTACGTCCACCAACAACGAGTCCAATGTCTATATTATCATCCAACGATTACAATACAAAACCTATAACTCAATACCGCTACAAGAAGCTACAAAAATCTCTCATGCAATGAATCTCAAACCCTAAGCCCTTTTTACAAGTATTTTTGACATAACAAAATTAGGGCAAAAATACTCTGATTAATAGAAAATAGATGGCCGACCCTTTACAATATTATTAAGTCATTCTTGGCATTGAGGGGCATTGCCCCTCGACCCCACCTTGGGGTGCTGCCCCTTAGGGGTCCCTGCAAGGGGAACTTCCCCATGAACCCACCTGGGGCACTGCCCCAGGACCTTGCAAGGGGCTCTGCCCCTTGACCCTATAGAAAAGTCTGATTAGGCTCCACATACATAACATTCGTCATCATCAGCATCAACATCATCATCATCATCATCCTCATCATCATCCTCATTAGTAGCAGCATTAGTGACATCATCATCCTCATCAGTAGCAGCATCAATAGCATCATCATCATCATCAGTAGTAGCATCATCGTCATCTTCTTCATATTCTTCTTCGACTAGCTCTCGATCATGATCTGGTTCTACATCATGTTCCACTTCTTCATCTTCCTCGGTATCTTCTTCCATCGCATTATACTTTATCGATCTTCCTCTTGGATCACGTTTAACAATAAATGACCAACCTGATTTATGTGGAGCCTCTAAGTAAAATACCTACTCACATTGGCTTGGAAGAACACAGGGCTCTTCTCCAACTGGCTCAAACAACCTTGTATTAATCATTGGAAATCCATTGTCATGTTCAATAATAGTTCTATTAGGATCATTTTTATTGAGTCGTAGTCTATACCATTTCACAATAAAGAGAACTAATTTCAAGGAATTGAAGTCATAGTCAGGTATATCAACCAAAATACCATAGCATCGATTTTGTGACTCTTGAGGATGTAAGTCATTTCTAGATGAAATATTAGTCACCTGGAACATTGCACTTATCCCACAATCATAAGTTCTCTTTGTTTCATCCAACTTTTTGACGTGAAATTTATAACCATTGCTAAACATAGCCTTGTGGTGTTTCACCTACAATAATGTCAAACATGTATAAATTATTGCATCACGAGTTGAAAAACATACGATTGATTAATTAACAAATTTATAAGTACCCAGTGATCTCTTAAACCATATGCTAAATCTATTTCCTTTTGTGTAACATTGGGATCTCCATTGCAATGAGCTTGTATAACCAATGAAGACATAGATTCCCATGTTAATCTATGACCATCATGTTGACATCGTTCAATCCATGTCGTCAAACAATCTTGATTGTTTGCAATAAACAAATGTATTGCATCCCACTCTTTAGCAGCTGTACAAAAGTAAATAAATGACTTGCAATAGATTTATTTTGAAGATTAAGAATTACTTTACTACAAGAACATCTCATAATTTATTACCTTTCAGTTTCCTAAATCTACCGTTTCCCACCAAGTACTCCCCTTCAAATTTTTTAATTGAGTCGAGATCCCAAATGCAATCTATATGGGTCTTTGCTGCAAGATTAGGAAGATATTGAGTAACGTACACCATCATCTGGTATACCATATATCCCTCAACCATAGAACCCTTAGGATGTGCTCTTTGTTGTACCAAACCTTTAAATTTTGTTAGGTGTCTCTCAACCATCCACATTGACCTAGCATGTATAGGTCCACACAATTCAATCTCCTCAACTTGGTGTATGAGATAGTGTTCTTGTGCATTGAAAAAAGATGGAGGTAAACACTTTTGCATTTCACACATTAATCGAAAAATTCTTTTCTTCTAATATTTTATATCTTCTTTATGGATTTATTTATATGACAAGGGATTCAAGACATAAATCTATAAATACAAGACTTTACAATATATTACTTGTTTGATGTTATTGTTTGATATATTCAACAAATATCACTACTTACCTCATTTATTTTCTAAGATCATATATCACTTGTTTGATATTGTTGTCGAAGTTCTCTGAGAGAGATAGGAGTAGCAAATACTGCAACAATAGTCAATTGATCATTTCATATAATAAAAATTAAATGCAATTACACAAATATATTGTAAATAAAAAAGACTATGACTTACCTTGATGAAGGTATTCCAATCATGCATTTTCATCCATGACCCAAAATCATTTTTTTTTTATATGAGATTGCTTATATCCACAGAAAATCCTGTAGGAAATCAAATTTTTCGGATCACTTCTTTTATGGCATTACTTTGTTGCTCTATTAATAACCAAGGAAGAGCACTTGCATTAATCCGATCTCCATTGCTATTTGATTCAATGATATTTTTCATTGCATGATTGGAATCATGAATGTCACTACAAATTTTGCCAAGTTTTTCTTTGTCACGCCTTCCATCCAATATTTTCCATAGCGTCTCTATTACATTCTTTCCAATATGAATAGTATCAAAAAAATGCACAATTTATAGATGCTCATAGTAGGGCAACCTACTAAATTCTCTGGGATAACATTTTAGTCCCTTTGGAAGCTGGTCAGTGATGCCTTCACGACCTTCAAGATCATCAACTACATAATTAGCCAACAAAACACAATCAAAATATATAATTTTTAAACATTGACCATTACGTGGAATGATATTACCTTGAATTCTATTATATTCCAACTGCTATAGGTGAGGTGTCATTCTTTGGGGCTTTGATGCAGTCTCTTCTTTCCCATTGAAAAGATGACTTTATGCACTTTGATACTTATGATTTCTAGGGAGGAACTTCCTATACTCATCAAACACCTATTTTCTTAAACTTTTGGAATGACGGGATTTCATCTTTGGACCACACATTGGACATGAAAATTTTTCCTTTGTTTGAAGACCTACAAGATAACGATAAAATTGGATTAAATATATATATTTTTATAATTTGAATTATCTCGTACAACTAGAATTCACCATAACATACCACAGAAATGTGTCAACCTTGGAGCATCATGAATTGTCCACACAAGCATTGCATGGAATTAAAATTCTTTTTGTCCAATTGGTTAGGTGATGTCATACATAGTGAAACCATTCCATAACACCAACAAATCGTCGATAAGAGGTGCAATATATACATTCATATCTTTCACTTGGTACTTACCTAGTTGAATTAATGACAACATCAAATAATTATTGTGGTCATTTCACTCCAAGACTTATAATTACATGTAGATAACTATAAAATAATAAGATACCTGGAACAATCATTGCCAACATAATGTGCTCCCTCTTTATTGACATCTATGGAGGAAGTTATTGTTTATAAAAAAAATAGGCCACACTGAGCAAATGGATCTCATCTCTCCATGCAGATTGACACCCTCTGCTGCCAGAGAAACCCTGAGATTTTGAGGTTCCTCTTTAAAGTGTGGCCACTTTTCCTCTATGTCCATAAATGATGAACCATCTACAGGCATTCAAATAATGTCATCTTGAATCCTGTTGTGTGGATGGTAATCTATAAATTATGCCAAGCTATTGCACCTGAATAATTGTTTCAGATGTGGAATAATGGGGATGTGACGAAGAACCTTGCGAGACACCTTTTTTGTCACTTTATCATCTTGATATCTGCTCATATGGCATTCAAGGCATTCTATTGCATTTTCATTTCTTTATAATAAATAATATGATCTTCAAGACAAGCATCTATTGTTTGATACTCCATTCCAATATGTTTCATAGTGGCACATAATTCTCAGTATGAGCGAGGGAGAACATTTGATGGTGGTAACAGAAAGTCACCTATCAATCTGCAAAAAATAATATAAGTCATTACTATAAACAATCTTAATGGTACATGTTTCACCTTTTATAGACTATAATGACATATATGACAAACCTTAGCATACATGACATTGCTATGTTGGATAAACCATTCATAACCTTCAAATTCAACAACAACAATACATCAGAGAAGAGTAGATTGGGAGCCTTCGTAAAGGGCCATGTCTACCTTCTCAAGTAGAGGTATATCATGGACGTTGTCAATGTCATCCTCATCAGCAGCAGTAGTAGCACCAATAGCACCAGTACCAAATGTGTCAATGATCAATGCATTCATACCATCATCTTTAAATGTGTTTTCTGGGGTATGATTGTCATCTTCCATGGGATCATGATCTTCAACTTCAATATTCACACCTCCACGTTCCTCTATATTCACATTGGGGAGATCGACCTATATAAAAATGATGATAATCAAACCTCCTTCCATGGTTCATATGTATATTAATTGTGAAAACAATATAACAAAAAACTTACCACTATATTATAATCAAACCCCCCTTCCATGTGACCATTCTCCCTACAATGTCTCTTTGTTGTTTTGATTTTGATTCTTCTTGTTTTTAAGCTGTTACAACTCTTGCATGGACAATAAAATTTGTCATTGCCTTCTCTTTGAAAGTTAGACAACAATCTAATGATTCTCTCCTTATTTTGATCGAATTCTCTTGTATTATCTAACATGATCCTTAATTTGTCTATCTGCAAAACAAATTGGAGATGCCTCCTTTCATTAGCTTCATGTCACCTTCTCATAGCTTCTCATTTTCTGACAGATTTCACCAAAAGCTTTGTAGGAAACCAAGTAAGGGGTATTATTGAGTTCAAACACATTGAGCTACTACAATTGAATTATAAATCATGAATTCACTATAAAATTAAAATTGAATAGGGACATAAGTAAGACATTTAATACACTTACTATTTTTAATTTGAGCTCAAGCATCATGCAATGTTATTGTTGTCATTGCATGCTTGCTGCTATTGTGCACCATATATTGTTTTATACACTATTTATTTCATTGAGACTGTGAGCTATTGTAGTTGACTATATTCTTTTGGGGTCTGATCTATTGTAGTTGTTTCTTTTTTCTTTGAATCATTATTTACCATTACTTTTGATGCAATATTTATGTGAATAATAAGAACAAAATGGTGAATGAGTGTATTTGACAAAGATAAACATGACACATTTTGTTGGGCTGATTGGGTTGGCTTGGTACCATTTACATGGCCTGGCCAGATATTAAATAGTGAGCTCATGAACAATGTATGATGCCCTAGCTTGCAGCCCACGAGCCATCAAGACATTTCCTCATGAAATGATCATAAACAGGGAGTACCACATAGTGAATATCAACACCAAAACAAATAAAGAGAGATCAAACACTTCACACAATGCCTTGAAGGTAATAGAAATGATGCCCTAGCTCTCAAAGGTTGCAGATCATCAAGCAATCCAAATGAAAAGATGTAAACAGTGCCAGTATTAAACAGTGAGCTCATGAACAATGTATCATGTCCCTATTTGATCTAATAGCATCAATATTAAAAATAGAGCACTGACCAATCAAATAGGGACATGAGGTGCTCAAATAGTGAGCTCATAAAACAATATATTTAGTCTTAATAAAATCTTATAAAATAACATATATTATGTGAAGTGTTTGATCTCTTTTTATTTGTTTTGTTGTTGATATTCACTATGTGGTACTCCCCGTTTATGATCATTTCATGAGGAAATGTCTTGATGGCTTGCAGGTTGCAAGCTAGGGCATCATGTATTATTTATGAGCTCACTGTTTGAGCACTGACCAATCAAATAGGGACATGAGGTGCTCAAATAGTGAGCTCATAAACAATTCATGATGCCCTAGTTGTAGGTAGTTATCTCTTCTATAATGATGGAGGAGTGAAAGGTAATGATCAATGAGGTCACTTCTATTAGATCATACATTAACATACTTACTATTTTGAATTTGAACTCGGGCATCATGCAATGTTATTGTTGTCATTGCATGCTTGTTGCTGTTGTGCACCATATATTGTTTTATACATTGTTTATTTCATTGAGACTGTGAGGTTGGTTTTTCTTTCAGAAGTGTATGGTTTGACTATGCACATGCATAATTGTAGATGAAGATCAGTAATAGGATGCCATTCATTACTTAGATATTTTTTTATCTAACCTCCATCTCTCTTTTCTTTGCAGGTTCTGGATCGCACAGGGGCACACTAGATTCATACCCAGGTCAAAAATTCATCACTTCAGGCAATGTCTGACACCCTTATTATTTATGTTCATCCTATTATGTATGCTTGTACTCTTGCATTTTCTTTTGAAATTTATTTTCCTTGATTAGTATATACAAGTTATTTTTTCATATATATACATGTAATTTTTAGATGCAAAAATTTATTTTCCTTTACATGTATCTTTGCATGAAATGAACACAAATTAAACAATATCATATAATAATGCAAACTAGGGTACTATAGTCACTCATCTAGTAATTAGTTCCCCAAACCATTACTAAGGATTGAACATAAGTCTAAGTCCCCAAATCTATTGTTCTATGTGTATAAAACAATATATGGTGCATAACAATAGCAAGCATGCAATGACAGCAATAACATTGCATGATGCCCGAGCTCATATTCAAAACAGTAAGTGTATTAATGTATGATCTAATAACAGTCAACTACAATAGCTCACAATCTCAATGAAATAAATAATGTATAAAACAATATATGGTGCACAACAACAACAAGCATGCAATGACAACAACAACATTGCATGATGCCCGAGCTCAAATTCAAAGTAGTAAGTGTGTTAATGTATGATCTAATAGCAACAACCTCATTGATCATTACCTTTCACTCTTCCATCATTATAGAAGAGATAACTACTTACAAATATATTTCATAATTCCTCTTTTGAAGTATATATATATCAAGTACAATTATGAGTTTACATCAAATATTTAGTCTTAATAAAATCTTATAAAACAACATAAAACTAACCCAAAATACTTTGTCTTAATAAAATCTTAATAAAACAATATATTTAGTCTTAATAAAATAATACACTCACTATTTTGAATTTGAGCTCAGTCATCATGCATTGTTTATGAGCTCACTGTTTGATTACCAGCCAATCAAATAGGGACATGAGGTGCTCAAACAATGAGCTCATAAACAATGCATGATGCCCTAGCTTGTAGCCTGCAAGCCATCAAGACATGTCCTCATGAAATGATCATAAACAGGGAGTACCACATACTGAATATCAACAAAAAAAAATAAAGAAATATAAAACAATTCACACAATGCCTTGAAGGTAATAGAAATGATGCCCTAGCTCTCAAAGCTCACGGGTCATCAAGCATTCCAAATGAAAAGATGTAAACAATGCTAGTATTAAATAGTGAGCTCGTGAACAATGTATGATGCCCTAGCTTGCAACCCATGAGCCATCAAGATATTTCCTCATGAAATGATCATAAACGGGATGTACCACATAGTGAATATCAACACCAAAACAAATAAAGAGAGATCAAACACTTCACACAATATATGTTTTTTTATAAGATTTTATTAAGACTAAATATATTGTTTTATGAGCTCATTGTTTGAGCACCTCATGTTCCTATTTGATTGGTCAGTGCTTTGTTTGTTATATTGATTCTATTAGATCAAATAGGGACATTAGTAATAAAATAGGGACATCAGTAATAAAATAATACACATACAGTTTTGAATTTGAGCTCATAAAGATTAACTTTCAGAAGAATATGAATGAATAAAAATATACATAAGTGGATGAACATAAATAATGAAAGTACTAAACATTGCCTGAAGTAATGAAGTGTTGACCCAGGCTTCAATCTAGTATGCTCTTGTATGATCCAAAACCTGCAAGGAAGGAAAAGATGGGATTAGATCCAAAGGATTTTAGCAATGCCTGGCACCCTATTACTGATCCTCATCTACAATTATGCATGTGCATAGTCAAGCTATACACTTCTAAAATGAACTATGCTACAGAACAATATGGGTGTGTGTTAATTTGATTCAAAATCTATTATGCAAGATTGTTTTATTATTGAGATAAGGATATCTTAAGTCTGCAAGAATAAATGTTTTGAGAAATATTTGAATTTAATTTTGACAATAACATGAGGAGTGATATATTTCAAGCTTCAACAAAATTTCATACCACGCAGTGTTTGTAGATTACGTTCAATGCGCTATTTACACTTGTATTGGTGGGAAAAATCTTGAAAACGTGCAAAAGAGATTGTATTCAACCATGTTGTTTACATGACACATGTAGTTTACCTCCAACCTAAATCAGTGTTGCATAAAAATTTGTGGACATTGCATGGTATGAAGCTTCAATGAAGCTTGAGAATGATAAGCATTATGATGCTGAGGTATGGTGTGGTAAGCACAAGTATAGTTTCTCGTAAGCTGCTATTGGTATAGTTTATTTTTCAATAGTTGCAGAATCCAGCTTCTCCTATACTTACACGTATGTATACATTTTTGGATTGGCTTTAATGTCATGTAAATTTCAGTGAAATGGTAATAATATTTAAGAGCAACAAGTATGGCATTTTAAACAACTATGAATATACATTATATAACAGGAGTGATATATTTTAATGGCAAAACTTAATGAGAAGACACAAAGAAATCCAAATACCTATGATGACACACTTGGAGCCATAAGAGATTATAAAGACATCCAAAGACATCAATTGGAGGATTTTGGCACCTATAATGGCCTATGAGGTCATTTCATGCAATAAGAATGGCGAATGTGTCCTAATAAGCCTTAGGACCAAATTTGGAGTCTAGGATAGAATTAGGTGTTACAAGTTTCAAATAGGATAAATTAGTCTTAATAATAGGTTAATAATTCCATTTAGATAATTTGGTAAAGTTTCATCACTTGACAATTTCAAATATTCAAAAGTTACAAAGTTATAAATTTAAATTTTCAAATTATAACAGTTATGGACATTTAGGAGGGAATTGGTTTTGTTATTGTTTTAGGCCAAATTAAGCCATCCAACCAATTTGGATTGGTTGGGGTAGTTGATAGGGGTTTATTAAATGTCTCACAAATCTATTAGATGGGCATGAGACTCTGTTGTACGGACTATACCTAGTTTTGGAGAATAAAGTATGATTTTCTTGCAATTTTTGAAGGGTTTTTGGTATGAAACAAAGTTGATAACGTTTGGAATGGTTTCTAAAATTTTTTTAAATTATTATTTCATGTCTTTGAATTCATTCATGCTCTGAGAATCCCATACTAATCACTGTTATTCTACCTTGGAACTGTACAATCATTGGAAATCTGATTTAGGACAGTTTATTGAGTTTTTGTTCATTATGAATGTCATTCTATGGATGTAGACTACTGATTCTCATAGAATGGCACTCAATTAACATGTATTATATTCCTCTAACATTAGGAATGCAAGTTTGATTAACTTTTGTGGTGATCACCATAGGGAACACTAAAAAAAACTAAGTGAATTTGGAGGGTAGGGTGAAGGATAGAGAGTCTTGGCCAAACAAGGGCACTATTTTATGATGGAATGTGTATAGAAATGTTAAGGATAAGGTGTTACAACCTTTATTTGTTGCAGGAAGCTTTGGGAAGCATGACATTGGAGAAGCCCTAGTTTTAAGGGTTTGGAGAGTGCAAATTGGGGCTTTTGTTTCTAGAAGTCTCTTGGAATCAAATTGGTTACATATTCATCTAATTGAAACCTATTCAAGACACCATGAAAATATTTAGATCCTAGGAGTTTGACTGGTTAGTACTTCCTTTGTAAATGCATGAGTTTTAGGCCTTAAAAATCTGAGAAATAGTGTGAGCAGTCATATATCTTCCAAAACAACCTACCCTTTCCTTTTGGTATGTTAAGTTAATCCATAAAGGGTACTCAAATATATGATTTATTTTCCTAGTGTTTTGGGAAAAGTTGAATGAAAATCCTTGTAAGTGCTGCTACAGGGCTACAAGATAGATTGTTAGTCCTAACTTGGTGAATTTTGAAGTTTTGGTGCTTGAACATTTGAAGAAAGTTTGGAACCTATTTAATTACTCTGTATTAAATAAATTAGGGCTATTGGATCACACCATAAGACTAGTTGGAGGATAATTTACCATTTCACTTATTGAAACCATCTTGGGTCACTAGATTGAATTGTGCATTTGATTGAGTTTCTATATTTGGACCTTGGATCCACCATATCCTTTGCCACCTCTGCATCATATCTCTTCTATAATGATGGAGGAGTTAAAGTAAATGATCAATGAGGTTGCTGCTATTAGATCATACATTAATACACTTACTATTTTGACAACAATAACATTGCATGATGCTAGAACTCAAATTCAAAATAGTAAGTGTATTATTTTATTACTGATGTCCCTATTTGATCTAATAGCATCAATATAAAAAACAAAGCACTTGACAATCAAATAGGGACATGAGGTGCTCAAACAGTGAGCTCATAAACAATGCATGATGCCCTAGCTTGCAGCCCGTGAGCCATCAAGACATTTCCTCATGAAATGATCATAAACGGGGAGTACCACATAGTGAATATCAACAATAAAACAAATAAAGAGAGATCAAACACTTCACACAATGCCTTGAAGGTAATAGCAACGATGTCATAGCTCTCAAAGCTCGCAGGTCATCAAGCATTCTAAATGTAAAGATGTAAACAATGCCAGTATTAACATCCATATTTTGTCATTAAATCAACAAATGCCATCAAAATGAAATTGAGTTAATGAGAACATAAAGCTTGAATGCCTACCTCAAGTCATGGATGCCATATAAAGATCAAATGCTAAGGAATTATGTTATAAAATTTCATGCCAAATTTCAAGGCATGAAATTTTATAACTGTACATATATTTTCTTCGAGTCCCCCACATTGTAAACTCAATGCTAAGGAGAAAAAAGTCTGATGTCAAAAAGTATAAAATTTCATGCCTTGAAATTTTACAACATAGTTCCTTTTCAATTTCCATATGAAGAGCAGTGCAAGGTGGTAACTTTCCCATTTTACCACAGTTAGGGCCCTCTTTTACCATGCTTTATGAGCTTTATGTTTTTACCATGCTTTATGAGCTTTATGTTTTTTTTTAAAGTGAAGAAAAAGATTATCTTAAATTGTTATCTTTAAATTTTATTCATTTTATGATTTTAAAAATTGAAATAAAAAATATAAACTTTTAAGAAACTTTTACATCTTTTCATCAAATGACCCCAAAACATCAAGAATCGTCATATATGGTCGCTAATAGCCAACTTTCAGAAGAAATGAATGAATGCAAACATACATAAGTGGATGAACATAAATAATGAAGGTACTAGACATTGCCTGAAGTAATGAAGTGTTGACCCAGGGTTCAATCTAGTTTGCTCTTGTATGATCCAAAACCTGCAAGGAAGGAAAAGATGGGGTTAGATCCAAAAGATCTAAGCAATGCCTAACACCCTATTATTGATCCTCATCTACAATTATGCATGTGAAATGTGAATAAAAACTAAGAGTATTGAATTTTATCATGCAATGTTATTGTTGTCATTGCATGCTTTCTATTGTTGTGCACCATATATTATTTTAGACACTGTTTATTTCATTGAGACTATGAGCTATTGTAGTTGACTGTATTCTTTTGGGGTCTGATCTATTGTAGTTCTTTCTTTTTTCTTTGAATCATTATTTACAATTACTTTTGATGCAATATTTGTGTGAAGAACAAGAACAAAATGGTGAACGAGTGTATTTGAAAAAGATAAACATGACACATTTTTTTGGGCTAATTGGGTTGGCCCAATACCATTTACATGGCCTGGCTAAATATTAAACAATGAGCTCATGAACAATGCTAGTATTAAATGGTGAGTTCATGAACAATGTATGATGCCCTAGCTTGCAGCCCGTGAGCCATCAAGATATTTCCTCATGAAATGATTATAAATAGGGAGTACCACATAGTGAATATCAACACCAAAACAAATAAAGAGAGATCAAACACTTCACACAATGCCTTGAAGGTAATAGAAATGATGCACTGGCTCTCAAAGCTTGCAAGTCATCAAGCATTCCAAATGAAAAGATGTAAATAATGTAAGTATTAAATAGTGAGCTCATGAAAAATGTATGATGCCCTACCTTGCAGTCTGTGAGCCATCAAGACATTTCCTTATGAAATGATCATAAACAGGGAATACACACATAGTGAATATCAATAGAAAAACAAATAAAGAGAGATCAAACACTTCACACAATGCCTTGAAGGTAATAGAAATGATGCCCTACCTCTCAAAGCTCACAGGTCATCAAGCATTCCAAATGAAAAGATGTAAACAATGCCAATATTAAACAGTGAGCTCCTGAACAATGTATCATGCCCTAGCTTACAGCCTGCGAGCCATCAAGACATTTCCTTGTGAAATGATCATAAACGGGGAATACACACATAGTGAATATCAATAGAAAAACAAATAAAGAGAGATCAAACACTTCACATAATTCCTTGAAGGTAATAGAAATGATGCCCTAGCTCTCAAAGTTCACAGGTCATCGAGCATTCCAAATGCTAAGATGTAAACAATGCCTCTTCGCGCTATGCAAAATTGCAGTGTTGTCTTCACTGCAGCTCTTTGAATTCACAAATTACAAATGACACTTTCTTTTTCTTTTTTTTTGTTTATAACCAAATGGATGTCACAATTACGATGATAGCATCGCTATTATGACACTGTCGGGGGCACTTGCAAAAAACAAAAACAAAAAACAAACACAAATTATAGTGGAGTCGTAAATTGGTGTCGAAATTCGACCCCAAATGTTGTAGTGTAGTGGCAATCTTCACAGAATCACATATTCTCTTATATGAGACTTATCTCTTACATGGATATGGACAACTATCCTGTAACCTTCAACAAAATAGTGGCAATCTTCACATAATCACATATTCTCTTATATGAGACCAATAATAAATTGGTAACCCACTAATTCCAGTCTCAAGATCCAAAACATTAATCATTAAGGAAATCACAAAACTATCATACTACATATTTATAGACCCGTTCTCAGACATGCATATCTTTCATACCCAACCTTATATTGGAAATCACTTCGGTCAGATTATATAGACTTAGATTCTCTCAAACATATCAAAATATGAGAAAAATCCAACGGTGCACTAGGAAGTTATGATCCCCGTAATATGACCAATTTTTACTATCATAAATAACTCACATAATGAAATTCATGCATGTTTCATGAGTCGGGCACACAAGAATTTTTTATTGCATTTTCAAATAAATTTGAAACATTCAATTATAATCATGAAGAAATTGATTCTTGAATGATGCAAAACTGATTCATACAAACAACCTTTAGTTTCCTTAATAACCAATTTTTGAAATTAGTATTTCTCTATTTCTAAATCAGAATCGATAGAAATGAAATTCAAAGCCCATATATCTTTTGTTTGAAAACAGAACACAAGCCACTTCATGGCTAGTGAATGCCAAGTTATAACAACATCTAAACACTAAAAATGTAGACATAAACAAAGCAAAGAAAAAAATCATTTGAATGATTCCCAAAACAAACTTTTATTGACTGATATTTCACCCTCTACAAGATAACAAAAATCAAATATCTGTCCTACCACCATTTTCTTATTTCAATTAATATACATGGGTGGCCATGACTATCAACAACTAGAGGGCCACTTGCTCTACATTTTTACTTCTCCCTCTCGATCTGTTCTTGACTGATCTCAGCCCTATTTAAATAATGTTGGGTAGTTACAAATATTAAGACTATTCGGTTACAATGACTGTTCACATTTCAGAATTCATAATTGTGCAAAGTGGCACTATGATAATTCATTTAAAGGACTTTTACAACTATTGGTTTCACATTAAAATGTCTTTGATGATGCTATGATGTCAAGGTGCTCCTGTAGCAAAAGAACTTGGGACAAGACAATACACGCATACATAAAATAATCATACTTACTAATAAGGTATCAGCTGACACCTCAAAAAAAGCTTTCCAAAGACTAATAACCTATTTATTTAATAAAAAATAATTCTCAAGATTAGTTACCGTATAAACTGTTAGCAATTTAAGATTGTCATTAGTGTAAATTCACAAAAACCATGCACTAGTAAAAGGTCACCGGTTACTCAAGTTACTTGGAAAGCACCAGTAGACTAGAAACACAGTGTATGAAAAGGGTATACACCGGTAGACCGATCTAAGTACATAGTACTGGTCTCAAAGTGCATACAATCGGGAATAAAAGGTTGCACCAATCTAAACTGCATAAAGATCCACACCAGATTTTGCGGAAGCAGTTTGAGTTAAAATCGGATTATATGAGACATCCACTACATTGAAGTGGAGTTAGCTTTTTAACAGGAGTTGGCTTTATTTCAACGGATGTTTTTCAAGGTAAACTCCATATTAGAATGTAAAGCTTAACTACTAGTTGCATGATTTTCTTGTTGAGTTTACAACCTAGCAGTTCTATGAGTTAAGGGTTTCATAATGATGAACTCTTGTATAAATATAGGTCACAAGATGCAATAAAATTGTTGTTGATTATTGGTGATTGCATAGAGTAGAGGAGAGACATCTTCTAAGAGAAGAGCTACAGACACAAAGGTAGCAGAGATCAACAGCCAGGCAAACTGGGAAAGAGGTATGATCTAATCAGACATTCAGTATCATAACAGATCATTGCTTTTATAAGTAGTGAAAGCAAGTTGAAATCTGTTCACTAGGGTGGACCTAATTAGTTCATTGTAAAAATCCCCTAACAGGGTAACATCTTCTTGATGTTCAAAGTCCTGTAACCACACAGCTCCTAATAGGGTTTAGATCTTAATAGATCTCTTGTAAAATCCCTTAACCCAGTAGCACCTTAACCAGTGATTTGTAAGCTCCTAACATGGTGCCTTCATTCTACAGTAATGAAGTTGTGAGCTCCATCTCACTGTGGTTTTTTCCTTCTTACTGAGGGTTTCCATGTATAAAACTTGTGTTGATTTGCGTACTTATTTTATAGTTGTGAATGTCTTCTTTATGCTTTACTTAGATTACAAGAAGTACTTAAAATTAGAAAGAATATGAATGAAAATAGTTCTTACTGATTCACCCCCCCCCTCTTAGTAACTGGTTGGTAATAAAAATTAGTATTAGAGCCTTGGTTCTCTATACTTAAAATTCTAACAACTTGAGAGAAAGATCAAATAGAGTTATCGGTATCATAAACAACTTGAGGAAGCCAATGACATTATTGCCTCTCTGGAAAATAGACTAAGGAGATCACTCACAAAGAGAAAGAAGCTAGCTCTATAGTTGCATGAAAGAAATGAAACCATCGATGAACTCTCTGGGTAGAGTGGATCTGATGAAGCTGAGGAGGTAGTTTCTGAACTCATGGAAAAGAATGAGATCCTGACCGATCAAATCTCCAACCTTAAGAGGGAGCAAGAGGAAAATGCCCTAAGGATGACTGAACTGATTGAGAAAATGAGAAAAGCTATAGATGAAAGGAACACAATAGTAAAGTCTTTGACTTCCACTGAGAAAGCAAGGGACCTTGTAGTGGACACTGTAGGGGCAACTGAACTTATGCTTCTACAACTTTAGGAGGACATGCAGAGTATCACTCAAGAAAATGCTAGCATACACAAGGCATGGCAGGATAGGGATGATGGATGCAAGGGACTGGCGATCGAGGTGTATCAACTCAAGGAACAAAAGAAAGTCCTTGAAGAAAGAAATGAAACCCTAAGAAGATACAATGAAAGTTTGGTCAAGCTCAATGAGCAACTTAAAGCTCAAAGAAGACACAAAGACCAAACCGGTCTTGGATTCACCGGTGATATCACCAAAGAGAATGGTGAATCTTCTAAAGCCCAGACAAGCAAGAAAGTGAAGAAGAAGCTATTGGCACATAAAAGAAAGAAGACCTCTAACATATCTTGCAACCATTGTGGGAAACCAGGTCATAAAGAAAATGACTACAAAAAAAGCACCGGTAAGGCCCAACAACAGCTACTGCAAGAACTGTTGTAAAAATGGCCACAAGAATAATGAATGTTGGTCTAGCCCCACATCAACATCTAGTAGAAGTAGGAAAAGCTTCAAAGGCTACTGCTATGCCTACAATAAATTTGGACACAAGGCCAAAGAATGCAGATCAAAGACCATGGCATTCAGGTCTCCAAGACCGGTATTCACCAAGAGAAACAAGAACCAAAACACAACCAATTGTGCAAACTGTGAAACACACAACCACAATGATTCTTGGAGAAAGTCACCCAATCCAAGAAGGTTGAAACCATGGAAGATAACTAGGATAGTCTTCTATTACTACAAAAAAGTTGGACACCTAGCAAAAGATTGCAGGAACCAGTTGTTCAACAAAAAGAAAGAACTGACAAAACTGGTTTACAAGATCAACAAGGAAGAGAAGACTGAAAAATCAGTCAAACATATTTCGTTCAAAAAGGAATCAAAGAGTTCCACTGAGGAGAAGACAAAGGAAAAATCATCATCTACAGATGGTGATATCTCATCAGCAAACTGAGCCGTGAAGGCCTAGAGGGAACTGGTAGATCCTCTACCATTCCCGGTCAAACTGGTGAGAAATGGACTCACTCAGTTTACAAGGAGAACCGAACATGGAAGAAGCAATAAACTGAGGTTTTCCCAACTGATAAAGCTGAACAACCGGTAAGGATAAATAGAAAGAAAACTTAGGTAAGGCATTTATTATTGTAGTTGTTTAACAAATAGTTACCATTCAGTAATTACCGTTATAACCTAACCCTATAAAAGAAAGGAGAATTATTCACAAGTTCTTACTTTTCTTACTTTGTGATTTACAAATTCTTGTGCTAAGTAACATTCTCACTCCTTGATCTCTGAGAATTACTGTGTAATACTGATCTAAGCTACTTTCTGCAAAGTAACCAGTTAGCAAGAATGGCCTCATCATCTGCTACAGTAAAATTGATCAAGGGAGATCAAGTGGATAGGCCAGCATACAACATTTTGCCAGTTCAAAACATAGAGAATGACATGGCTGGTGCACTCTCTTTTGTACCAGAAGGAGTCCTCTTAACTGAAGATGTCATGACATTTATTCATGCCAAATAGGAAGAATTGGGTGAAACATATATTCAAGGCGAGTACCTGTCACTGTGCGAAGAAGGAAAACTTCCTGACAAATACGCCAAGCTTGTATCATCCAGATTGATAAATGGAGTATGCTACCCAACAATCTTCTGGGAAGACCAAATCAAATTAGTGTTGAGCCGTCTTCACGAACTAGGTTTCTAGCTCACCCAAGGTGCATGTCACAAAATCACCAAAGATGATCTCCATAGAGTAACTGGATATAGCAACAAAGGGGAAGCTCTAACCCTACGGACCATTTCCAATGCCATCGTCAACAAACTAACTAAGTCAAGACTTGATGGTCAACTTATGATCATAAATGACATTGAGGATGATGGAGTATGTTTTGCATCTGCTATTTTTGGGTACAAGGTTTATCAGTCAAGCAATATAAATAGCATAACAGGTGGAGCTATTCACACCGCACATCGGATAATGCATGGCAATGCCCAATATGACATCTGTGCAATGATTCAAAGCCAACTATTCAAAAACATGAAGAAGCTTGGAGTTGTAAAAAATAATTCCATGAAGTATGGAACCTTTCTGTTGTGCCTATACTTCTACTACTTGGACCTCTTCCCAGGTATTAGAAAAGTGACTTGGAGAATTGATAAAGTGGTCATGCATCAAATCATTGAGATGGCCAATCAACTAGGAGACCAGGTAAGAAATGTGATGACTAAACATTTTGAAGCATTTCAATTAAAAATACATGAAATAGAGAGGGTGTTGTCAACTATAATTGACCTATACAAGGATGACATATGCTTTCTGGTTACCATTGACAACTACATCATTCAATCAATGGAATAGGTAGAGACATATATGATCCTAAGTTGAGATACGAGATCATTGTGAAAGTGGCTAAGGCATATGTTGATGCCTTAAATGATGCAAATTTGGATCTCGACACCAATTGGTTTGACATGTATACTGAAATTCTTCAAAATCTATCAAAGAGGACACCAATCAAGAATGTCTACAAGAGGACCCCCACACCAAAGAAGAAACCGACCACTGAGCAACCCAAAGCTTGGAAGCAAAAAGTAGAACAAGTATGTAGTGCTCAAGCAACAGAACAAGAGGAGATAGATCTGGAAGATACAGTTCCTTTAATTAAAAGAAAGAGAGGTTCAAGAAAATCGGTAAAGGAAGATCCACCAAGGAGAATAAAGCTCACAATTGATGAACTTGTGGCAGAACTAAAAGAGTCTAGTGGTATGGGTTATGTTAGAGGAAGATATCAACTAGCCAATGATGAAGAAAAAAGAAAAATTGGAGAGGTGATTGTATTTTGCCTTCATAAATTCAATCTACATCCTAATGCACTTCACACAACCCTACCTGAAGATCTTCTACAAATTATTGAAGATTGGTGGAAGGCGTCTATGGATAGAGAAAAGGAGCTAAGGATACGAGCTCTTCTAGAGGTTCAAAATCACCTCACTATGGTGGAAGCAACAAAACAAGCTGAAGTACATCAGCAATACTTATTAAAAAAAATGAGGATCTATCTCATGCTTATTGGAGAAGTTGAGAAAGTACATAATGAAGAGGTAGCATTATGGACCAAACTTCTTCAGACCCAGCAGGAAGCAGAACAAGTAGCCCAATGAACAACTAGTAAAATGGTCTCAGACACTAGTAAAGGGAAAGGTGTGCTTGGAGCTGAAGCACCAGTAATAGTGGACATCACTGATGAAAAAAGAAGCAAGCCAATAAATCCAACAGTTCTTATCTCTCCAAGCTAAGGTAACACTAAACCTATGTCTTTTGATGATATTGTTGATGAGGTGATGGACTTTGGAGAAGTAGATAATGTTGCAAAATGGTTCAGTGTATTAGAAGAATATGATAAACAGCTAGTTATTGTAGCAATAGTAGAAACATTTATGGATTATCATAGGACTCCAAGGGACTATAGGTCCAAGTTCCCATTGGAATTAAACAATAGGCTACAAACAAAATGGCAAACCAGTCTAGGCACAAACACCAGAATCACTAGGGAAACATTGCTAAAAGTCAGACTTGGACTGAGTGAAGAAAGAACAAAGCTTCTACTAGAAGAAGCATCCATGAGCCTAAAGACACTAGATAGATTTGTAGAGATATTAAATGGGTATGAGAATCAAGTATACAAAGAAACTCTAGAATACTGGCACAAGTATGACTTCAATGCATTGGATAAATTAGGTCCTTGGGATCAATCTAAACAAATGCAAGCACCACCAATCGGAAGGAAGTTAAAAGGAGTAAGGCTACTGATACAGTGGTAGATATTAGAAAGATGTCAACTAGATAGCTCAAGGAACTGACCAAGAGAAAATAGGACATGGTCTTGACCACTGTCAAGAACATACTGTGCAACTTTGTTCCGGACGCTGACATTGATGAAGGTGAACTGGTCATCAACTAGCTTGAAGTTCTGGCACAGGCAATAGGTGAGGATCTAACAAACCCAAAAATAGTGGCAATCAACCACTATGAGAAGAAAAGAGTGGAGATACTGCACAAACAAGTTGCAGATATCAAGGTAAATGTATCAACCCACCTAAGAATGCTCCAAAAACAACTTCAGGAGGTAGGAAGTTTGATGAGAAGGACATCAAACTTTGATGTGTTTTTGCAGGATTTGACAGAGAAGTCAGAAAAAGTCTCAAAAGAGATCAGAACCCTATCCACTCAGTTTGATATCAAGAATAAACCTACAACTTCTTTTACCAGAGAAATAACAAGTTTAACTCTTACACTGAGAAAATTTGCTGAAGAAAATAATAAGAGGATCCAAGACATTATTGGATTTCATATGTTTCTGGCACCAACTTTTGACACTATGCATCAAACAGATAATTCCATAGAAGTCCTGATCAATGAACCAACTTACAAAACTATGGAAGATATGGAGAACATCATTGTTTCTCTGAAAGCTACCCAAAAGAACATAGAATATGTAACCGGTCAATGGGCACCATTCCTTCAATTTGCCAAAATAATATACAAAGAAATTTTCACAAAACTTTGAATCAATGAGATGTCACACCCTTTTTCCTATGGAGGCAAAAAGGGGAAGAAGAGTAGAAAAGAGCAGAAAGTGAGTATGGTTTTGAGTGGATAAGAAGAAGAGTAGACAAAGGAAAGAGAGGAATGAAGCAGAACAGTCACCAGAGCACTTAGATAGGGGAAGTGTTCTACAAAGATAATTGTCACAAGTAAGTGAGTATGGTTTTGTGCACAATTTTGCCACCAATGACAAAGGGGAATATTGTTAGCAATTTAAGATTGTCATTAGTGTAAATTCACAAACACTATGCACTGGTAAAAGGTCACTGGTTACTCATGTTCCTTGGAAAGCACCGGTAGACTATAAACATAGTGTATGCACCAATAATTGAAGAAAAGGGTATACACTGGTAGACTAATCTAAGTACATAGTACTAGTCTCAAAGTGCATACAATCAAGAATAAAAGGTTGCGCCGGTCTAAATTGCCTACAGATCCACACCGGATTTTGCGGAAGCAGTTTGAGTTAAAATCAGATTATACGGGACATCCACCGCATTGAAGTGGAGTTAGCATTTTAACAGGAGTTAGCTTTATTTCAAAGGATGTTTTTCAAGGTAAACTCTAGATCAAAACGCAAAGCTTAACTGCTAGTTGCATGATTTTCTTGTTGAGTCTACAGCCTGGCGGTTCTATGAGTTAAGGGTTTCATAACGATGAACTCTTGTATAAATATAGGTCATAGGATGTAAGAAAGTTGCTATTAATTATTGGTGATTGCATAGAGAAGAGGAGAGATATCTTCTGAGAGAAGAGCTACAGACACAGAGGTAGCAGAGATCAACAGCTAGGCAAACTAGGAAAGAGGTATGATGTAATTAGACATTCAGTGTCATAACAGATCATTGCTTTTATAAGTAGTGAAAGCAAGTTGAAATCTATTCATTAGGGTGGACCTAATCAGTTCATTGTAAAAATCCCCTAATAGGGTAACATCTTCTTGATGTTCAAAGTCCTATAACCAGGCAGCTCCTAACAGGGTTCAGATCTTAACATATCTCTTGTAAAATCCCTTAACTGGGTAGCACCTTAACCAGTGCTTTGTAAGCTCCTAACATGGCACTTTCATTCTATAGTAATGAAGTTGTGAGGTCTGTCTCACCATGGTTTTTTCCTTCGAACTGAGGTTTTCCATATATAAAACTTGTGTTGATCTATGTACTTCTTTTACAGTTATGAATGTCTACTTTATGATTTACTTAGATTACATGAAGTACTTAAAATTAGAAAGAATAGGAATGAAAATAGTTCTTACTGATTCAACCCCCCCTCTCAGTAACTAGTTGGTAATAACATAAACATAGATGTACCTTTTGCCCATGAAATCTTTGGATTTTAGCAAGCAAATTTTGATTCTACAAATAATTAAAACCCTAGCTCAGTTTTGAAGAAGCTTAACAAAATGAGACTACACATAAATGTGTGCCATCAAATCATAAATTTATGCCAAATCCTGCTTCTTCAATGATTAAATTCCTAGTTAGCTGATTCATCCTTGGAAATAAAAATATGCATATTCAACCATACCAAAATGACTTCAAATAAGAATTCATTCGAGTATAATTTGTACAATGTTTGTGCAACTCATTTGAGATATCTAAGAGAGCATCATCAACTCTACCCTGAGATATTTGATGTCCATATGATGTTCCTGTTCCTCCTAGATTATAGCTTGCATAATCAGTATTTGTATGCAAATGAGGGTCATTCTAGATAACAAAGGGTATCATCTTAATGATATAAAAAAACAAATTATGTGCAGAATTTAGAAGCCTCAGAGTCAAATTAAAGAATTTACATTGCAACATGCCAAATAGCTTAAATAAATATTAATTTGCAACCATGTGTTTTAAGACAACTAAACAAAGAAAGTGAATTGTAGAGTGCATTAAGGGTCCAAAAAGTCTAATATGTAATTACTAAATACCTTTATTCAATGATTTTCTTCAATCAGATTCTTGTTCTACAAAATAAAATTTGGAGTATCACTATTTCATAACATACACACGAATAACATAACGGATTGCAAATTGCACATATAGGAAAACATTGGTAGATTTCTAGCCATTCCATTGTCTGATCATAGAATGTAGCATAGAACCTCATGAGCATCTCAAAAAATATTTTACTACATAGATGGTCTCCTTGTTCATAATATTTTCAATATTATATTAACATTAAGCTCATCCAAGAAACTTAGCAAGTCCCTTACACGATGGTAAAAATTAATGTACATTTTAGTTAATAATTTTATCAATGAACATTCAAACAAAACAAAAAAACCTAACCAAAAGAATCAGCATATATGGGCATACCTGTAAATTACATACGAAGATTTCAATAATCATACTCTTCATCAATTCCTTGTATTGTAAATCAAAATCTATTGCAAATGTCAAAGTACATTATGAGAAAAAAATAGTTACTAGGGACAGGGACTGGTACCAGTATTAGAGATGGGAACTACTACCAATATGTCATTTTATCATTTTCCATGCCTAGTTCTAATTTATTTATATTGGTCCTAAGTTTAATCCTACCCCTAATATTGACAAACTCAATATTCTTCATCAACTCTAGATTTGGTAGGGCACATGACCCACGAGTCTGCCTCTGTGAGGTGGATGGACACCTTAAACCTTTACAAGAAATTTACTAAAATTAAAAAAACCCTAAATTTGTTCAACATTTTGAAAGATAAAGCTTACACAACAACAATTATGAGAAAAATTGGGAAATTTTACATTACCCATAGTTTTGTAAGGTGTGGAAAAGAGGATTCAGAGGATTCTAGGATGTAACTCTCGGTCGTGATTTTTCTGAAGGAAACTTTTAAATTGGTGGAGGAATTGGTAGCTTTCGAGCTACTAGAGAGCCTTATAGAGATAAAAGTTCATGTTCATATTCCCGGTTTCAATCCAAGCTTCTGGATGAAATTATTTTCCCGGTTTGTAATGATAAAAAAGAAAATAGAAAAAATAAATAAAATAAATAAATAAAAAAGAAAAGAAAATATAAAATTAAGATAATAATAGAATTTGCTGTGAAAAAAATGTCTTTAAAAAGCTTATTTTGTAGTAGTGACACCATTCCACTTTGTGAATATTAAGCAATCCGTCTTTTATTTAAGTTTGTGTAAATTGAATGTTTGAAAGTTTACTTTCTTGAACTATCATTGTCAAAGCATTTAAAGTAAATGGTTTAAATATATTAAAATACAATCGATGTTTTCACACTAATAAATGTTTAAAATTTTGTGCAAAGTGAATAGTTCACATAAAAATCTTTCATATTTACATAATTACTAGTGCGAGAACATATAAAACTTGTGTGAGAAACACTACAAAATTTAAAAAGCAATAAAAATTTGATATACATATCTAAATGATTTTGCATTTATTGCAAGGAAAAAATACCTTAATCTTTTGTCTAAAAGCCATTTTATTAGTGCTAGAAGTTAACTATACATACATATATTTGATGTAGGCTGATGAAGAATTTGAAGAAGATAACTGACAAGAAACTCACTCAGACCTTCACATTTCGCCAACAAACTTTTTTCTTAGATCATAAATTGATTATTTGAAGCAGGATCATTATAAACTTTTAGAAATAGTAATTGCATAAATTTAGTAGCAGGATTTGAATGTAACACCACCATATAGGGTGTAGGTGATTCTAATGCTCATGATTTTTTATCCTCATGATGTTTAGAACCAAAATAAATAACACAAATACAAATTCACACAGATATTTTGAATACAAGAAAATATAAAGATAAATTAATTTTTAGTAACTTATTAAAGCCATCGTTGCACAGGCCAAAATTCCAAGAAAACACAAAACAGAGGTAGAGAACATTGTGTTTTGCACTTAAATGTATTTATTTGTAAAGTAAAGTTATTTTCATAAATGGTAAAATAGATGTGTAGTCTAGAATTGTTTCCCATAAAAAAGGATTCAAAGAACTTGAGGTCAAAATCCCCAGGAGTTAGTAGAGGTTGGGACCCTAAGGTGTGAGGGTAGAATCAAATGTGTGGGACTATTGTAGGGTGTAGTCAAAATTTTTTACATGCAAGGGAATAAGTTTTTACTAGGTGTTATTGGAGTTATGTATGAATGTAACTCCTTGATTCGACCTATCAAAAAATATAAAGGAGGTGAAGTGAAAGTGACACCTTCCCTGGTTCTTATTATATGGATTGAAAAATCATTTGAGAATAAACACACTTAACATAGGATCTCTTTTTAACTTCAAATTATTTAGTCATTTTTGTTTAAGTGGCTAAATATTAGTGACTAATTATTTAGTCATTTTTATTTGGCTAACCTTGTGATTTTACCTGATGACCAAAGTAGTCATTTATTTTAGTCAATTATACTTGTGAATTGTAAAAAAATAGTAGAATTTGATCAATTTTAGTCATGTAGTCATTTATTTGCCAAATTCTACTAGTGATTTGCATACAACTACAACTTAACACTTAGCAAAATGTGAAATGTTATTTTCCACTCTTTTGGTGCCCAAGACTTATCATTGTCTTAACTTAAAACCTTTTACAATACCTAGGTTTATATGGAAAATAAGTAAAACATTTTTGAGGCTTTTTAAATCAAACACAAGATATGGTAACAAAAAAGAGTAACACTGAGTCATATTTAACTCTTTTAATTTTTTAAAATGTCAAATTTTTTTTTTGAAAGACTATCTTGAATGAAGGACAAAATAAGTCAATAGTTCAAAAAACCCACATCTTTTACTTTTCTTTGGTTAGATGGTCTTGTGCCCCCAACCTCAAACCTCTTCACTTTCATGCTTCCTAGGGGTCAACCACACCTTCTCTTATGGCCTTCCTCTATAGGAGAAATCTCACCTCTAATAACTTGAGCTTCCTTAATCTTGAGATAGTCATCAATCATAATTAATCCTATATTTTCCCCATCCTTTCAAACATCTCTATCACCATGCACACTCTAAATGAGAAATGAGTGGAAAGGAGAGAAAAAATTGTACACTTGAAGCCAGTTCCCTTCTATGCAAACTGACCCCATCCCAATTCATGTTCTAGCCAAAACATCCTCCAAACCACCTTGTCATTCTTCCCAAGCACATTCTATTATAAAATACCCAATGTCCACCTTTATGCCAAGCTCTATGCACCAACATATTGACAATGAGGTCATATCCACATTCACATAATATCGACCCTCTATATGTGGGTAGTCATTTACCAAAAACATTGTTTCTTTGTGTAGGAATTCCTCATCTTTAGATGAAAAGACATTCTGGTGCAGAGAACCTAGGACACCTACATGGAACCAATAGAGGGATACAAGAAGGATAAGATATAATTTGGATCCATTTGGATCAAGAAATGTAATAAAGACCATTTGTAAGGTCAATTGGATTTAAGAGGAGTAATGGTGGTGGTCCCTCAACTAGATTCCAAGGAGAATCCAATTAGAGAGGTGGATTCAAGGGTAGAAGAGGAAATGGCAGAGGAATATTTGGGGGTAGGAGTTTAGGAGTCTTCATAGGGAGATGTTTTAATTGCAACCAAGTGGGGCACCAAGCCTCAAGATGTCTAGAAAAACAAGGGAGAAATAACCAAGGTGGAGAAAGGAGGGTACAACTGACCCAAGAAGAGGACACAAAAAGCATACAAGGGAAAAGAGGAAATGCAGATCCAAGGTTCAGGTCATTCTCCAAGGTGAAAGGTAAAATATGCAAGGTGATTGTAGACTCATGCTCCACTGATAATATTGCATCTGTTGAGATGGTTAATAAACTTGGATTAAATAAAATACCCCATCCTAACCCCTATAAAGAATCTTGGTTGAATAAGGAACAACAAGATATGGTCAATGAACAAGTGTATGTGTAATTTCAAATAGGAAATTATCAAGACAACATCTTGTGTGATGTTATAGAGATGGATGCCTGTCATCCACTGCTAGGGAGACCTTGTCATTATGATGTGAATTCCAAGCATGATGGCAAGAAAAATGTTTACAAGATCACCAAGGGTAGAATAGAGTATACCATGAGGCCTTTGCCTGATGATGAAAATGAGACACATCAAGTGACTAGTGTACTGGTTTTTGGGTAGAAAGAGTTCATGAAGACCCTCAAGAAGAAGAGAACTCCATGCTTTTCCATAGTAATGAAGCCTAGAAGGGAAGTGGAAGAAAGAAAAGTGGAAGACAAAGAACCATTGAGGAATGTAGGATCCAAGGAAGTACGAGAATTGTTGAGTAAGTATAAGGGTGTGATTGCAAATAGTAATACTGAGACTCTATCACTATTTAGCTTGATGTGAGTCATTGCATTGACTTCATACTAGAATCTAATCTACCAAATAAAGAAGCTTACAAACTCACTCTAGATCAGAATGAAGAGTTGGAAAGATAATTTGAAGAGTTGCTAGAGAAAGGGTTTATAAGAAGTATTAGCCCTTGTGCAGTACCAACACTTTTGGCTCCAAAGAAGGAAGGTACATGGAGGTTATGTACTAATTCCAGGGCCATAAAAAAGATCACCATAAGATATAGGTTACCCATTCCCATGATGGAAGACTTGATGGATTGCTTAGGAGGGGCAAGGTACTACTCCAAGATGGACTTGAACATTGGATACCACTAGATAAGGGTCAAAAGAGGAGATGAATGGAAAAATGCATTCAAGACCAATGAGGGGTTATTTGAGTGGATGGTGATGGCCTTTGGCCTCTCGAATGCTCCAAGAACATTCATGAGACTCATGAATGAAGTGCTCAAACCTTTCATTAATCATTTTGTTTTTGTTTATCTAGATGACATTCTCATTTTTAGTAGAAGTAGAGATGAACATATAATACATATTGAGAAGGTCTTGAAGAGGCTACAAGAGGAGAAGTTGAGGACCAACTTGGATAAATGTATTTTCTTGCAGGAGGAATTGAAATTCCTAGGATTTGTGATCTCATAAGGGAACCTAAAGATGGACCCCTCCAAGGTGGAGGCAATACTAAACTGGCCAAACCCAAGGAATGCAAATGAGGTAAAATGATTCCATGGTCTAGTAAGTTTTTATAGGAAGCTTATTAGGGGCTTTAGCAATGTGTGTGATCCTATGATAGACACAATAAAAGGGGGTAGGAAGTGTCAATTTGTGTGGACCCATGAAGCTGGTAGGTCATTTGAGTTATTGAAGAGAAAGGTTACAGAATCACCTATATTCATTTTACCAGACTTTACAAAGGTGTTTACCATTGAGTGTGATTCCAGAAATAGAGCCATAGGTGGGGTCTTGAGCCAAGAAGGTAAGCCAGTAGCCTTATTTAGTGAAAAGCTTAATGAAGCTAAACAAAAATATTCTACATATGACCTAGAGATGTATGCAATGGTGCATTCCTTAAGGAAATGGAGACATTACTTGTTGCCAAAAGAATTTGTTGTCTATACTGACAACCATGACCTAGGCTTCTTAAATAGGTAGGAGAAACTAAGTCATAGGCATATAAAGTGGGTCGAATATCTTCAAGCATATACTTTCACCATAAAGCATAAGAAGGGGGCAGAAAAAAAGGTTTCTGATGCCCTTAGTAGGAGGAACTTGACCATCCAGGAGGTAAGGTTAGAGAACATGGGGGTCAACTCAATGAAGGATATGTATGAACATGATGAGGACTTCAAGGAAGCCTATCAAGTATGCAAGGAGATGATTGATGGATATCACAGTGAGCTTGCAGGTTTTGGGTTGCAAGAAGGATTTATTTTTAAAGTCAACCAACTTTGTATCCCTAAGGGATCAGTCATGGATACTATTGTGAAAGAAAAATACTGTGGGGGTTTGGCACACCACTTTGGGCTTGACAAAACACTTGATTTGGTGAAAGATTCTACTACTAGCCAAAGATGCCAACTGATGTCAGAAAGTATGTGGAAAGTTGTATTGTATGTCAAAGAGAAAAATGTAAAAGTTCAAATGAAGGTCTCTATACACCTTTTCCAATCCAAAATAGACCATGGGATTTAATAAGCATGGATTTTGTACTTGGACTTCCAAGGACTAGACAAGGGTATGACAGTGTGTGTAGTGGTTGACAGATTTTCCAAGATGGCCCATTTCCTACCTTGTAAGACAAGTCATGATGATTCTCACATGGCAGGCATATTCTTCAAAGAAATTGTAAGGTTACATGGATTTCCCTTATCCATAGTTTCTAACATGGATTCAAAGTTTCTTGGGCACTTTTGGAGAACTATTTGGAAGAGGCTAGAAAAAAGTATATCATACTCATCAACATACCATTCCCAATCAGATGTCCAAACATAAGTTGTTAATAGGTTACTTGGGAACCTATTGAGGTTCTTGACAAAGGATCATGGAGCAATTTGGGATTCAATACTTGCCCAAGCAGAATTTTCTTACAATGATTCAATAAACAGGAGTACAAGACATAGCCCATTTCAAATTGTTTATGGGACACGTCCTAGGGGTGTACTAGAGTTGAGAGAAGTGAATTCCTTAGAAAGGAATAATGCACAAGAAGATGAATTTGTAGAAGTCATGAGAGATATACACAGAGAGGTGAGAATTAGATTGGAAAAGACATTAGATAAGTACAAAGATGCAACTGATAGTAAGTGGAGAGATTTACAATTTGTAGTGGGAGATATGGTGATGATTCATCTAAAAAAAGGAAGACTCCCTAAAGGAAAGAACACCAAACTTATGATGATAAAGATAGGACCCTTCAAAATCTTGGAGAAGTGTGACACAAATTCTTACAAAATTGATTTTCCACCAAGCATTGGTTTTTCTAGAATAATTTTAATGTATATGATATCTATTCCTATAAGGTCTCTAATGTGTTTGATGTGGGTGAAGATGAAGCATCCAAGGAGGAACTACTCAATACACTTCTTGGAATACCACAACCAGAGATAGAGTGTGTCCTTGAAAAAAGGTGAGCAAGAAGACTTGGAGGCAAGCATATTTTGAATACCTCATTAAATGGAGAGGAAAACCATGGTTGCAACTTGGGTGTTAGAGATGGGTATTGAGAAGTTGGGTTTCAAAGTTCCAGATTTACCAACTCAAGGGACTTGAGTTTTATTGGCCAAGGAAGTATGGTGCATGGCACCTAGGAAACCTCCATGGAACCAATAGAGGGATACAAGAAGGACAAGATAGAAGTTGGATCCATTTGGATCAAGAAATGTAATAAAGACCATTTGTAAGGTCAATTGGATCTAAGGTGATGTTATGAACCTAGATGAAAAATTGAACCAAGGGTCTTAGATAGGAAGAATAGGTAATTTATGAGGGAATTAGGTGGATTTGGTCCTAAGATGGAAATATTTGATCCATTTTTTAAAGATAGGTCTCTTAAGGGAATTGGAATCAAAATCCAAATGTTGTCATGCAACATTGAAAAGTTGCTATGCAACATTGAAAAGTTTCTTAACAACTTTTGAAAGTTTATCAAAATATGTAATATGGTTGATAACCATTTGAAAGTTGGTTATAGCCATTGGTATGAGTCTATTTAGACATAAGGAGGTCATACATCCAAGAGGGATGTTAGACTGTATAGAGATCTAAAGAAAACTAATATCGACAAACCCTGAATTTCTAGAAATTTCTCTGTGTTTGTGCATGGTATGAATATGTATGAGCATGAAATGATATGAGGTTGTAATTTTTGGATGAAGGGGAGTGTCTTTTTTTAAAATTTATTTGGTTTTAAGTGATTTGAGTTTCATTGGTGTAAGATATTCAAAATTTGGTATGGACTGGTCTATGAAACCCTTAATTTGAGGGTTTGGAAGAAATGGTCCTCTAACTTGCAACACCACCATAGGCTTCTCATAGTCCTATGGGAAATGAAATTTAGGGGATTTATCTTAAGGATTCTAGAGACTCAAGGCAAGGGGTGTTGGTTTACTATGTTTCCAAGCCGGCCCTAGGCTAAACATCTCAATGTGTTTAGCCAAGAGAGCAGAGAAGAAGTAGAGACAGTCAATCAATTGGATTGAACTGACTTGGTGAATGGGAGATTTTTTTCATTATAAGATAATAGGATATTTCTAAGGCATTGGGAAGTTTCTAGGAACCTATCCTTTGGCACTTTCTTGGTTATCCATGTCTAGTCTTGCCAATTAGGTCTATGAACCTAGTAAGTGTTTAGGGGTGTTGGATAGGGATCAATCCAAGTCCTTTTGGAATCCTTTAAAGATTTGAAAAGGGTATCCAAATATATAGGTAATTTATTGAGGTTTTCAGGGGTTTTGGGAGTAAAACACCAAAAACTAGTGAATTAGGGCTAGTAGAGATTTTGGCCGGAAGTGAGGAAGTTGAGTTGTGGGTGTTGAATAACTCAATAGGAGGTTTTATCTTAGTGCCTCGAGTCCTAATAGACTATCTCCACCCTTTTTTTGAAGATCCTAGTAGTGACAGATAGTTTTCCCTACTTTGGGCTCATTGGTGGATTGATTCCTACAAGTAGGAATATAACTAAGGAGAACCTTAGAACAAGGTTAAAGGTGTCTAAAGAAGTAGTTAGAACCTAGAGTGTAGTAGTGGCTATGGACTCTACATCACATTCTTCAACTTTTCAAAGGTGACTTTCCCCCCAAAAACCACCATGGGTTTCAAGGCATGGAGGAAAAAGTTGGCAAACATCTTATCTATTATTGCAATCACCTAAATCTAACATTGAATAGAGACAAAGACACCAATTTTGGTTGTGTTGAGAATAAATTGATATGTGTTAGCACCTCCATGGTGTTATCTATCCCATCCCACATCTAACACCTTTTTTTGTGCTTTTCATTTATCGCATCACATTAATGTTCTACAACACATCCTTTGTACTTGCCTAAAAAATCCTCTTGCCAAATTACAAATGATCCTAAAGGTCCTCATATACCACACCATCAAAATCACTCACTAAATCAATCACTAACTTGGAGAACCAATTAACATTCATATTTTCCTCTCTTTTAATATGTGAAATTTGAAAAATTTTGAACATTGAGAGAATGCTTATGATCATTTTTTAAATTTTATCCATTATTCTCCAATTCTTCAAATTACCTTTGTTGATGGCATTCATGATTGTTTGGGAATCACCTTCTAAGTGTATCTATGGGGTCATTATTCTCTTTTCAATCTTCACTTTGAGTAGTGTTCTATTAACTTTAGCTTCATTATTAGTGCCTAGAGCCAACTTTAGCATAGTCCAATAAAGGGTGTTTTCTTTCCTTTCCTTTACTGCACAACTTGCACTTGAGGGCCCCAAATTTTTATTTAAGGATCCAAAAAAGTTAATTTTACCCCAACCTTCTTTTGGTGCACTACATTCCATCAAGCTTACCCTTGTGGAAGATGGATTAACCTATTTTGGGTCATTAATAGACCCAAACTTGATAATGGACCAATTTTCCTAAAGGTTACAATCATCAAGATTATATGTGTGATCACCCAAGTTCGTTGAGGCATCCACCATGTTCACTAATTTTGAAATGGAGTTTTCAAATTTTTTACATGCCTACATCAAATTTTCTTTTCTATCATGGAAGATTCTCTTATTTATTTCTTTCCATATTTCCCAAATCAAGGCTAACAAACCAATCTTCTATATGATAGATTAAAGTTACTTCCTCTATTCCACCCACCACCCTTGAAACATTTCTTTTAGTGTTTCTAGAAAAACACTCTTCCAATTAATTTTTTTACTCATAAACAACCAAAGGGTTCAACCTTTAGTGGGTAGTTTTTACTTGAACATGAGGGGCCATCCTTCCTTATCTAATTTATCTTCAAACAATTTATACCTAATTTTGACAACATACTAACCATTTTTTGCCCCACACCAAACAATTCTATCTTGAGCATCCAAGAGTAGTCTTTTGTCCTTCAAGATGTTCCTAGCCCATCCTCCACATATCTAGGTAGATTGATGCATTTGGGATCCTTCTATTTCCAAATCTTGACCCCAAACTCCCTTTTCATAGTCATTATGTATCTTACCTTCTTACCCTATTGGCTTTATCTTATTCTTATCAACTTTGCATTGAAATTATGTAGATGCAAAGCCTTAAAACCCTCCCATAAGTCAAAATAGAACTTGATGTTGAATTTCTATCTACAATCCTCCATGCTACAATATTTGTAATTATATTCCCACATAGGAGCATAAAATTCCAAACCGTCAAACCTATAGTTGGGTTCTTGATTGTCAATATTGTATTTCTGCTCATGGAATCTAAATACTTTTCTTGCAATATCCTAACCAATTTTTGATTTGGATTAGCATACATACTCTAGATGAGATTTTCACCCATAGCCTCATTTATAATTTTCCATTAGCAGATACCTGATCCATTTTCCTTTTTTGGTTTGCATTCTTTGTCCCAATCGAATAGAGGGATTTTCTCTTGCTTGTTATTTCCATTCCATAAAAACTTGTACATCTTTTTCTTTTTAAAATGAATGATTTTATTTAAAATCCTAAAGCATAAATTGAGATAGCTAAGATAACTAATTTCAATAGTCGAATTCAATCTACCAAGGATAATAGGACCTTATTGGCTTTATCTGATTCTTATCAATTCTACATTGAAATTATGTAGATGCAAAGCCTTAAAACCCTCCCATAAGTCAAAATAGAAGGATGTTGAATTTCTATCTACAATCCTCCATGTTACAATATTTGTAATTACATTCCCACATAGGAGCATAAAATTCCAAAATGTCAAACCTATAGTTGGGTTCCTGATTGTCAATATTGTATTTCTACTCATGGAATCTAAATACTTTTCTTGCCGTATCCTAACCAATTTTTTATTTGGATTAGCATACATACTCTAGATGAGATTTTCACCCATGGCCTCATTTATAATTTTCCTTTAATAGATACCTGATCCATTTTCCTTTTTTGGTTTGCATTCTTTGTCCCAAGCGAATAGAGGGATTTTCTCTTGCTTGTTATTTCCATTCCATAAAAACTTGTACATCTTTTTCTTTGTAAAATAAATGATTTTATTTAAAATCCTAAAGCATAAATTGAGATAGCTAAGATTACTAGTTTCAATAGTAGAATTTAATCTACCAAGGATAATTGCATGCTATTCTAGGCTTCCATCCTTGGACAATATAGTTGTCTACCAATTTTTTCTATAGGCTAGCATGATAAGCCCCAACAAAGAGAGGAATTCCCAAGATCTTTCCAGATAACATCCCTGATTTTATCCCTAATATTTTTCATATTTCCCTTTTCTTAGATAAGGGTGTATTGAAGCAACACATTTTTTTATTTATGCTAGTTTATTTGTTTCCCTAAAGCCCCGTAATATTTATTCAAGGTTGATCTTATGACTCAGACTTATCTAGAAGAGGGTTCTCCCATAAGTAAAGTGTCATATGAAAATAGGATGTGCAAGGTGGCCTCAAAAATTTCCACAATCTTTACTCCTTTCCATTACCTTCATTTATGACTCTTGTGACGAGCCTCCTCAAAGCCTCAACCATGATAATGAAAAAAAAAGGGGATAAAAGTTCCCCTTATTGAATTCCAAGTGAGGTGGAAAAGTAGCCTTCTGGACTACCTTTTACTAACACTAACATGTGGAGTATATATCTATATTTTTATCCAATCTAATCATTCTTTAGAAAACCCAAACTTCTATAGGACCAAAAGAATAAATTTATGGTCAAATTGATCATAAGCTTTCTAAATGTCTAGTTGTACTAACATTTTGTCTATTTTGGATATTCTATTGGAATGGATGTTCTCATGGACAACCATGATACCTTCTGTAATGGATTTTCTAGGGGAAAATCCACTTTTTTCATCTAAGATAATCTCCTTGAGGACACATTTAATTCTATTCGCTACAACCTTAGCAATGAAAAGTTATATCTAGGATTGCAAAGGGATATTGGCCTAAAATGTTCAAAGAATTAAACTACATCTCTCTTAGGAATAAGTGAAATTAGGGTTCTATTCACTTATTTTGACATGTTATAATTACTTCTTGAATCCTCTACAAGCTCCCAAAAATATATTTTGATCATACCCTAAAAATTTTAGAAAAAAGGATGGCAGGAAACTATTAGGCTTAGGTGCCTTGTTCCCAACCATTTAGAAGAGTTATTTCTACACTTCTTCTAAAAAGGTTGGCCTCTAAAAATTTATATTTTGAATATTAGTAATGATAGTTGGAATGACACCCTAGATGCCTAAATCCCTTCTCTCCACATCCCTTTTTATTAGGTGCCATTAAAGTTTTAAAGAAACTAATCACTTCCTGATTGATCTCATCCTACTGCTAAGCACATTAACACTCTATCCTTAATCTAAAAAATTCTATTAATGGATCTCCTAGATCTTACCTAGTTGTAAATTTCTTTTGTGTTCATATCACCATCCTTAAACCAACATTCTTGTGACTTTTGTCTCCAAAAGTTGTTCTCTCTTCCAAGAATCTCAGATAGTTGTTCAATGCAATTATCTATCCTTTGTGAACTCCTATTTTTTCATTCCCTTCTCCATAATTACTAAATTCAACAATACCAATTTATTTTATACTCTATTTTTCTCTTCAGGATCGTTCTTATAAATCTCCATATTCCATTATTTAATATTTCCTCTTAGGAATTATAAGTCTTGACTAAGGATAAATCTTTGTTATCTTTGATCACTAGAGCCTCTTTCCACCATATCAAGATGCATTCTCTAACTCTTGCCTCCTTGACCTAAATATTTTTGAACTTGAATGTACAAAAAATAAGAATCTTGTCATTCTATATAGGGAGAGAGATATTAGGAAATGATTTGATCCAAAGAAAGGAACAATGGAGGCTTCAAATACCACTAGGATTGTTGTCTAGTTTCCTACCAAGAAGAACCTATCCAATTTATTTGCAATATTGGTTAGGTCCAATCGTATGTTGGCTCAAGTAAATGTTTCATTTTGGCATTTACTTCAAATAGACCATTTTCATTTATAATTTTTTTGAAATCAATCTGGGTCGCACTAATATCTCCCACTCCCCCCCCCCCACCTAATTTGTCATTTGGGGTCCTAGTTGCATTAATGTATCCACTAATGATTTCCATGTATTCCTTAACCTTTTGAATTACCTTAGTCAATCGATTCCATAGATATTTCTTTGACCCCTTATCTAACAAATCAAACACATTCCAACTAGAAAATTCTCTCCTATTGGTAATTGACCATACCTTAATCAGTTTCTAGTGTCTATCGTGAGAAATATCCTCCACCTTAACACTTTTAATTTTATAAAGGAATCCTAAGAAACCCTCAGTGTCAAACGATTCTACAAAATCTCTACACCAATCTTTTCTAGTTTTGAGGAAATGATCTATTTAATCTTTAGCAAGCTTAGCCTTTTGTAGCATCACAATGTGTGGGAAATTATGATCAAAACATCTTTTTATCAATCACCTTTTATGAGGGGTATTATACCTCTTGACATTCTATGATAAGGTTTTCACAATATTCTAGGAAGGGAACCACCCTTCTCAAATCTTATCTTCCTTTGAGAACTAGTACTACTTACTAATTTTAGAAGTACTTTCTTGTAATTTCTCCCTCTTTCCTTCTTTTCCCAACTTTCACTTTGGCATTAGTAGATAAGGTTTTACAAATTTTTGCCTTCTCCAAAATGTTCTCATCCCCTACCAAATCTAAAAGTTCCTCATCATTTGAGCCTAAATGAATTTTCCTAACAACATTGACTCCTTGTGGGGTCTTCATTCCCCATATATCTAAAGTATTCCTTTTTGACTTAGGTCAAGGGATGGTGGATCCAATTAAGGATAGTCCAAATCTTGTAGCAAGTCAGAACAATATAGTGGAATACTCACAAAGAAACACATCCAATTTTTTAACTCTAATTTTCATTAACATGCCCGGCTATAAGGCCTTCTGGGTTAGGGCCAATTACAATTAGTAAACAATTCTGCAAGATCTACAACAAATCTAATACAAATCCTAGCTAGTCCAGCTCTGAAGAAAATTAGAAGCTAATGGAAACCCTAAGGCAGATCTAAACTTGAGCTCACAAGCCTCCAAGCAATCTCCTTGTTCCCAAGTATGCAACCACTAGCTTTGCTATTACAAACTATCTGATAGGAATCAGATCTGCAAGTTCATGGAAACAACTTTTCCACAACTTCACCAACTCCAGCTTTAGTAGCACATCTCCAAGGTTATGCTCACTACCAAGAAATATCTCCCTTTTCTCCTCCCTTGCATCTACCCCAAGCTCTCCTTAAATACTAATCATCAGCCACAAGTCAACAAGATGAAAACCCAAACCCTTCCTAACAAATATTAAATGCCATACAAGTCAGCTTACAAAATGTATACAAACATTTAATACAGCATGTCAGCCTCCAAATCCACTTAGGAGAATCCAACAAAAGATACAAATAATAAATGCACCAAGTAGGCCCAACAAATCACATAGAACTCCATTTGGCAAGTCAGATCTACCGAGTGACAGTGAAATAACCAAGCCAACCAAGCATCGCCAAGCACCAGTGTTGATCGAGCACCATAGGCATGACCAAGAAACCTATTCACTAAGTGCCAGAGACTACCAAATTCCTTCAGTGACTGAGCATCCTTCAATGACCGAGGTCATTAGTCAAGGCTGCAATTGAGTAAAACCGGCCAAAACACAAACACTTATGCAATTTCACCGAGCACACAGAATGCCCCTACTCCAACCTTGGATGCCCCTGCATTAGACACCCCCAGTTCCAAAAGATGTTCATATGTGAGAAGAAAATCTTCCAGGATTCAACACATGAACCCCGAACTGGTTCTTCACATACAAGTCCTCCACCTTTTCTACTTGCAACTTCTTCCACTTTTGTTTCCTTTGTCTCTTCAAGTCTTTTCTAGACAATGCACAGGTCGATTCTCCATACTGGTCATTCATTTTCTTTGGATCCACAACCTCAACTCGGCTACCAATACTCAGGCTTCTCCTACCGAGTGTTGTATCCATCAAAGGCATCAGTGAAAACTTCCTATCATTCTTCTCAACAGTAAAGATAGTCTTCACACAATCATACATAGCTCTGCAATCATATTGCCAAGGTCTACCGAGCAATATATGATAGCTATCCATATCCACAATGTCACATAACACAAGATCCTTATACTGGCTAATTTGAACATCAATGAAGCATTGTTCTCTTACTTCCAAAGCATGAACATCTTGCAGCCAACCAATCCTATAAGGACGTGGATGTTTCATTATGCTCAAACCAAGTTTCCTAACCATGTCCTCAGCAACAAGGTTATCAGTACTACCACTATCAACAATAACATCACAGAGTTTACCTTTAGACTTGCATCAGGTCCTAAACAAGTTACTCCTCTGACAAGGTTCATCCTTTGTACTAAGCAATGTTTTCCGAAGCAGCAAGTTCTCTGATTTAGGTTCATTCTAAATGTTCTCATTCACCACAGCAGTTTGACAGTCAACCTTCTTATGTGTACACTCAAAAGAATGGTGTCCTTCATCTCCATAGTTATAGCAAGTACCTTTAAAGATAACTCTACCTATCTTCTTCTTAGGTTCCACAGGTTTCTGTTCATCTTCTACATCAGTCAGTTTCTCCTTTTTCGAGTGATCAACTTTCTCCTTCCCTCGGGAGTCATTAGGTTATTTCCTTTTCAACTTCTCTTTCACCCTCAGAGCATACTAATAGGCATCTTCTGTAGAGTCAATCTTCAACATTCCAAGCTCATCCTGAATATTGAATCTCAGACCATTCACATACCGAGCCACCTTTTCCTTACCAATCTCTCGGTGTCCAGACCGAATAGTAAGTTTGTAGAACTCCTCAATATAATCTTCAACAGACAAATCCTTTTGTTTCAGATTCTACAACTTCTTAAACAACTCAAGCTCATAGTCGACAGGTATGAACTTAGCTTTCAATTTTGTCACCATCAACCTCCACCGATTGATCTTCATTTCACCTTCATCCTCTCAGTCTCTTTGCAATTCTTTCCACCAAAGAGCAGCATGACCTTTCAACTTTGTTTGCGCCAACCTCACCCGAAGAGGATCTTCAATTTCTTCCAACTCAAAGAAATCTTCAAGTTCATCAATCCAGTCAATCAAATTCTCAGGTTTCAAAGTGCCAGAGAAAGTAGAGACTTCCATTCAGTAACTACTAAACTGAGTAGCAGATCTAGGAAACCGAGTAGTTTTGTCTTCACCAGATCTATCCCTCCAGTCATCACCACTAGATCTAGCATGTTCAAATTCTTTAGTAGCTTCTTCAAAGCCACCCTCAGTACCAACATTCCAAGGAATACTAGTAACAACTCTCATGATCTCGTCGACCATGTCATTCTTCATTAATTCCATCTTAGATTTGAAATTTGATTTCACCTTCTCTGTAATCTTGGATTCCATAGTATCACAAAGGTCTTGAATAACTCTAGGGTCTAATCTTCTTGGCTGCATCCTTAAAGATAATAGAAACCCTCGGCAATAAACCCTCACTGATCACCTTGTGACAATCTCCAAGTTGTATGCAAGTCAGATCGTAACCTACAATATTGCAAAACAACTAGGGCACAATTTCACAAGTCCAACGCCACAGATCTACAATCAAGATCACAAGATCTTTCATTCAACAAGATTAACTTTTCAAGATCAGCCTTGCTAGGTCAAACTTTTGCTTCACAAGATCAACATTCACTCCAACAGGAACAAAACTTCACTCTGATACCACCCAACGTAGGTCAAGGGATGGTGGATCCAATTAAGGATAGTCCAAACCTTGCAGCAAGTCAGAACAACATAACATAATACTCACAAAGAAACACAACCAATTGTTTAACTCTGATTTCATTAACATGCCCAGCTGTAAGGCCTTCCGGGTTAGGGCCAATTACAATCAATAAACATTTCTGCAAGATCTACAACAGATCCAATACAAATCCCAACTAGTCCAGCTCTAAAGACAATCAGAAGCTAATGGAAACCCTAAGGCAGATCTAAACTTGAGCTCACAAGCCTCCAAGCAATCTCCTTGTTCCCAAGTATGCAACCACTAGCTCTACTATTACAAACTATCTGATAGGAATCAGATCTGCAAGTTTATGGAAATAACTTTTCCACAACTTCACCAACTCCAGCTTCAGTAGCGCATCTCCAAGCTTATGCTCTCTACCAAGAATTATCTCCCTTTTTTCCCCCCTTTCATCTACCCCAAGCTCTCCTTAAATACTAATCATCAGCCACAAGTCGGCAAGATGAAAACCCAAACCCTTCCTAACAAATATTAAATGCCATACAAGTCGGCTTACAAAATGTACATACAAACATTTAATATAGCATGTCGGCCTCCAGATCCACTTAGGAGAATCCACAAAAAGATACAAATAATAAATGCACCAAGTCGGCCCAACAAATCACATAGAACTCTATTCGGCAAGTCAGATCTACCAAGCGACAGTGAAATAACCGAGCCAACCAAGCATCGCCGAGCACCAGTGTCGACCGAGCATCGCAAGCATGATCGAGCAACCTATTCATCAAGTGCCAAAGATTGTCGAGTTCCTTCAGCGATCGAGCTTCCTTTAATGACCAAGGCCGTCGGTCAAGGCTACAACCGAGTAAAACCAACCAAAACACAAACACTTATGTAGTTTCACCAAGCACACAGAATGCCCTTGCTCCAACCTTGGATGCCCCTACATCACTTTTACTATAAAATGGATATTTCTTATTTGAAAAGGAGAGTCTATGTTGTCTTGAGACTCGTGTCCCCTTCTTTTGAGACTTTTCTAATTAGATTGGACTTTTTCTCAATTAAACCTTAGTTGAGATCCTCAAGTCATTATTGATATATATAAAATCCTTACTAATACTTACCATTTCTTGAGAGGCACACTTTATTTGAGGAGATACACCAATATCATCACCAATCTATAATGAGAGTTCATAGGGTTCTTTTGTGTGAACATTACTTTCCACATCATCTTTCATCGACTCTACTAGTTTATGCATTGTCTACTTAGGCTTCCTCTATTAGTTTCTTGAACATTTGAAGAACAACCTACTTATTAAAAGAAATCTCTTTGGGAGTCCTAATCTTTTCTTGTAGATTTCAAACCACAAATGTTTCCTTAGATTACTTCTCTTTTTGTTTGACAACTCATTCCACATTAGTAAAGCCTTCCTCAAGACTTCCTTCCTCATTGTTTTGGATAAAATATGGATTCTAAAGGGTCCTAAAGCAACCCATGAGGTATCCTTCCCTCTCCTTCCCTTTCTTGTTGACTAAGAAACCCACCAATGAGTGACCATCACAAACTTTATAGTTTTTGACGATCTCCTCTACCTTTATATTTTGCCTCCAAATTATTTCTTTGGACCATAACTCAATCTCCTTTTTCATGAGAGGAAATGGTTTCCACATAACCTAGAATATACATTGTAATCCTTTTTCTCCACTTCTTTGTTTTCCTTTACAAATTGACCTAGCTTGTTTCCTATCAGTTCTAGGGTTGATAATTATCAATATTCTTGGGGGAGGTTATATAGATGTATCCTTATGGTGCCTCCTTAATATCAATCTTTAGTAGATAAAACTTTGGGGATGAGCCTCTGATGTATAATCCCATAGCACCCATGAGAAAAGGTATGTCATTCAGGATCCATGATTTGTGGTTGGGGCACTTGTAGATCACCAAGAAGAAACCACTAGAGAGGGTTTTAATAATGTTGTTAGAGCCCTAGGTTCATTGCACCAGTTTATCACACTAGAAAATGCTAGCTATGGATGCACCCACTTCATGAAGAAATATCTTTTACAGAGATTCTCTACTACATATTTCCAATCTTTATTTTCTATCCATAGGAAAATCAATCTTTGATTAGTTTTAATACATACTTTTTTTGGCTTAGTTTGCATCTAGTTGTCCTTTGGCCTCCACATCTTGTTTTCAATATTTGAAGTTAACTCCCTTGTTGGAGATCATTTTCATGTAGCACTATTTCCTCAATGACTACCTCATTTATCTTCCTCCCTTGTCAAGATCTTTCCTTCTTTACGGATCCTCCCAAGCCTTTCTTGGTGGCCTCAATGACAAACCTCAAACCTTCTGAACCTGGTAGCTTATGCTTGTAAACCAATGTAGGATGCCATTATTACTCTTTTCAGAACCTTGTCTCCATTGATGCTCTATCAATCCTAATTCTAAAAATGATAGTTGCTGATTTTTTACCCACATTTTTCATTCACATTTGATTTACAAATCATAGCTATTTTTCAATAGGCTTAAATTTTTAGTAGTTTAGAGTATAAATAAATATTAATATCTAATATTCTTGCATTTAAGTCTAATATTCTTATTGTAATAGTTTATCAAGCAAAAGGGGAGAAGTCATTAATAAAAGGTATTAAATTGTAGATGTTTAGATCACATAACATAAATGTTTTTAAAATTGAAACAAGGATTCAAAATAGATGACATATAGTCAAGCAAAGTACCTTCCTCTTGTAAACACCACTCAAAATTGTTCTTATGTACTTGTATATAACTATATATAATTAAGACTTATGGATTGCACATTTTCACAATTAGTTTAGGGCTTAAAAAAAACTAAATAGGATTTATGCCATTATTCTAGGGTTCTAGTATGCAAGGATATTTTAATTTATGGCCTAAAACTCTTAGGATGATTCCTAGAATTATTTTCTCATAATATTTACATGGCTTACATCATGTAGTAACATACTCTTAAAGGAAACAAGTTTTGTGCAACTTTTAAGGGATATTTAAAATCTTGGCTCTAATGCTTAAATGATTTTTCATTTTGAATAAAAGTTATATAAACATTTTGTAATTTTTTAATTAATTAAGTTCTTTAATGTAGGCCATACATTTAGATAGTTCAAAATCATAATCTTATTTAAATATTAATCATTAGAGCTATATCTAATTAGATTTTTTTGTGTGAAAATGGTATAAAAAGTATGATATTTTATTGAATAAAATAAATATTTTAATATTGAGAAAAAAATTAATTTAAATCATTAAATTAATTTAGAACTTATGTTCGAGCTTTTAATTAAATAATTTAGAACTATCGTAGATATTTGATTTCCATCCCAGGGTCTTGACCACCTCCTTTTGCATAGATTATCTAATTGGGAAATAACTATAGAAGGACATTTTACATTGAGATGCCTTGTATTAGACACCTAAATCACCTCATGCATGTCATCTATCTTAGAGTGTCAAGAATTGTCTCTGACACACTTGAATACACATTTCTTCTTCCCTTCCTTTTAGGTGGCATGCTTGTAGTGATGTTGCATGTGCAATGCTACCAAGTGTACATGATAGGGTCTCATAGATTGATGGCATAAGATGATGTTTAGTGTTCAAAAGAAATGGTTTGGTGATTGGTCCATATTTTGGGCATGACAAAATAGCTTCTCAAGAAAAAAAAATTGAATGAGAGTTCGCTCAAGATGATAAGATTCCTCTAACTTTTGGAATTTTCTAGTCTCTTGTATTACACAAGCATTCAAGTAGATGCTCACGATGTATAAAAAACATTTAATTATTAGCTAGAATGCATGTCCAATGGTCATCAATACATATTGTACTATGGTTTGAATGTGTGTGTGTGTGTGTGAGAGAGAGAGAGAGAGAGAGAGAGAGAGAGATCTATTTTTAAAAATATTTCTTTAATTTTTATAATTTGACATGCCTAGTGAGAAATACCAATAATTATTATAATTAGTTTTTATTGTGAAATTTACAAGCTTTAATGTAGAGTCAAGCACTCTATGAGCAATTTCTAGCAAGAGTTTGAGCGCATCATATCAAAATTCCAATACCTTTAAAAAAATTAGACCTTTCATTTTTCTAGATGAAATAGTTACAAGATAACTTTTTGTATAGAAATAATCTGCCAACTTAAATTGGGTTCCTCCTATATGACATTACAAAGAGAATCCATTGCAATACAAAGTAGGAGCGAATAGCTGTCATACACCTTTATCACTAAAAGGATGTAGGTTTGAATAACTCATATTGCTCCCTTGAAATCTATGACACCTATTGAATGGGACAAGGGAAGTTGTGAGGCATTTGGTTTTGCTCTTTGTTAAACTCTACAAACATCCCACAATTTCGAAGAAATTGTTCTGTATCAATCTTATAATTCATCAAAATATGTGGTGTTATTCAATTAATCCATCTTTCTTGAACAATTAGTGTTAGCAATATATAAGACTATCTTACTGTCTATCTAGACATCAAGATGTACATTTGCTCATACTTATTATTTTTAATTTAAAATAAAAAATATATATTTTCTTATTTTTCATTAGTTAATAAATATGATCAAATGTACATTTTTATGTCTCAATATATGTCGTCGGGCTCTTGATTAAATGCATTAGATACCCATCAAACCTAGGCAAATGTCCATTGTACGCATTGCATGACCTTAGTTCATCCATGACTATAATACATCATTCATGGTGTAGAGTGCAAGAAAAATGATCCACCCATTGTGTCAAGATGAATAACATTTTTTATAAAGGATTCATTTTACCTCTCTTAAATATAATATGATATATTGACTGGATATTCTATATAACTGCATGTATATGAAATTGATGTTTAGTCTATGTTATTTTAATTGAAATTGAAACCACTATTAACTAATAATTTAACCTCTTTCGATTTAAAAGAACTCAATTTAAGCACACAAAATTTGTAACTAGTGCTAAACTCACATACATAACTCAAACAACCTGCTTGTTTTTAAGAAACATCAATGACACAATTGCGCTGAAAAGATCTGAATTCTCAAACAACTAGAACAGAAAAGATATTTATATCCATGAAATTAGATTAAACCCACGTACCCAGTAGCGCTGCAAATGACAAATGAAATCTCAATACACATTTTCTTCTGAAGATGGCAAAACATGCCAGCAAATTCCCTTGCAATTCCGACCCACAGATGAATGAAAATCTATATCCGTCTCAATACTTGTTGATCTTGCAAACACACGAAACACAGCCATTCCCAGAGCAAAACACAGAGTAATGCCTCCAGAGATCTTCAACAGACCAAACCCAGAAATTGTTTCCTGAGATAACATTCCAACATAGACAGTCATTTGTATGACTACAGCAATGATGACCCACATGCTCCTCAATCTACAAAGCAACAATCCGGCCATTTCAGAGCTTTTCCTCTCCATTTTCTCCTTGAATTCTCAGAGTTTTTTTATTTTCTTTATCCAAGATATGAATCTGTTTGCAGGCAGAAGGGAGAATAGGAAAATGGGTGTTTTGTGAATTGGAAGAAGAGAAGATAAGAGAAGTTTTTTAAAGCTGTGGGTCGGCCAATGGCATTTCTGTGTAGGAAACCGAGTTGGTAATGGAAGATAATTGTATCCACTCAAAGAGATTTTCAGAGTTTAGAATTTTCTGTTCAACACGGCGAGCTTGTTGACTTGGTTTTCATGAAAATCTGATTTGCTTGACTTGGTTTCATTTGAATAAGAGTTTTTTTTGGGCTGTCCGTGGTCAGATTTTATCATTGCATTGCTGAAACTTCCCTTGAGAAGCTTCGGTGATAGTGATATGATGTTTTGAATGCTTCCCTAAATTGGTGTGTGTGCTTGACAAATTGATGTATCCGGTTTCACTAGTTGACTATTTTTATAAAAAATAATTAATGATTGTCTTATTTTTAATTTTTAAATTAAATAATACTACCATACTTATCTTTATAGTAATATAGGAAAAGTATGGAAAAATATATCATATTTATTTATTGATCTACTTAAAAATTATTATATTCTTATACTTTAATTAATATTACATTATTATTATATTGTAATTAATATTATATTATGATATTTGTAGTTTCTGTTTGTCTTGAGAAAAGGGAAAAAATCTATTGAGACTACATTGTTTTTATTAATAAAAGCAACATAACAAGGGTGTTGACCCTTACAAAACAATAGCCATAGGTTGAATAGCTGGAAAAACTAGTATACGAGAGTAAAACATAGAAGAAATTACAACAACAAACAGACTAAGAAGCCAACAAACAGATGATTGATAGCAGACAATCTCGAGTCCTAATCCCTTGACCTACTCCTACCCGAGCCGAGAACACACACCCAATCTTGTCTAAGGAAATTCATAAACTCTATCTTGTCCTTTAGCTCGTTATCTTTCAAATCTTCATGAAGAAGACAAAAGGTTGTAGTTGCAGCATACATAATCTTGCTTCCAAATATGGTGAAGTTTTTCATGCCCTTATCCGTTTCAGGGAATCAGTCCATTAGGTAGTCCACATTATCCATGACATCAGGAAATTGACCCATTAGATATTCCACTTTTCCTTTAAGGGATTCCACTCTCACCCTCAAGTACTCACAGCTAGAGCAAGTGTTGTCCTTAGAGGAAATCTCTCCCCCCTCATTGCCCAAAACAACCTCACAGCTATCAAGAATCAAGGACCCAAGGCTCTGATCATTGATCTCTTGCACAAGATTTTTGGCCCAGGAGATGCACTTAGGTAGCACAATGACAACATGAATACCTTGTCAATTGGGTATGGTTTTGTAGTCCTTTTGTAGTGCTACATTTAGTGGCTGGTTTCTCTCTTCATTTTCGTTTTGCTTCTCCAAGTAGCAAAATATTTAATAATGCCACTTGGGATAGCCAAATAACCTTGTAACCCTGCGGGTAGCTTGTTATCAACCATGGAAGTGACACGTTTGCATGGGCTTGACAACCCCATCTTAAGGTCCACCCTCCTTGCTATGCCTTTTCCCCGGGTCCCCCTGACCTGATGTCTCTATCCTACTAAAAGTGAGAATTCTAAATCAAGTGTTCTAGCCACACTATTGAAAAAGATAATCTAAGATGTACTGAAGATGAATGCCAAACAATATACAAATGCTAAGGTATCTCCTTTGAAGACAAATATGCCTTTGCCAAATGTTTTTCAAAGGTATCCACACTCATGTCAAACCATGAGGAATGATCATGTATTAAACAAACAAGAGGGTCAAAATGTTTCCTTACAACAATTGAAGAAGGAAAAAATCAATCAAAGAGAAGATGTAGGTTATCAATGGTGTCTCTCATATTTTCAATCTGCAAGATAGGACTCTATAAACAAACCAGAAATGTCTGTCAACTAGTCATCCCAAGCCATTATATATGGAAGGCAATGTATATCCTGCTATATTGAATCATAAGAAGCCAAAACTATAGCAACACAATCATTACCAACTACAACAATGGATGGATGGGATGGACTACAAGGCTCAAGAACTTGATCATATGTGAGAATACACAAGTTCAACTAACCAAAATTCTTCTCATAATCAAAATTCACACAAAATTTTTTGTCATCATCTAAAGAATCGAAGTCATTAATAGGAACAAATTCTAAAAAGGAATACAATTGAGTTTCACAATTTACCATCCCAATAGAAATGACTACTCTACTCTCTAAGTCTTTGATGGTAACTAAATCAAGAGTAAACTCCACAGTCCTATCTTCTCCACCATGAGTGATTTAATAGATGGAAATGTGATTGTTTGTCAAGAGAGGTACATAGAAAACATTATTGAAGGTACAGTCTCAAACATCAATAGATCCCCTCCAAATTACATTCATATTTGTATGATTTATCATCAAAATAGGTGGCATATTACAAGGCTCATGTGATGAGAACATAAACCAAAAATATGCCATATGATGATTATATGATTAATCTAGAATCTATCTCCCTAATCCATACCTTGTAATAATAGAAAATATAATTTTTTATTTTTTATTTCTTTTCTCAAGAGTGTGAAGTTCTTTTTATGATCAAATTTTATTTGTTTTGAATTTGAAGAAGAAGTAGACATTCTAGAAGAAAACTATTTTTATTCTTCTCAAGAAGATGTTTCAATTCATCAATATCCTTCTTATAACAATAATGTTATTCATGTCATGATTTTTTGCAATATGTACACATAATATTCTCATTTTTAGATGATTCCCCCTTGGGAGAGGAACTTTTATGTTCTTGTATAGACTTATATGTGGATAATGTTTTCTTCTTATGCTTGTTTCCTTTCTTATCTTTTTCACTTGAAGACTCCTTATCCTTTCCAATCAAAGCATGTGATTTTCAAGACTTCATTACACCTATTTCAATTATTGGAGTTGATGAGTAAACAACCCACAGCTCCCAAGAACACATACATGCAAACACCTATCACAGAAAGAGGGAGAATCAAGAAGCTAGAGAGGCCTGAATAGATGGATCCATGAAAGAGGAGACATTCTTGACATGCAAAAAAAAAATTTGCAATTCAATAAAATGAATGTTTCTCAATTAGATTACAAGAGAGATCAATCCTTATAAAAGGAGATCGAAACCCTAAAAGGATAAAACCTAGGTTGCACAATAATAATTAATAAAATAATTAATTATTATATACCTAAATTTTAGCTTAAGTAGAAAGTGATAATAAGTGACTTAGTAATTAAATCAAACATGATTTAATTAATAAGCAAACACTTTATTACTCTAACACCCCACCTTAAGATGAAATTTGGGAGAAGCTAAAAACCTAGAAAGAACTACTAAAATAAAATGGGTCCCGTAAAAAAAAGGTATGATCAGGTACCCAAGTACAAAAGAGACTCTCTATAAAATAGAGAAATAGAGAAAATCATATGGGAAAAACTCTACTCCAAAAAGAGACAAAGACTATCTTGAAGGACTGAAGAAGCCTCCACAACTAGGAATGTTCCATAAAATAGGAACATGGATGAACATGTAGAACATCACTGAAGCAAGAAGCTGCAAACTCTGTCAAGAAGTAACTGCTGATCTGAAGATCCTCCATTGAAATATGACCAGGTAGAGAAGATTTTAATTTTCATGAGTGCCCTCAAATGATACTATTCAAATCAGGAGGCAAATAAAGGAAAATAACTAAAGTCGAAGATATAGAATACTATAATATGCACAAGTGCCCTCAAATGACACTACTCAAATCAGGAGGCAAACAAAGGCTAACACCTAAACTCAAAAATACAGATGGCATAAAAACACCAAAGTCTGAAGAGCTGATCAATCAAAGCTAGAGATTTCATCCAAAAAATAGGAAAGAGATTGTCTATATGGTAAATGATCCATCTCACCAGAATTCATAGGTACCCAGCCACTGCATCCGCCTAGTACATAGAATAAAATACTAAATTTACATAGGTCACACTATCAAACCAAGGAAGCAGTAGAACCAACAGTAGAAACCCCTCCATAATGATGACAATGGATTAATTATAGGTACACTGAAAAGGACATCTAATATGAACTGCATGATAAAGAAGATTCAGGAACACCGAAGGTGCAAAGATATTACAAACACAAATAAAGATACCTGAGGCTAATGCCATTGGAGGAACACTCACATGACAAAAGTAGATGGAAAAAAAAGGAAAACATCAAACCCCCCGACACTTTATAATTGAGTGCGAGTACATAGAGCACAAACATGTGCAAGATCCCATACATGAAATAGAATGACACTTTATCTCTGTGCGTCTGCATAAAAGAATTCTACAAAAGTGAAGTATACATTGCTCAAAGAAGAGCGAAGGATGCTAAAACAAAATAACAGCCTAAGAAGAGCGATTCCACAAAAGGAAAAGATCTCAGGACCTAAAACATCCAAGGTATCCACCAAATTGCAAAATGCAAGAAACTGAATAAAATATACTTGAAGAAGAATCTGTAAAAATGACTCACAACACTAGAAATGTCTCAGAACAAACTTTCCAACGATATATCATTTTCTCAAAATGGAGTCCAGATGCACAAGATAGAGCTCCCAGAGTACAAAATTGAACATCTGACTTTGACAATAAAAAACTATCAAAAAAGAAAAATTAGAAATTAAAACCTCTAGATCTAGATAGATATCGGAACCAGCTTTCCGATGATATCTCATTTTCCTGATTTCGACACCGTATGCTCAAGTTATGATCAAAATACCAACTGCTATGCTGGAGGGCCCAAAAATGGTGTAGATGATGTTGATACAATGATGACATCAGTAGAATATGGGCCTAAATTTGACAGTTGGCTGCCCATCACCGAAAAGGCCCAATGGGCCCTTGGGGCTAAAAAACTGGGCTCCTGGTCGCCATATGACCAGGGGCTAAGGTTGAATCCGCTAGGAGATTAAATTTGATGGCCAAATGGCTATCGTCGAACAAAAAAATAAAAATAAAAATTGAAAAATTGCATGTGCACCTTGGGATGTGTGTTAGGGTCGTACGACCTTGGTATGCAAAAAAAATTTCTTTAGAATGCAACGTCGCCCAAATCGGACGTACCTTATATAGAAATGGAGGTTCTTGGGGGCTGCAAGCTCAACGGTGAGGTCCGTTTAAGCCAAAAATGCTACAAAATACTAGTGACTACCTTGGGATCTGTGTTGGGCTGGTTACAAAATTCTTTTGCCACAGATTCCAACTTTGTCCAAATTGGACAAATTTGATATGGATCTAAGGGTTCTTGGATGCTTTGAATGTAATTTTGAGGTCCGTTTGAAGCCAATATGAATAGAAAGAGAGGCCCCCCCCCCCCCCCCCCCAAATTCAACAAAAAACCCTCTAAAACACAAATCTGACGAACGTGACTGAATCTCTCAGGAAGAGGACAGGGGAAAATAGATTTGAATCTCTGATACCATATTGGAGTTGATGAGTAAACAACCCAAAACTCCCAAGAACACCTACATGCAAACACATGTCATAGAAAGAGGGAGAAGCAAGAAGCTAGAGAGGCCTGAACTCATGGATCCATGAAAGAGGAGACATTCTTAATGTGCAAAAAAAAGGTTGCAATTCAATAAAATGAATGTTTCTCAATTAGATTACAAGAGAGATCAATTATTATAAAAGGAGATCGAAACCCCAAAAGGGTAAAACCTAGGTTGCACAATAATAATTAATAAAGTAATTAATTATTATATGTTTAAAGTTTAGCTTAAGTAGAAAGAGATAATAAATGACTTAGTAATTAAATCAAACATGATTTAATTACTAAGAAAACACTTTATTACTCTAACATCAATAAGCTTATCTTACTCCTTTACATAGAGAATTCTTCAAGAAAGGTATTTCAAACTTACCCACAAGGGAATTCTTTGTAGCTTAGAAAGTAAGCACAAACACCGAATATTCAGGTAATAGCTTTGAAAGAATAGTTGGTACCAATTATGCATCTATTTTCTAAATTCGTAATCCTTAAATTGTGTTCTAGTGACTTAATTGTTTTTACAAAGTCTAATATATTTTCAAAATTACATGGAGTGAGACTTATTAATTCATTCTCCAACATATGTCCTTGAATTTTGATATAGTCAAGATTGGGGGGTCTTATCAAACTACCCAATCTTGTAGGCTTAACATGTCATCCAATCCATAATATAAAAATAAAATTTAAAACATTTATTCATGAAACTCTCATTTGTATATATTCATATAATAATGTACCTTAATAGAAATTACATATATGGAGGATCACAACAAGAAACAAAATTCAAAAAAATTACAATATTTTTAGGTACTTCATGCCTACAAGTCTTCAAATCTTCATGCCTTCACACCTTATTTGCTTCACTCATCTTTTGAAATCTAATTTTACCCTTCATCTTATAGTTCTCATGGTGGCCTTAAAAATCCTATAAAAATATACTTGAAATTTCTTCAAGTTTTACTTTTATCTTTCTCTTCTTAGGAAGTTTAATTAGTACACTCTTCTTTATGCAATTCCTTGGAACAACTTGCAAGTTCTTCCTCCAACCTTTCTACTATTGATTTTTTATTATTAACATGGCTAAATGTTTGATTCTATATATATTATAATCCTTGTGGGGAAACTAAAAGAGGCACCCAAATATTCTCTTTCATTTTCCTCAAATTGTCTTTTGAATTTCCTTTGTTTATGCTTAAAATTCTTAATTAAATGCTTCCAATATATGAAACAAAAACTTGATGCACCAATATCCAATGCTTTTCTATTGTATACTCTTTTAAAAAATTAATAAAAACACAAACCAAGTCGTGTTCCTTTGTAATTCAAAAAGTCATTAGTTTTTTATTTTCAAATTTCACTAATTTCCCCCTCCACGTAGGTACTTGAATTGGAAGAGTAAGATGAGAATGAAATACTTGAGGTTAATTTATTTATGAAAATTTCTATAAGCACCTAAGTTAAGTAAATTAATTAATTCTTAATTTATAATATGTCAATGAATTCCTTCAACCTTTGAATCCTTAAAATTGTGCAATATGATACTCTTAAAATCATATAAAACACCATGTTTGCCTCAAATTTTGAAATGGAAGACAAGTATTGATTAAAAGAATTTATCTTTCAATGCTCCAAAATACTCTCTGAAAGCTCCAACTTACACCAAAAACACAAAACATGGACATGAAAAGAAAATATATTTTTGGTAATGCAAGATTGCTTGTAAGCATATATGCTCTTGTGTCAAATGCAATGGATAAGAATTTTGCACAAGCATGGATCACAAATGGTTTTGAGTAGTAGGACTGTCCTTTAAGGTTGAAGACAACCTTGTAGAAAACTTTAATTCTATGAATAGGTACACTATAGTAGTTTTCTTCTTTCATTTCTTCTAGCATTTTCTTGGAATATTTGTCATCCTTTTCCACCAAATTGTCTCTTTACTCTTTTCTTTTGTGGGATTCAACCCACCACAATTTGGCCACCTCCACCAAAATTATTCAACAACATATACATTATTCCTCATACTTGCATACAAATTTATAATTCTAAAAATATAATGGAAATCAAATATTTCCATTGGCCTCCCTGCATTCACCTCTTCATACATTCTCATCACCTCATCTATATACATATCATTATCATCTTTATAATTACTAGAATTACAAAAATAAAACATTGTCTCCATGATTTCCTTCTCAATTATTGTTGTAATTTTTTTCCTCTTTCTCACCATCTACAACATATTCATAATTATTCTCAACTACAATTTTATTTTCCACCAATTTCAAGCCATTTGAAGGACATACAACCACTACTACACAATCATTTTTCACTTCTTTCTTGTCCTCTTGCATAGCAATCTCTTCTTTAGTTCCATATACATAATTCTCTCTTCATCCCTTGTTGCTTTTCCTTCCTTCATATCTACACAAATATTATGTAAATCAAACAAATTCTTGTCACGTTATTTTGACACACCTTTCTATAATAACATATTCCATTTTGTTCTGCTCTTTTGTTGGAGTAATTAGGATATTATATAATTATTTAATTAATTATATCCTTCAATTACTTTATTCTCAAGTTGTGTTGAGAAAATTATCATTGCTTGATCTTTCTTTGTGACAATTGGTGTGCTTGCCTGATTCTTGGCTTGTGAGGTTTAATCATAAATTCTACATGGTATAAGAGCATATTTCCTAAGTTCATGTCCATATCCTTGAGGGATCCAACCTTGAGAGAATTTCTTGTTCACTTTGGGCTCAAACAGAGGTTTCCATCATGTTCATAGTATCCCAAAACATGTAGATTGATTGTTATTTTGTCAAAACCTAAGTAGTTGGAATTTTAGGTGTATTTTACCAAGGACACAAAAATGAAGACAAGATCTGGCAGCCAACAAAAAAATTGGGTACATCGGAGAAAAATAAACCTCACCATTACATTCACATCATCCTAAAACTTACCAATCGATTCTTTTTTCATCAAAATTAAACATGAGCAATCAAGCTTTGGGTTATTATGAGGGAATTCTTTTCAAGGCTAGATTAGGGGGTCAAAAATTTTTTTGGACCCTTTGAGGTGAAACAAGCCTCACCATCATGCTCACAATATCCTAAAACTCATAGATCAACTATTCATCTACCAAAATCTAAACGATTAATTTTTTGGCTCATTCTTTTGGGCACATTTCCTCAAATAATCATCCACACGGTCACTGGCATAGACATAGAGAATATTTTTTCACTAGCTACAAAGAGTTTATTTCATTGGAGTATTTTCTCACTAGCAGCCAAGAGAATATTTAGTGAGAATATCCCATCAGTAGAATATTCTATGTTTTTCCCTTCTTTTTCATTTTGAATTACATTCACTAAGACAACCATAACTTTTGTGTACCAACTCAAAATCGTGAAAATGAGATAACATTAAAAATATGGTTCTGGTACCAATCCTACAGTGTTGATAAACTTGTTAGATTCTATTCCAAATTTTTTTGTACCAAGCTTGTAAAGTCATATCTTTAATTTTGCACTTTTGGGGCCATATCTTGTACATCCAAACTCTATTTTTTGCAAACAAGTACGCATTAGAAAAATCATTCTATGTTTTACCCAAATCTACTATCCATTTTCTCATAACTTGCACTAGGTACTTAGAGATTTAGTTTAGTTCATTTCTTCATTTTTGTCACTTTTTAGCTTTAAAAGTTGCAAAAGGGTTGTTTTTTCATACTCGGGGGAGAAAAATCACTATTTTTCAAATTAACATATTTCCTTGGCCCTTTCCTAATCTTCCAATGACAGAACCCTCTATTCAGAAACTAACATCGCATAACTTTCATAGATGAGAGTCCAAGATGACCAGATTGCTTCAATCTAGGGGTTTATGGTCCAATTTAAATGAGAACCAAGAAAATTTGACTCATCAATTTTAGATCCTTCATCTTCGATTTTCATAAATGTTTCAAATGGTCTTTAATTCCATATTTATTCTTGTGATACTCCTAGGACTATGTGCCTAAAATTTTAGAAGATGTTTGGGGGTATTAATGAGTTTTGTATAGTTTAGCTTGAGTTAGATTTGACACCGTTAGTGCCTAATTCCTTCCCGTCTATGAAATAACATCTAGAGTAATTTAAATCCATCATGTCACTTTTACAAAGTTGTTTCAAGGACAAGATTGACAAATAGTGCATTTTTAAAAATTTTGTCAAAGCTTTAAGGCCCCTTTCAGTTCTTTACTTCCTCCTTTTACTCCACCATGAATTTGTTTGGTTGTGTCCACACTATGTCTTCATTTGAGGTGTTTTGTTAGTAACTTACACGAAGAAAAACTAAGTTGACACAAATTTTTCACTTTTTTGGCTCCATGTCATAGGCTTTGGTTTCTCAATTATCTAAAGAGAAACAAAAGAAGAAGTAGAAACATGATAGAGGTTCATAGTCTACGTGCCTAGCTTCAGAGTCTCATGCACAAGATTTAGATTCTTCCTCCTCTTCCAAGAGGTCTTCATCTAGGAAAGACAAAGCTTAGTGTGCTTATTGCACCAAGATAGGATATGATGAGCATCATTTTTATGGGAAACATATTTTTGAGCTAATATATCTTCTTCATAGGAATCCCATTCATGTGCCTTCATCTAGTTTATCCTCTTCTACCACTTCAAGATCTACACATTTGGGGTGAGCTTCTATGGAATTTGGTGAAGACATGATGAGATGCAATACTTTCTTTGCATTGAAACAAATTTAGTCTAGTGGGTAGATTCTTGATTCAAGAATGTATCATTATATGACTTTATCTATGAGTACATTCTCTTGATATGAGTTTCAAAATTTACCACATGGCTTGATGGGTAATAGAATTTACATGACTATTGGGTAAAGCACAAAGTTGTGTCACGTTTCAGGCTAACTTATCAGCACAACTGAATTTGAGTATTTCTTACTAAAAAAATAAAAAAAATTTCAAACCTATGGTCTAGCTAGATTCATTAGATAAGTGCTTCAACTTTTCCAATTGAAAATATATATTAAATGCATGTTTATTACCAATTTGGGTCCAATTACAAAAGAAATAAAATTATTTCAGAAAAGTGATGTTTCAATAAAGTCTACTCTTTTAATGATATTTTTTTAAAAATATAAAAATACCCTTTTGTAGAGCTTAGAGTCAAGATTATTGTCATATAAGTTTTATAGTATTTTTGTTAGATTTAATATATTATTATTTCAAAATACTGCAAGTAGGTATTTTAAAATTCAATAGATGTTGCTTCAAATAAAGAAAAAAATAGTAAATCATATCAAAAAATTTAAAATTTATATTTAAAACTAGAGAAGAGAGTCCTCTTCAAGAATATGTGAATTTTTTTTTGAATGGTGTAGATTTGATAGGTGAAATTTGATGGGAGATGAAAACTGTCCATTTTGGATAAGTTTGATTTGAGTAGTTATATCAGAGAAAATATACATCAAAAATCAATCTTTTTTTTTTTTTCACTAGCTATATATGTCATCTATAACATATTTTGAAATCAGAAGAAAAAAAGATTATTTGTATATACTTGTTAAAAGGAAACTAGACCCAAGATTTTTAGCATTTTTCAGCAACTAAAAAATAGACTTCAAAAATTAAAAAACTATGTCAATTCTTGTTCAAAAAAATTTAAAAAAATTATAGGCATAAACTTTATCCAATTTTACACATTTCATTAGTTTACATTATCTTCAAATTCTAAACACAAATGCCACATTAATGTTATTAAAGTTGAATAGTTTATGTGTTGTTGACCTTTTCCTTTATAAAAGTGTGACACAGGTTTGTACTTTTATCTTGTTATTAGAATGGATTCCATTGCAATTCATGATGGCACATTAAATGATGTACTTTTTGTCCCTTCATTATTGACCAATCTCCTTTCCATATATCATATTTCTCATATTAGGCATAATAAGATAGTTGAGTTCACTTCTACTTTAGTACTCATCATAGATCTACATAGTAGAGAACTTAGTGTAGATGGAAATTTTGATCATGCATCATGATGAAACTCCTCTTATTAAACTAGCTCCTAAAATGGCTTAACTTATGTTATCTAATATTTCTAGTAAATGTTAGAACCTTTGAACTAAATTTAGAATATCAATCTTTCTAGTAGGAATTAGAATTTTGTCTTGTACCTGATATGGTCTACCTAAGATCAAGTGTAGCAACTATCTTTTAAATTTTAGAAGGGTCAAAATTGGATCTATTCTCCATAATGCAAGTTTGATTCTATACTTTTCTCCAATACATAATATTAGTGAAACCTTTAAGTGCGCTGATTTCTTATTGTCAATATTCTAAAAGTAAATATGGTCCATGTTTTACGATGATGTCTTCAGTCGGGATATAATAAATGTGGTATTACTTAGCAAGGAATTTTATGCATTTTTGTTATACAATTCATAAATAATTAAATAATTCTATTTTTTATTTTATCATCTAAAAATCCTCTGATACATATGGAAAGTTATAAATGGTGATATATTTCAAGGGAAAAGGAGGTGCATCATGGAACTTTACAATGATTTTTCTCTCCTTTCTATTATGATGTAAGTTACAATGGTTATGAGGAATTGAAAAATAATTTCTTTAAACTACTTGATAATGGGTTTATTTGGCTTCACAAATTTGAAATTTTACCTACTAAGTGGTGGCTAGACATTTAATGACATGAAAACAAAGATAAAAATAATAGTAATGAAGAAGAAGTTAAACTAGCATATACATGGCTAATAGTGCTAATTTTAGTGCAGACAAGTAATATAAAATCTTCCAAAACAAGTGGGAAGCTATACCTTTAAATTTAAAGGACTATGCTAGTATAGAAAATGAAATAAATGTGACTAGGATTGTTCCTATTTTGGAAGATAATGGTGTAACTTCAAATTATGGGGTTTATATGTTTTATATATAAATGTTATCGTAGATAATAAGGATATTATTAATAACAATGGTCATCTAACTTTAGTCGTTACCATGACTATTTTCGTAGCTTCTAGACTATATCTATGCATAACATGTAGTTCTATTATTACCTAACTTCCCAAGGTTTTGTTTCTAGTGTATTATACCCAAGTATGGATGAGTTTTGTTTTAGATGGTTAATATTCAAATGTAGTGTATGAGTGACTAAATGACCTAAATATTTTTTGTAAATATAGCATGTTGGTTGTCATTGATGTCAAACTTGTTGGAAGGGTGAAGTGTTGGTGATAGGTTGGAAGGATGAAGCATTGACGACTTGTTGGAAGGATTAAGTATTGAAGGATTGAGTTTGGTATGTAGGAATTATGGTGGATATAACTCAAAATATCTTATACATTTGTAGTTGCCTTAGTTCAAAAAATGTTCACATAAATTCACAACATTCCACTTGTGTTCTAGATACTATTGCGGTAGTGATGAAATCATCGTTTAGATCTAGTGAAGTTGATACTAAGTCTCTTGTTCAATTCTATTGTACAATTCAGTGATGATGATGTTGTGGATATATGGAACCTATATATAGATGGTGTTGAGAACATTTTCTATTTGTTGAGTGGTGCTCAATTTAGATGATGTTAGTTGATTTTTTGCTACATGTTGAGCTTGTTGGTTTGGAATTACTACTATTTCTTGATGCTACTGTAACCTATTGAGGTTGATGATCCAATATTACTATTTTATTTTGATGTTCGGGTATTTCTATTATGTTGCAGATGAAGCTAGTATTGTTGGTGTTCTTTGATAGAAAAGAGTTCTTTAATACCGGTTTAGATCATCTTTAGTTTCCTCTAGATATTTTGTAAATACTATTATTGAATGGTGATCTTAATCATGCTTGGTCATACAATATATTTTCTAGTGATATTTGTGTTCCACAAGGGAGCTATGATAATCTATGCTTGATGTGTTCAATTATGCTATGTTTTTGTGTGCTATCTTATTTGGGACCATTATTTTTGTTTGGATAAAATCTACAATTGATGTTGGAATGTTAATTTGGCTCTCACCCTGGTGTGTGGATCATATTTTCATGCTTCAAGATTACTTCAAAAGATGTTTCTTGGTCAACTATTCTACAAGCTTTAATGCCTATCTACGTGTTACATTTTGGAGAAGACTTTGGTTAGTGCATGGACCATTAGATGTGTCTTAGGAGAGTGTGATATGATATATTTAGGTCCTCTCTTTCTCTTGGAGTGGAATCCTTCATGTATGTTGGGTCTCAATGATCTATTTTATGTAATTATGTTTTACCCTGGTTGTGGTTGACCTTCATTAAAGCTTTAAATGATCTATCTCATATTTAAGGAGTACATTCAAAGTTTGTAGGTGTTTTTGAGTGTGTGATAGAAGAGTGGATGTATGAAATAGTTAATGGTGTGAAGAAAAGAAAGTAGAAAGGGTTCTTGCAGAAATCAGAACTTGAAGGAAATATATTCAGAGAGTGTATTGCTAATTCATGTTTAGGAGATTCTTCTTATTTCATTTGTAATATTGATGCTACTAGATGTTAGTGAGCCTATTGGAAGACTTTTTTATCTTTTCCTAAGACAATGAGTTTCAGTTGTACAAATCCTTTGTATATTTACCTAAGGTAGTAAGCCCTAGTTGTGCAAGTCTTGGTAGTGAACCTAAACATTGTAATTCAGGATTATCTATATTGTGAGTTTGACTCTCACCATAGTTTTTACCAGATTTGGGTTTTCCATGTAAATCTAGTGTTCATGTGTTGATTATGATTTGTGTTTTATAGTTCCATTAAAGTTAATTTCTATGGTGATTTGAGGTATATCAAGATTTGAAACAAAGTTATTATTTCTCTCAAGATTTATTCACCCTATCCCCACCTTAATCTTGTTATGTGTTTGACAATTTGTATTAGATCTTGGTTCCTTATTGTGAAGTTTAATCACTCAAGGGAGATTTGATATGGCACAATATTTGAGTTTCAAGGCTTTAAAATTTCAAGGTAAATATTACTCCTATTGGAAGGAACACATGGAGTTTCATTTAGAGCCTTTGCCAAAAGGATAATGAGAAAGTATTCAAAAGGGTTATATTGCACCTTAGGTTGGACCACAAACACTAGATGAGATAAAAGCTAATTTATTTTTTTTGAAATCTAGGGTTTCTATTGTCAATTATTTCAGTGATGAAGTATTTGTGAAGGTCATTAGATTGAAGATAGAAAATGAGATCTGGGAAAAACTAAGCAATGCATGTGAAGGAGATCTAGAAACAAAAGAAGCCAAAATGACAAATCTAAATAAAAAGTTTGAAAAATCTAAAGATGGTTGATGAAGAGTTCATTAAAGGATATATTCACAGGATAAATGAGATTGTGAATGCCATTAAGGGTTTTGGTGGAACAATAGAAGAAAAGGAAGTGGTAAGAAAAGCATTAACGAATCTTCCTAAACCTTACAAGACAAAGAAATATACAATTGAAGAAAGTGATGATTTGAATTCCTACACCTTGGATCAAATTATTGGTTCACTGTTTGCATTTGATATCATTGAAATGGATGAAATCCTGAAAAAGAGGAAAGAAGAAACTTTCAAATCATTGGTCAAGTCTAAAGGTGGAGCTAAAGAATACATGGATGAGATTGAAGAAAAAATTGTCAGAAGAATGGTGAGAGGAATTGACAAATACAAAGGTAAGTTGTATTGATCATTTTGCTTCTAAGTGTCCTCATCAGGAATAATTTAAAGGATATGATGATAAAAAGGGAAATAGTTATGACATTTATGATAAGAGAAAGAATACATATAAAAGAGACAAATAAAAGAGAAGTCTATGCACTATGGAGGAACATTCTTTTGAGGATGAAGATGTAATTGACTTGAATGAAGAATAATTATTTTTGGTTATAAAGGAAGATAAAAAAGAAACATTTGGAATAATTGAAGTGAAGATGATTGCACTACAGGATAAAATGGAACCTAGTGCATGGATTATTGATTTTGAATGATCAAATCATATGATAGGGGATGAAAAAATTAAATTTTATGAATCTTGCAAAGTGCAATGGAGGACTTGTAAGATTTGTTGGTGAAGAATTTGCCTCTATATGAAAATTTTAGAGTATCTTGATTGATTGTAAGCATAAAACTGATGATGTATATTATGTTAAAGGACTAAGACATAACTTGATAAGCAGTAGTTAGATGTAAAATAAATTAGTCAAATTTAAAATAAAGTCTGTGAAGTTACCTTGATTAAATCCAGACGTGCAATTAGAAAAATAAACACTTGAAGGCTAGTTCCTAAAGTTGTTAGGGAAAATATAATTTTTTACTACATAAGTAATAATGGCCAAAGTAACTATTTGATGGAACAAGAATGCAAACTTGAAAATGAATCTAAAAGAAAGGAAAAATAAGATAGGTTGGGCAAAGATGGTTGAAGAAGAATAAAGTCAGACAAAGGAAAGAAAAATGATGAAGTTGGCATCAGAATTAACTAAAATACATACAAAGAAATGTATGAGATTTGAACATGATGTACAAAATTTGAAGGATGAATTAAAAGATGCAAAAGAATAAATTTAGAAGTTCAAGGAACCCAAAGATGATAACATGGATGAAATTTTAGGAGAATAGAGAAAGGACAATGGAAGAAGTGGATATAGGAATAATTCTATAATCAAAGGAGTTAAGAGTAAACCTAATCTGGCTCAAAAGTTAGAATAGAAAATAATTCAGGTGTTCCCCTTATTCTGTGCAAATAAGGTATTTCTTAAATTTTGCTAATAATTTTTTTTCATGCAATAAGTATGGTCATAAAGCTAGTGATTGTAGAATTCAGATAAAAAATCAACCAATTAATATAAAATACTACTTTGCAATAAGTGTGGACATATAATAGTTGAGTGTAGTAGTAAGCTAAAGAAGAATACATGTATAGATGAATATTTTTTCAAATATGTTACACCTTTCAGTGGATATTTCTATATCTATAAGGTGCATGGAAACAAAGATGTTGAGTGCAAGATAAACAAGAATGTTGAAAGAAGTAATAACAAAGTAAATGGAGGAATACCACAGACTAATCTAGTATGTTATGCAATTATAACAAATTTGGTCACATTGCATAGTTCTGTAGAAGAAGAATTTATGAAAACATTGTATTGGTAAAGAAGATCAATGTTAGTAAAGAGAAGGAACAGATGCATAAGTTTTAGGTGAAATAATTTGGCAAGATAGAAGAAATATTTGAGGATGGATCACCACCCTCTGGTGGTGCTAATTCTTTTTCTAATTGAAATACAATATATGTGTTGAGGAGGAGAACTAATTAAAAAAAATCATTCCCCTCTTCCCTACTGGGTACTGGGTTGCTCTTAGTATCATAAATCTAGTTAATTAAATTTTTTCTATAGTTGGAAGTTGTTAGAATATTTATTAAAGAGATAAAATTACTTTTTAGAAAAGAAGACAAGGTAGATCTCTCCAGGGGAGACTCAAAAGATTTATATTTTGTCTCATGGGTTGATGCAAATTGTTGTTCTAAGGGGGAGCATCATATTTTGGTATGGTAGATGACTACATGTTTCCCTTTGTCCTTAATGTCAAAGGGGGAGATTTTTTTATGAATTTCATAAGTGTTTCTATCAATGACAAAGAGGGGGATTGTTGAAAATATTGCATGTTGGTTGTTATTGATGTCATAATTATTGGAAGGATGAAGTTTTTCATTGATGTCAAATATTTTGGAAGAATTAAGTATTGGTGATAGGTTGAACTTGGATGAAGTATTTGTGATAGACATGTTGATACTTTGGTTGTGCTAGGTCCAGATGTATTCATACTTTTCAGTTCAATATGTAGAATTGTGGTGAAAGTTACTTGTCGTGAATATAGCATAGATTATCTTATACATTTGTAATTCCCTTGGTCTAGAAAATGTTCACATAAATGTACAACATTCTAGTTGTGTTCTAGGTATTGTTATGTAAGTGATGGAATCTCAGTTTATATCTAATGATGATGTTGATGAGTCTCTTGTTCAATTCTTGACGCATGGTAGGGATGGAGGATCCAATAATGGATAGTCCAAACCTACAACAACAACAACCACAGTGGAATACAACAATATAATGCTTCAAAATAGAATTTCATTCAACATGCCCGACTATGAGGCCTTCCGGGTTTCGGCCTTATACAATGAAAATAGAAAAGTATTTCAAAAATCTCCTAGCTAGTCCATCTCTGTAACACATCAGCAACTGGTGGAAACACTAAGGAAAATCTAAACTTGAGCTCATAAGCTTCCAAGAAATCTCCTTCTCTCCAAGCATGCAAACCACTAGCCCTGTTATTACAATATTAGATAAACCATCTGATCTTCACGATCTCACAAGATCCAATTATGATTTTACTCTACTCTTCTCTACCTCCTTCCATCTATCACCCCTACATCAACCAAGGTTCTCAATATATAGCTAGCTAAGCCACAAGTCAACCAGTCAGGCATTTATTACATTATAGGTCCAGCCTAAGGAGAGAAACCAAAGCTAAAACAAGAAATAACAAAACATGATGCACCGTTACATTTAGGTCCAAGAACAGATGCCTAATTGTGCAAGCTCCAATTTCCCCACATAGAACCGCGCAAGGTGAAATACCACATGATTCATGAGTGAAATTGGCGTAAAATCGATGCCTACGGAAAAATGTGATAACTTCTAGTTCCAATTGAATTAGGGTGTGTGCGCTTAGGAGAATGCTCAAGATTAGGTCCACATCACTGCATTAACTGCACAAGGCAAGAAACCAAACACAACAATGATGAAAAAACAAACAACAAATAGGTATAGGAACATGAAATATTTTTGGTGATGCAAGATTACTCAAGACCCAAGATGCTCCTACATCAGACACCCTAGGTAAATAAAAAGAATGTTCTCATGAACATCTTAAGGGAATCAGGATAGGTATGCCATATATGTTCTTAACCCATATCTCCTATTGTTCTTCATTCCATGTTGTCTTCACTTTATCCACTATCACACTCAGCAAAGTATCATGTCTTGCACTTTGCTTATCTTTCCTTTCTGCAACTGACAAAAATTGATTCTGACCATTTTTTCCACTATCGATTACACCAACACTTCGATATCTTCTCCAGACTTACTAATTAGCTCGACACCATCTTCATTCCTCTATGTCACTAGTGTCATCATTTGCTCCACTATCTTTGTCAGGAAGATCATTCTGCCTCTTAATCTTTATAAATTCCTCAGCAGTATCATTCTCTTTTTCTTTCAAACTCAGCTTCCTTTCATCCATAGGAATAGGTTCATCAACTCTATGCTCCTGATGTTTGTCACTGTCACAAGGAAAACACCCAACAACTCCACATCCCTTAGCCCCAACTTCCTGCAAGGGTAATAACTTATGCCTAGATCCACCATGCATTACCACATATGTATTTTCACGACCATCAAACATAACATGCCTATCAAACTACCAAGGTCTCCCGAGCAACATATGAAAAGCATCCATAGGTAATACATCACATAATATTTCATCATGATAAGATCTAATCTGAAAACTAACCAAGCATTGTTCTTCAATCCTAACCTTAGATACATCTTGCATCCAACTAATCTAATAAGGGTTAGGGTGTTTCTTCCTTTCCAAATTCAATTTACTAACCATCTCTTCTGAAAAAAAGTTTTCATAACTGCCACCATCAACTATAACATTACATACCTTATTCTTGCACTTACATCTAGTTCTGAACAAATTTCTTCTTTTCATCGGTTCCTTAGCACATGTAGCCAACCTCCTAGTGATAAGAAATTCACCTTTTTCTTCAACATTTTCTATGTCTTCTTCGATAGTTAGTGCAACTCTTTTTCTAGGACATTGAAAACTTCTATGACCCTCTTCACCACACTAAAAATAAGTACCAGTGAACTCATTTCTCCATCTCCCTCTCTTCCATTATTGTAGTTCTTAGTGACTTGACCACTACCAGATCCTTCATCAGTCTTCTTAGGATTCTCTATCACATTACCTCCAGCAATTGCTTCACTAGTCTTACCACCTCGGTTCCTATTATTTTGTCTTCCTTTGAACCTCCTGTTCAGCTTCTCCTCAATCTTTAATGCCATCTAATAAGAATTTCCTATAGTTTTCATCCAAACAGTAAGTAACTCTGGTCTCAAGCCATAAACATACATAGAAACCTTCTCTTTATCAGCTTCAGAATGACCAGTCCTAATCAGGATTCTGTAAAACTCCTCAATATACTCCTGTACTAATTTTTTGTTCTACTTCAAGGCTTGCATCTTCTTAAACATCTCTAACTCATAATCCACTAGAATGAATGTATTTTTCAACTTCTCAACCATTTGGTTCCATCTAGTGATCTTTTCTTTTCCTCTCCTACTTCTTTCTAATTGAACTTCTCTCCACCAAATATTTGCATGGCCCTTGAGCTTAGTCTTTGAAAATCAAACTCTATCAGGATCTTCTATTTCTTCATACTCAAAGTACTCATCTATCTCATTAATCCAATCAATCAACTCTTCTGGCCTAAGGCTTCTAGCAAATGCAAAGACTTTGATCGTAGGTCTTTTCCCAATTTTAGACATAGCCTTCAGGATTCTAGTCTCTTCCAGATCCCTGGCTTCTTCTATAGCTTCTTCAAAATTATCTTCCTCCTCAGACTCATATTCACTATCTTCTTTCAATGTATTCTTCTTTCTAAATTCCTCTTGTAGATCTTGCACTTGTTTCTGCATAGCCCTAAAATCATCAAGATTGAATTCTCTAGCAGGTTCTTCCTCTAAGATCTCACGAGCTCTCCTCAGAGGCATCTTCAATCCAAGGTCCTAGTGCAAACTACCTCACCTTTGGCAATCTATCCATACACTCAGAATCTTCAAGCTATGATACCACTTGATGCAGGGAAGGGATGGAGGATCCAATAATGGATAGTCCAAACCTACACTAGCACTTACAACAACAACAACAACATAATTGACATAGACCAAGGCTAGAAGGTTCCAATTAAGGATAGTTCAAACCTTGTAGCTTCCGAATTACATAGCAGAAATCACAACATGAAAAATATCACAACAATTGTTTCAAGTAATTTGCATTAACATGCCCAATTGTAAGGCCTTCCGAGTTAGGGCCAATTACAATCAGAAACAATTCTGCAAGATCCACACATAGGTCCAATACAATCTTAGCTAGTTCAGTTATGAAGACAATTAGAAGTTGATGGAACCCTAAGGCAGATCTAAACTTGAGCCCGCAAGCCTCCAAGCAATCTCCTTGTTCCCAAGTGTGAAAACCACTAGCTCTGTTATTACAAACTATCAGATAGCAATCTGATCTACAAGATAATACAAGATCTTTTCCACAACTTTGCCAACTTCAACTTTCAAGCTTCACATCTGATATCCCAGATCTACTAAGTGTGTCTCTAAACATCTACCGAAGCACCCCTTAAATACTAATCATCAGCCACAAGTTGAAAAGATGAAACCCTTAAATCTTCCTAACAAATATTAAATTCCATACAAGTCAGATTACAAATTGTATACAGACATTTAATTCATCATGTCGGCCTCCAGGTCCACTTAGGAGAATCCAAAAAAAGATACAAACAATAAATGCACCAAGTCGACCCAACAAATCACACAGAACTCCAGTCAGTAAGCTAAAAATACCGAGCAACAGTGAAATAACCAAGCACGCCGAGCATTTCTGAGCACCAGTGTCAATCGAGTACCATAGACATGATCGGGTATCACTTTCACCAAGTGCCAAAGACTACCAAGTTCCTTCAGTGATCGAGCTTCCTTCAATAACTGAGACCATCAGTCAAGGCTACAACTGAGCAACACCAGCCAAGATACAAACACCCATGCAATTTCACCAAGGACAAGGATTTCCCTTTGCATCAACCTCGGATACCCCTACATCAGACACCCCAGGTTCCAAAAGATGTTCATATGTGAGATGGACATCTTCCAGGGTTCAACACATAAACCTCGAACTGGTTCTTTACATACAAGTCCTCCATCTTCTCAGCTTGCATATTCTTCCATTTCAGTTTCCTTTGTCTCTTCAAGTCTTTTCTAGACAACATATAGGTCGGTTCTCCAAATTGATCATTCATTTTCTCTGGATCCACCAACTCAACTTAGGAACCAATACTTAAGTTTCTCCTACCGAGCATTGTATCCATCAAAGGCATCAGTGAAAACTTCCTATCATCCTTCTCAACAGTAAACACATTCTTTACACAATCATAAATAGCTCTACAATCATATTGCCAAGGTCTACCGAGCAATATATCATAACTATTCATCTTCACAATGTCACCTAACACAAGATCCTTATACTGGCCAATTTGAACATCAATGAAGCATTGTTCTCTAACTTCCAGAGCATGATCATCTTGTAACCAGCCAACCCTATAAGGATGTGGATGTTTCATTCTATTCAAACCAAGTTTTTGAACCATGTCCTTAGCAACAAGGTTATTATTACTACCACTATCAACAATAACATCATAGAGTTTACCTTCAGACTTGCATCGGGTCCTAAAAAAGTTACTCCTCTGACAAGGTTCCTCCTTTGTACTGAGCAATGTTCGCTAAAGCAACAAGTTCTTTGATTCAAGTTCATTTTGAATGTTCTCATTTACTACAATAGTTCACTAGTCAACCTTCTTCTGTGTACACTCAAAAGAATGGTGTCCTTCCTCCCCACAGTTATAGCAAGTACCTTTAAAGATAACTCTACCTATCTTCTTCTTTGGTTCCACAAGTTTTTGTTCATCTTTTGCATCAGTCGATTTATCCTTCACCGAGTGATCAATTTTCTCCTTCCCTTGGGAGTTAGCAGGTTGTTTCCTCTTCAACTTATCTTTTTCCTTTAGAGCATACTGATAAGAATCTTCCAAAGAATAAATCTTCAACATACCAAGCTTATCCTGAATATTGAATCTCAAACCATTCACATATCGAGCTACCTTTTCCTTACCAAGTTCTCTATGTCTAGACCGAATAGTAAGATTGTAGAATTCCTTGGTATAATCTTCAATAGACAAATCCTTCTGCTTCAAATTCTGCAACTTCTTAAACAAGTCAAGCTCATAGTCAGCGGGTATGAACTTAGCTTTCAATTTTGTCACCATCAACCTCCACCGATTGATCTTCATTTCACCTTCATCTTCTCTATCCCTTTGTAGTTCTTTCCACCAAAGAGCATCATGTCCTTTCAACTTAGTCTGTGCTAATCTCACTCAAAGAGGATCTTCAATTTCTTCCAGCTCAAAGAAATCTTCAAGTTCACCAATCCAATCAATCAAATTGTCAGGCTTCAAAGTACCAGAGAAAGTAGAAACTTCCATTTAGTAACTATTAAACCGAGCACCAAATCTAGGCAACCAAGGAGTTTTGTCTTCACCAAATCTGTCCCTCCGGTCATCACCACTAGATCCAACAGGCTCAAATTCTTCAACAGATTCTTCATAGCCATCCTCAGTACCAACATTCCAAGGTATACCAGTAACAAATCTCATGATCTCAGCAACCATGTCATTCTTCATCAATTCCATCTCAGATCTAAAATCTGATTTTACCTTCTCTGTGATCCAGGATTCCATAGTATCACAAAAATCATAAATAACTCTAGGGTCCAATCTTCTTGGAGGCATCCTTAAAGATATACAAAATAACCCTTTGCAACAAACCCTCACCGACCACCTTGTGACAATTTCCAAGTTGTAAACAAGTCAGATTGCAATCTATAATCTTGCAACAACTAGGGCACAATTTCACAAGTTCAGTACCATGAATCTAAAACCAAGATCATACGATCTCTTCACCAACAAGATCAGCCTTGCTAGGTCAACCTTCGCTCAACTCTGCTTTGATACCACCTGACGCAGACCAAGGCTAGAAGGTTCCAATAAAGGACAGTTCAAACCTTGCAGCTTCAGAATTACACAACAAAAATCACAACATGACAAATAACACAACAATTGTTTCAAGTAATTTGCATTAACATGCCCGACTGTAAGGCCTTCCGGGTTAGGGCCAATTATAATAAAAAACAATTATGCAAGATCCACACACAGATCCAATACAATCTTAGCTAGTTCAGTTCTAAAGACAATCAGAAGTTGATGGAAACCCTAAGGTAGATCTAAACTTGAGCTTGCAAGCCTCCAAGAAATCTCCTTGTTCCCAAGTGTGCAAACCACTAGCTCTGCTATTACAAACTATCAGATAGAAATCTGATCTGCAAGATCATACAAGATCTTTTCCACAACTTTTCCAACTTTAGCTTTCAACCTTCATATCTGATATCCCAGATCTACTAAGTGTGTCTCTAAACATCTACCCAAACACCCCTTAAATACTAATCATTAGCCACAAGTTAGCAAGATGAAACCCTTAACTCTTCCTAACAAATATTAAATGTCATACAAGTCAGCTTACAAATTGTATACAAACATTTAATTCATCATGTTGGCCTCCAGATCCACTTAGGAGAATCCAAAAAAAGATACAAACAATAAATGCACCAAGCTGGCCCAAAAAATCACACAAAACTCTAATCAGTAAGCTAGAACTACCAAGAAAAAGTGAAGTAACCGAGCACACCAAGCATCACCAAGCACTAGTGTCAACCGAGCACCGCAAACATGACCGAGTATCACTTTCACTGAGCACCAAAGACTATTGAGTTCCTTAGGTGACCGAGCTTCCTTCAATGATCGAGACTGTTGGTCAAGGCTGCAATCGAGCAACACTGGCCAAGATACAAACACCCATGCAGTTTCACTGAGGACAAGGATTGCCCTTCACATCAACCTTGGATTCCATTGCATTAGGAATACAACAATATAATGCTTCAAAATAGAATTTCATTCAACATGCCCGGCTGTGAGGCCTTCCGGGTTTTGGCCTTATACACTGAAATTAAAAAATTATTTCAAAAATCTCCTAGCTACTCTAGCTCTATAACACATCAGCAACTGGTGGAAACACTAAGGTAGATCTAAAATTGAGCTCGCAAGCTTCCAAGTAATCTCCTTGTCTGCAAGCATGCAAACCACTAGCCTTGCTATTACAATATCAGATAAACCATATGATCTTCACGATCTCCCAAGATCCAATTATGATTCTACTCTACTCTTCTCTACCTCCTTGTTCCATCTATTACCCCTACATCAACCAAGGCTCTCAATATATAGCCAGCTAATCCACAAGTTGGCCAGTCAAGCATTAGTTACATTATAGGTCCAGCCTAAGGAGAGAAACCAAAACTAAAGCAAGAAATAACAAAACATGATGCGCCATTACATTTAGGTCCAAACATGATGGAAGACTAGATCCCCAACCGCGCAAACTCCAATTTCTCTGCACGGAACCATGCAAGATGAAATACCACATGTTTCATGACCGAAACTAGGACATGTGCCCTTAGGAGAATGCTCAAGATTAGGTCCACATCACTGCATTAACTACGCAAGGAAAGAAACCAAACACAACAATGATGACAAAACAAACAACAGACAGGTACAGGAACATGAAATATTTTTGGTGATGCAAGATTGCTCAAGACCCAAGATGCTCCTGCATCAATTTTATGGCATAATTTAATGATGATGATGATGTTGTGGATATATGGAACCTATATATAGATGTTATTGAGAGTATGTATAGCTTGTCAAGTGGTGCTTAGTTCAGATGATGTCACTTGATTTGTTTCTATTGTTTATTTTAGCTACTACATTAAGCTTGTTGGTTTGGCATTACTGTAGTTTATTGGTGTTATTGTATCCTACTCAGGTTGATGATCCAATATTACTCTTTGTAGATTAATGTTCATGTATTGCTACTATGTTGCAGATGATGTTGGTATTGTTGGTTTTCTTTGATAGTAAAGAGTTATGTCAAACTAGTCTGAAATATCTTCGGTGTCCTCTAGATATGTTGGAAACAATATTCCTCAATGATGATCTTAATCACACTAGGTCATAGAGTATTTTTTCTGGTGATATTTATGTTCCACAAGTGAGCTTTGATGGTATACATTTGATGTGTTCAATTTTTCTATATTTTTTTGTGTCCCAACGTGCTACCTTATTTGGGACCATTCTTTTGGTTTGGATTCACTTTACAATTGATGTTGGAACGTTAATTTTATTCTCACCTTGGTGTGTCAAGATTTGCGTGCTTCAATATTTCTTAGGAAGATGTTTCTTAGTCAATTGTTCTACAATCTTTAATGCATATCTACACATTATGTTTCAAAAAAAATATTTATTGATGTGCATGTACTACTGGATCTATCTTAGGAGAGTGTGTTATGATAGGAGAGTGTAATAATTCATGTATCTTGAGTCAAGATGATCTATTTTATATAATTATGGTTTACCTTGGTTGTGGTCAACCTTTATAAAGCTTTAAACAATCCATCTCGTATTTAAGGAGTACATTCAAAGTTTGTAGGTGTGTGTGAATGTGTGGTAGACGAGTGGATGTATGGAAGAGCACATGGTGTGAAGAAAAGAAAGAAGAAAGGGTGTGTGCAGAAATTAGAACTAGAAGGAAATATATTCAAAGATAGGGTGTTGTTGATTCATGTTCAGGAGAATTTTCTTATTTCATTTCTGAGATTGATGTTGCTAGATGATAGTGAGTCTACCAGTAGACTTTTGTATGTTATCCTGAGATAGTGAATTTTAGTTGTACAAGTCCTTTGTATCTTTCCCTGAGGCAATGAGCCCTAGCTGTGAAAGTATTAGAAGTGAGCCTAAACATTGTAATTCAAGATTATCTATATTGTGAGTTTGATTCTCACCATTTTTTTTTGCCGATTTAGTTTTTCCATGTAAATATGGTGTTCATATGTTGATTATTCTCTGTGTTTTATGGTCCATTAAAGTCAATTTCTTATGGTGATTTGAGGTATATCAAGATTTGAAAAAGTTATTATTGTTGTCTAGACTGATCACCTAATCTCCCCTCTTAGTCCTGCAATGTGATAAAAAATATTGCAACCTTCTTTGGAAAACTATATGCAAACTTTAAAATTTAATTTACTAGGGATATAGAGTAGATGAAGGGTAAAGCATCACTAGATTAATGATCTCATAGAGCGATATTTATAATCGATTGGACAAGGTATCTAATCTTAGGGAAACTCAAAAAAAAAATTTCAAGAGGGCCATATATACTCCCAAATATTAGTGTGTGTAAAACCATGTCAATCAAAATAGGCTAGAAAGTCTAACTAGTAGATATTTTTTTTTTTTTAAACTTTAGGAAAGCTTATCATGGTATCAAATGGACTTTCATTCTTGTCACAATTAGTGCTCTTGGATCAAACAATAACTTCTAAGTAGATTTATTTATTGTAGTCAATCATTGTGTTTGTTAGTAGTGTTTATTAAACTAGGGCATTAATAGTAGCTACTTAGATTTTAAAAATGTTGAATCCTCATTGTACCTATATAATGTGACCATTGAACACCTATTTTAGTTTTACACTTAAGATCAACTTAATTTATATTGGATTGATGATTTCTTTATGTTCTTTTGTCAAAAAAAATTTCCTAGCTAAACATTTTATGGGATGTGGCTAGACATCTAGCTATATTTGTTCCACTTTGTACATATTGAATGGATATTTTATTTACTATAGGAAGATACTTAAATTTTATTATATTTCTCATATTTTTGTTAATACATACCTTTTTAACTTACTTTAGATCTTTTGTATCCAATGCATTTAAATTGATTTATATGCAACTCAACAAATTATCTACCAAGATAGATCACCTTAGACCCTGCCTATCACTAAGGAAAATTGCCAATGTTCCTTGATTCCTCCTTCCTTGCTAGCTCCTGGCTAGCTCTTGTAAGTCTCCATGTTAGGGTCACTTTAAATCTCTCTACAATTTCTCTCAAAATCAAGGTCATTGGTCACCACACTAACATTGTTAGGAAAGGTGGTTCAACCTTGCATCTTGCTTTTAAGAACAAAAAATATGATTTTTGGTCTATCAAACATAAAAATATATATTTTTAAAGGATTTAGATGTTGATTTCGGCCTTGAAAAATACTAAAATGGGAATCAACCAAAGGCCTTACAATGCTGCATATCTTTTTGACATATTCAATTTAAAAAAGGGAGTTCAATCAACTTCCCAAATATCAAAATTTATATTCTCCAAAAGTTGGGACTTCTACATAAAAAATGTAAGAGTATCTATGACACATGAGAGAGTTGTAAGAAGGAGATACACTTGTTGGCCGAATTATGATACATCATAAAGAATCTTTGAATAAAAATAATGAAGCACCCAAGTCAGTTAGTGGATTATGACAAGCTTATGATAGGCGTAAGGAATATGTTATTTTAGCAAATGGACTCACCTTGAGATTTGCGTGTTTTTTGTTTACTAGGAATTTAGGTGACACATTTTGAGTGGTTTAACTCATGGTTTCTTAATTACCATTTGATGGTTCCTTGTATCTCTTCTCCTTTTTATGGGGTGCTTGAGATAAAGGATTCATAATGAGTTTTTAATGTATTATTTGAAACCAAAATTGCTTTGTATCTATTATTTTGGTACTCTTGTAAAGGTTTAGACTCTTCAAGTGTGTTGTGACCATTTGACTATCAAATTTTACATTTAGTTACTTTGGAGAGTTGGGCATCTCTCTCATAAAGGTTTTTCCCAAAAATAACTCTATTTGATAAATTACTTTTGTGTTTGTTTCTTTGTAACTATGTGATTGATTTATTCTTTCACATTCTCATAGATTGCTTCCTTTGATTTGTTAGCTAGATAATGCATTGGGTTCCTTGTAAATTGAGAAAAGTTATTTTCTACTTCTTTTTAGTGAAGGCATGGGAACCTCTTGTCAATTGATTATCCTTGACTATTTTTGCTTGGTGGGACACACCAAATAACTAGCCTTCTAAGTTGGGGACATATAATGAGAATGATGAAAAAATGCTCTCATTGGTTATGAGCAGTTGGATGATGGTCGAGATTCGCTAGATAAAGGTTAGTGCTCTAAACCTAATGACAAAGTCCCTCCCCTAGCCATTAGATTTTTATAGCTCTTATTTTTATTCTTAGTACTTGGTATGTGTACTTCATACAACTATCTCCTTTGATTCATCTAATTTGTGAGGCTTTAACACATGATATCCTACTCATCCACTCTTCTGTGAATAGGATGTAAACTATATTGCAATACTATACAAATCTACTTTATGAAAAGAAAGCCTTACCAATTCACTTAAGAATGCATAAATGAATAGATTTGATTGTTTCTTAGTTTTATTTTATTTATTTATTTTGATAAGTGAAAGGCCAAAGCCAAAAGTTTTATTTATTTTGAAATCAAAAATACAAAAGACATCTTTGTTCGGTGCAAGCACTAGTAGGAAAGAATAGAGCAAATAAAACTTCTAGTCTTGTCCATAACTCATTGAGTTCAAATCATTATATTACAAATCCCACGCTTCTGAATGTGGGTTAGCAACTAAAGAGGGTCATCAGCCCGCTATTACAGAGCTATATTCCAACATTACATTTACAACTCCTACCTCCAAAATATGCAAGATACATAGTCTTATTACATAGTGTATCTTAATTCTAGACAACTAGGCATACCCAACTTGTTGCCTTATTTGGAAGAACAGATTACTATTACAAATTACATCTTACATATGCCATCTCACGACAGCCCATATCCTTGGAGGTAGGCCAATATTTTATGTTTTACCCTTTTATCATATTCCTGCTAGTACATGTCATAGTGCAAACATACTTCCACTTTTTTTTACAGGTTAGCACACATTATAACTCATAATTCTACTCATTTGGCGAGCCTTTATTGAAAAGACATAAATCACCTTATCTTAGAAGCGAAACCAAACAACTGTCTAAAACTATAAGAAAGTATAACTACATAACTGTTCGTTAACCTTAGCATAATCATTTATTTTAATTAAACTTAAAATTAATATCATCCACAAATTAAACTTCAAGTCTAATGACAATTTTACACCTCTTCCACACCCAAAAATGATAAATAGTCATTAATCTCCTTTCGAAATAATATATTAAATTGGCTGATGTATGAAATAAACTAGATGAGATCATGAGAGGACCCCTCCACCTCCACCTCCACCTCCACCTCCACCTCCCACTATTGTGGCTCTCATTGTTTATTTCTATTAAGAGCTTATGTCCTCTTTTTTTCTTTCCAAAAGTAACCTTTTTTGGTTGAATATGTATAATGTTTTAAAATAAAACAATAACTGATATTTTATTAGATCATTCTCTGATTCTTGTTATGACAAAATGGGGCTCTCCCCACTACCCTGAATTTGTTCCCTCTTTGCCAGTGGGGAGGTCAGATTTCAGCCTGTAACTTTTTTCAACGAGTTGCAACCGGTTTGACAAGTGGAACCCATAAACTGAAATAGCTAATTTATCAATGTAATTATGTACAGATGGAGCCAAGCCATGTCAAAGCTGTAGACTCAATCTGTTTTCCAAACTAAGAAACACCAAAAGCACAATATAAGACACTCAATCCCCACACCCATTTTATTTTGGCTGATTATACATAAAATATACATACAAATGAAGGCAAATGAATATGTATCATATTCTAAAACTCTGTAGAACTGGTATAGATATCCTGAAGTGTAAATTGATCTGGCCAACAAGAAAATATCAGGCAAAATAATGCAAAATGGGATTTTACAGTCTCTACAGTCTCGGTATACAGGGAAAATCATAGGCAAAATTACACTAGAAAAACACTGATTTTTCTCTTACATGTAGAGTAAACAATCGTCTGCAGATGGGTTTATATGCCAACAAATCCCTCTGCATTTCTCTCCCATTGAAGACCTGAATTTGATGCCTCTTGTTCTTGTTCTTTTCCCATATAAACGAAGTATGCCCATACCCACAACAAAAAACAGAGTCAAAACTCCAGATATCTTAAACATACTACAATCTTGAGGGAATATCCCACCATATATCATGATCTGTGTGACAATTGCATTGATTATCCATACACTTCTCCAACTGGACATGAAGAATCCTGCAATCTCAAAGCTTTTGTCCTCCATTCTCATCTCTTCTTCTTCTTCTTCCTTACACTGAATGAATTGAAGAAAAAAGAGGAGGGGAGAATTTGTAGAGGTGGGAAATGCAGGACCACGCGCTGGATTTAGCTTAGGTGTTAAGATATCTGATACAAACTTTTTGTGTGGGCTCCTTCAGATGTCTCATTCATCGATGAACAGATCAAAGCATTCTAGAAATTCTCAAGGCAATCAAATATCTAGCAATCAATGGGCCAACATCAGCAAAAATGGTGTCTGATTTGATCTGACCCGGCTTGAGGAAAGCAGCAGGAAATGTACCCTGATCACGGGTGAGTCTTTGATTGGTGTTTTGTGACCCCACGAGGTTTAAGTTGTGGCCACTACTTAAAGTGGCATGGAGGCAAAAGCAAAATCAAAAGCAATGAAGCCAACAAATTGTGATATTAAGTTTTCACTTCTTTGAACCTATAAAATTAGAAAGGGGAAATAGATAAAGTTAAATATAGAATAGTAAAGGTCGATTTGGATTTACAAAGTAGGTCTAGAGTTTTCACTACTACGTCTATGATATCAAATTTCGTATTCATTTTTTAGATTGGATTTGATTGTCTTGGGATGGTAGAAAATAAAAAGTTTTTCTTCGACAATTGTTCAACTTCTGCGCAAGAGGATGAAAACACGTAGCAAAAAATATATGAACATGCGTAAATGAACAAACCTACAATTCAATGTGAGTATTGGCATGGCATGATGGTTGTTGTTTTTTCCATTGAAGTTTGTTGGGGTGTTATTGTTCAATGTTTATGTTAGGTAGAGATGCAAAACCTTTGTACAATTGCAAGACAAAACTTACTTGTTATGGGATTGTTTCACAATTTGTACAAAATGGTCAAGCTCCTAATTTAGTCTTTCATCGTCCATAAGCAATCATTGCAACAAGGAAATTGATTTCTTGTGTATGAGATTAGTCTTAAGTACAATAAGGATTTAAGAATATCAAAATAACCAATTAATGAGGATTACTAACTAATTGGCCTACAAGCATGTAACACTCTTGTGTGTGTTTGGTCGAATAATAGTGGTGATAGCTCCAATAGTGTCAAAGGAAACAATGAAAAATTTAAAACAATAAAAGAAAAGAGGATAAAGCATAGAAAAATGATCTTCATGATAATAATGAAGGTTGCTTACAATGTGAATAGAGTTGTTATAGAGTGCTTGATGTTGCTAAATATTGACAAGAAACAATTGTTATAGAGTGCTTGATTTTGCTAAATATTGACAAGAAACAATTGTTATAGAGTACTTGATGTTGCTGAATATTGATAAGAAACAAAGAGAGTGTATCTAGATTAAATAGCAGAGAACAATCGTGCACGCAAAAACTAGAGAGTTTTCTTAAAGAGAATTGGAGGAATGAAAGGTGAAGACAAATAGAAATTCAAAATGAAACTATCAAAAAATGATAGAACACCCATGCAAACATCTACACACCTATGGTAAAAGTCAAAAGGATGAGAGAGGTGTATAAAAATAAAGAGTGATAACATCCTCATAAAAAAGATCTTGAATTTTATATTTTAGAGAATGAAGATGATTGATAGAGTTATCAAACATCATATGGTATGCACATTAAAGAAGGGATGAAGCTTGACCACATTTAGGGGGACATTTGAATCTGATACGTCTGAAAGATATGATTTGAGATTCCGAGGGAGTGGATAATATATGCTCAATAGGTTCAAGAGGTGTGTAGTATCTAGGTTTAAGGTTGGATGGATGTGAAGAAGGGAGGGTGGAGAAAAATCACAAGGGAATCCACAAGTGGAGGAGTAAGAGAGGATTCATCATATTTGAAGTGAGAAACCACTTGGAGGATTTGATCAATTTCAAAAGCACAAATAAATAAGTTAGAAAGAGCACAAAATTACTTAAAAAGTAGATCTTGTTGGATGTGTAGTAATGAACTCTCATGAAAAGAGATCAAGGAAGCTCATCAAGAGGTGTGAAACCCCAAAAAAGAAAGGAATGGGGGAAAGAAAAAAAATCCTTGAACACTCTCAACTTAAATAATGAGTATGAGGTACTAGTGGATAAGGTATAGAATGATGTTAATGCATGATTAGTTAGTAGACTAGGACATATTTTAGCCAAGACTTAGTCATCACAAGTATGATTCAAGAATATGGTGAAGTATCTCACATGATTTAATAGATCACCATGGCCATTTTATTTAATATGAAAAAGAGTTGTAATGATAGAAGGGTAGTGAGCATCTTATAAGACAAATGAAAGCATATCCATTCAAATGTAGAAAGACCAACAAAAGGACTATGAGAAGTGTCCAACTTAACGATATATTATGCCTTGCATATACACTGCATTAATTTTTCTTAGAAATTCTAAGGACCCCCACTTTTCTTTTTATTTCTTTAAAGCATTTCATGTCTTTAAGTTTGGTTTATATTTTTTGGTTATTTTCCTTTAATTTTTTTATTTTCTCTTGTGAAAGTTTTGATACTTCTAGAGTTTGTAAAACTCCTTTTGTTCCTATCAGATCATGTGCCCCAACAGGAACCTAGAACCAGGGTTCCAAATTTTAAGTTCTCCCTACAACTTGGTCTTTAATCCTCTTTGTGTCTTATTCAACATTAAAAAGAAGACTTGCATAAGACTATTCCAAGTCCATTCATAATAAAACTAGCACATTACAATAAAATAACCTAATAGATAATCTAGTATATCATATTCAATATTACACATTGAAAACATCAAACAACATGTTAATGAGGGAAGATTTTACTTATAGATGAGAAAAAATGACATATTTTATGGTATATGATGGTTACCCTTCATGCTCCAAATAGAGTTACTTTAGAAATAAATCTATCTAAAGAAAATAAAACAAAAGTTGCAAATGCTAAATCTTTAAGAATACCTTCTTATGATTATGATAATTGTAATAACATTTTTTTTTATAAATCTAAAAAATAAGAATATAAAACAAATGCGACAACATTAAAAGTTTCATATTTATAAATCACGTTTGTTCATATTAGAAATACAACTCATAATCATGATCCACTATTATTACCACATTAGATTATGGCACACCCATTGGCCCCATGGAAAATGTTACTAGGGGCACAATTTTCATATTTATTTTTCATATTTATGAGAATCTTATCGTATGTTTTTTTTTTGTTAAATACTCTTACTTGATCTTTTTACCTAGAACTTTGGTAAACTTGGTTGTTGCTTTTTGCATATTTTTTGCCCCATGATTTTTGTTCTTGGTAGAAAAGGTGGGGCATTTTCCTCTTACATCTTCCAACATATTGATTAATTTTGCATATATAAGTCAATTTGAATTTTAGTTGTACATTTAATTATATGTACATTATTCATGCTTAATTTTCAAAGAACTATTTAAGTTTTACATTTATGTTCAACTTTTTAAAATAATTCAAATTTACATTTATGCTTGATTTTTAGTCTTTAATTTTATCTATTCTTCTTTATTTATGTGTACTCCTTGATAGTATTATACAAAATTCAAGGCACTATAGTAGATCTATTGATTTTATTTTTTGTCTATTTCTATTTTGGCATAGGAAAAATGCATCAATAGTAGCTCAGGGTCCAATAAGCGCTCACTTATTGTCATAGTGACCCCCTAGAAATAAATAATTATATAAGTCATTAGACACTTTTAGTTTACCCAAAATATATTTGTTTGACCCCCAATACATGTTCAATACTAAATGTGTAGTCGATCATAGGAAAACAAAAACTACTACTGATACTCATGTAATTAGCACAGAAACCTAGTTGCACAAAAAATCAATTAATCATTTTAAAAAAAATTATATGTTTACATTTGCCACTTTATGCAAGTGGCCCAAAAGTACAAATTTACTCAAATTACATTTACATGTGAGCAATTATTGGTCCCTAAAATGCCATAATAAAAAATAACTATCAACTTTATAGGCTATAAAATGCACTTTCTCCCAAACTTATTTGCACTTCTACATGCATTAACTCCATTTGAAATCGATATCTTCATTTTCAACAACTAGTATAAGGCTCCCCAATAGACACAAAAATAAATTAAAAAAAAAATCAAATTCAATGAAATCATAAATAAATTGCATATGCAATTATGAAATGACCAATTGTCCAAAGCAATAATAGTTGAGCTTGCAGATTCAAGTATGAAATGAAAAAATGTATCCCACCAATATTCAAAATAAAAAATTCAACTACCCCAAATGAATGCATTCACCTTGCACATTCAAATGGATTTAGAAAGGGAATTTCTAGGTTCATTTTCATTCCTATTTCTTATCTGTTTTATCTGAATATCCTCTGCATAATTTAGAGATAAAGAAGGAATTTTTTGCATATTCTTGATTAAAGGGACCTTGTTCAGTTGGTACTATTGTCAACTATTTTGATATAAGAATGTATTGATTCCATTCAACATAAGCACAAAAATCTATTGTTCTCATTTAAGTTTTTTTATTCTTAGGGTCTAAAACAAATAT
>BSBK01005817.1:190000-195371 GCA_027943335.1 Chamaecyparis obtusa
TTTCAATTAAGTTAAATTTAGGAAGATTTAGTTTGCATTTAATAATTCTTTTATTTTATGCATCCATCCTTAGGGTTTTCTTTAGGTTTTTTAATCTCCTTTATTAAGGATTGATCTCATTGTAATAATTCATTCTAATTAATCCAGTTCTCAATTATTCCTTCATTTTAATTGTTTATGCACTTTCTTGTTTGAGGATTTTCTCTTGTATGTGGCAAGCTATTTGTATGCAGGTGATTATTGGGCTTGTGGGAATTCACCAATCTTGAATTCTGACATGGTATCAGGGCTTCAAACTTGAAGAGCTTCCTATTCATCAATTTTGAGATTTTTATCACAAGTTGAGGTTTCTAAACAATACGGATCTAGGGGTAGCTAAAAAATCTGGGCACTTCAGCACAAAACAAAGGTCACCATTGCGCTCAGAAGGGCCAAAACCCCCTAAATCCATATAAAATTTGTTAATTTTTGAGATCACCAAATCTAGGTCAAAATTTTTAGAGGGCATGCTTTATGAGGTAATCTATGCTAACATCAATACATAGGCAACCAATTGCAAAAAAAGAAGAAAAATAAAAAGAAGTAAAACAATCAAACATTATTTTTTAGATCTTTCAAAACTTTTATAAAGTTTTTTAAAAACTTTTAAAACTTTTTGAAATATTTTAAATGAGTATATGCAGACACTAATGTCAGTAGGCCTACTTTTCTTTTTCCATCCAAAATTTGATGGTCATCAATCTGTTGATTAGTTTGACATTTTTCTCATAAAGAGAAACTTGTGGATTTTTGCCCATAATTTTGTCATACGAACTCAAAATTGAGCAAACAAGATATCGCCAGAAAGATAATTCCAAGCCCGATCTAGTGGTGTAAGTTTTTTTAATGATTTTTCTATTTTTCTATATTTACTTCCAATAAAATTAAGAATTTGATTTTTACCATCCTGGGGGCATATCTTTTATATCTAGACTTCATTTTTTTAAAATGAATTGGTGTTGGAAAGGTGTTTCAACACTCTTTACAGATCTGTAGTCAATTTCATCATATTTATAACTAGGTACACAAAGATAAGACATTAGTTCTTTTTTATTTTTTGTACTTTCCATGTTTTAGATTTTTGCTAGGGTTTGGGTTCTTATTGTGTGGGGATATTTTTCCTCTGGTTCACATGGCAGAACCTTCCTCTATTAAGAGGCTTACTCCACACAATTATCATACTTGGAAGGCACATATAACCATCCTTCTCATGTCAAAGAGATTATGGTCCTATTTGGTTGAGGTTTAACCTCAGTTGACTCACCGGTTCGAAGTCACATAAAACTAGAATAAAATGGAGAAGGCCATGGAGATGCTTTCCCTGAACATTTCAGATAGTCTTTTGTTTCACCTCGAGGGTTTCAATACACCTTAGGACATATGGACCAAGTTTCATGATCTTTTTGGCACCATCAACTAGTTTAGGGCACTTCATATTGAGACAGAGTTGACCTCTTTGGCACCTAATTCTTTTCCATCTATTGAGGATTTCTTGATGAAATTCAAATCACTACAATTATTTTTACAGGGTTGTGGAAAGAACAAAATAGATACTGAGTGTATATACCTGATTATATCTAAGCTTTGAGGTTCATTTCAAATATTTTATTCTACATTCTACTCCACCATGGATGCTTTGGGTCCATGATTTTCCATGCCTATATTTGAGGTATTCCTCGATTGGTTGACACATGAGCAGTCCAAACTCACATGGCCAGATGCTCTTCCAAGAACAAAGAACCAAGCATTGGTAGATAAGACATCTCTAGGGAAGCAAGAGAAGAAAAAGAAGCCACAAACCATAGAGCCTAGGAAGGATTCCATATCTTAGCTCCTCTTTGGCCCTCCTTCTCCTAAGGGGGAAAAATTGAAGATAGAAAGACCTAAGTGTGCTTATTGTAAAAATACCAATCACAATGAGTCTCATTTCTATGAGAAGAAGATATATGGATATGAAAAAAAATTTGTGAATTTGACAACTCTTCTTATGTAGATCAACATTAATATTCCTCCTTCTTCTACTTCTCATAGGTCTTATTCTTCATCATCATTCTAGATAGATGGACAAGATAGAGAAAAGGGTCATGCATTATGTGCAACTATTGGTCCATAGTCTTTTAGATGGCTATTGGATTTAGGCGCTTCACACCATATGGCATCTTCTCAAGATTTATTCTCTTCTTTTGAGGCTTCTCCCACCCCATGCATTTTGATGGGGAAAAAAATTGTTATGACTATTGTGGGAAAGGTTCTATTGACATTGATGACAATTTATTCAATGGTGTACTATGTGTTCCATAGTTATCCTCTAATCTTCTCTCTATCTATCATATTAACCATAGTGAGACAGGGAAGACATTTGAGTTCACGTGAGATGTAGTGCACATCAGAGATAGTGAGACATGAACTATTGTTGCAATAGGGACAATTGATCGTTCTTCCCCTCGTACTCTTTCTCTCATTTTGGTCCACCATCTCCACTATCAGAGAATTTATCTCTTTCTTCACAAGAGCCTATTGAGGTGAAGTCAGGTCATTTGAACTTATGTGTTATTCCTAAGACCAATGTTGTGACTTCTACATCTCCACCTCCTATTGAGTTTGTATCTGTTTAACATGATTCCTCTTTAGCTTTGCCTAACGTTGTAACTACATGCATCAAGCCAACGAGTGCAGTTGTGGAGGACATATTAGAGGACATTCATCTCCTCTTAGATGACAGATTCAACACATCTATTATCCCACCTCCATTAGAGATTCTATTATAGGATTCTCATGCATTCTCCTTTGAGCATCATTCAATCCTTCCAATTTCACCTCACATTTAGGGGTTTCCTCTTCTTTTTTCATTGCCTTTGTTTCTTCTGCATTGGATTCACATTGGTTTGATCATCGACACATGGGTTATATCATTTTGGGGGGCTTTGGAGTCTCAATCCTCTCTTATGGGGAGGTTAGTTATACTTATGGTCTTGAGAGAGTCTTTTGAGACATTGCATTTGTACATTTTTTTCCATCTCTTTTTGGAGGGGAGTTTTTTCCCACTAGGTTTTCTCCTTTTCTCAACTTTACAGAGATTTGGTTATGATTAGGTACCTCATCAAACCTTGTTGTTGCAACCCAAGTTTTCTTTCTTTCATGTAGTTGCATTCATGCACTTAGCCTTTTAGCTATTCCCTAACTTTATCTTAAGGGGGGGTGTTAGAGTAAAATTATTATTTTTAACTTAATTAATTTAATCATATTGTTTAATTATTTAAGTCACCATTTTTCTTTTTTCACTTAAGCTAAATTTAGGAAGCTTTAGTTTGCATTTAATAATTCTTTTATTTTTTGTATGCATCCTTTAGGGTTTTCTTTAGGTTTTTTGATCTCCTTTATTATGGATTGATCTCATTGTAATAAATCATTCTAATTAATTCAATTCTCAATTATTCCTTCATTTTAATTTTTTATGCACTTTCTTGTTTGAGGATACTCTCTTGTATGTGGTAGGCTATTTGCATGCAGGTGTTTATTGGGTTTGTGGTAATTCACCAATATTGAATTTTAACATACCACACATAATATCAAAAGTAGAGAGTGGATCATAGTTTGTGCTTGTGTTAGTGAAAATGGGATGAGTGTTCTTGGATTTTACTTGTTCAAAGAAAAGATGTACATTATAAATTACATATCAAACTATGAGGCAGGTGTATTCATGGTGTGCCAAGAGCATGTATGGATGAAAAATGAATTGTTTCTTAATTGGTTACAATATTTTGTAGCATCCATCTTGAGTGAGGTTTCACCAAGTAATAGGGGCCTTTCTATCTTTGATATTCATGACAACCACATGGCCTTCAAAATAATTGAAGAAGAAAAACGCTTAGGAATCAACTTGCTAATATTTCCCATAGGCTACAATCACTGGATTCCAGTGTTTTCTATCCTTTCAATAATTAATTAAAATAAAAAATAACTACATGGATGATGAATAACCCCCACATAAAAATTGGACAAGAAAAGTTAGCAAATCTTGTAACACATTCATGCAGGCAATGACACCATGGAACATTATAAGTGGCTTCAGTGGGACTAGAATTTGGCCACTAAATTTGTCTGCATTGGACAGAGATATGTGACCAAGTGAGGCATTTGATGTTCAAGATGAAGTGAAAACTACTGGAATAGAAGGTGATGCAGTTAAATTGGAAAGTTCACTAGAGAATATTACAACAGAGGCCTTCATGCATATGGAGGGCTACATTAATAAAGAAGCAATTGATAAATTTGTGCAAAATTACATGCCTAAAAATGGCACTACAAAGGGTATGGTTTAAGGTCTCAATATTCCACCATAGACTATCCAATTAGACATCCTTTTTGTGAAAGACATATGTAATGAGGGTATGGAAACCACATTACATGGTCTAAGTCTTCCAACACAAGTTGTCCAAATAGAGGGGCTTGCAGAAGTAGAAAGAGATATTTGAGTGTAGACAAATTTCATGATAGATGAAGTCACCATTTCCATGCCAACCCCACCAAAAATTGATCCACAAAATATAATCCATTATTCATGAATGCAAGGGTTTGGGATGAGGACACTAGTGTATATTGTCACGATGAATATGACTCAAGTGATGAAGAAGATTACTATGTGTTGTGCACCCAAGAGGATGGAAAAAAATGACAATGTTGACAAGCCAATTCTTGAAATTTCTAGTGTAGTGAGTGACTCTTTCATCATGGGGAGGTTGGACATGAGTGCTTCTCCTGAGTAGGCATTCACAATATTAACATCTGATGAGTACATTCAATTTATCAATGACTGAGAGATGGAAAGGAAGAGGAACGATGACTTGCAAAGGTGTGAGAATAAACAAATGATAGAGAGGTGGGAAGAACCAAAAGAAAACCAAATACAAAGGGAATTAATGAGGGTAGAAAAATTTGTAAGAAAACTACAAGAAGATGAAGAGAAGAGGATAAGAAAAGAGGAGAGGTTAAAGAGAAAAAAATAGGAAAAGGCTAAACGAGAACACATGGACGATACAAAGAAAGAAAAACAATCTGAGAAAGATAAACATAAGAGAATGAAAAAGGAATCAACACATCATTTTGTATATAATATGATGAGAATCTACTCCCTACTATATGTAGTTGTTAGTGCCCTGATAGTTGGGACTATCCCTAACAACTTCTAACTTGTATCACTTAGGGTGATACAAGTTGATTTCGTTACCTCTATGGATGCAATTTGATTGAAGATATAACTCTAATAGGATTATAAAACGTGTTAATGTCATTTCTAGTATATTTTAGAACTCCCATTTGCAACACAAATGTT
>BSBK01005818.1:2500-242500 GCA_027943335.1 Chamaecyparis obtusa
TCCTGCCTCTTTGCTCCATATTATTACAGATAGCAATATAATCAAATTGTTAGTAGCAATTGCTTTAGTTATATTTTAAAAAATGAAAATAATAAATTTAATATGATCCTTATGATTCGTTTCTAATACACTTTTTTATGACTTTCCTTTCAAAGAAATCTTTAAAATGATTTAAATATAATAAATTTATAACAAAAGTTGTGTACATGCACTGACATGCACAATTCTATGAGAAAAATAGTTAGTTAAATTATACCACTTTAATTAAGTTCATTATGAATTGTTTCCCTTTTTTTAACAAGAAAGCTAAATATTGTTAAAGGAAACCTTTCAATTGAATTGTATTGATAATTTTTGTTGACAAAGTATTCAATATTAATATCTCGATTCAAATATAGTGGTAGACTATTTACAATCAATTTTTCATCGATGTTATATATAATATATGAAATGAAAAATCTCTTATAAAATTAGGGAGGTCTATTCTTTAGTTAACTTGCAAAATGTAAAATTTTATAAAAATATATATCTATTCTATAATATTAAATTAAGTTGTTAAACATTTATTGAATTTTCAAACATACTAAAAGTATAATTCATTATGCAGCATACAATCTTTAATAAGTCTTCTCTTTCCTACCTTCTCCATATATAACACAATATTCTAAAATAGCTCTCGTTAATTACATACAGCTCACACACAAGTGTATGAGTTATGGAAGAACATTGAATTTTTATATTTTGTCTTCTTTAATCAAAAACTTATCCATCACAATCAAGTGGATATGTAAAGATATTCTGTAAAATTATTTTGTAAAGGTTCATATCTTATTAACATATGAAAGGTTTCTATTTATTTTTATCTTTACTTTTTTCAATTTTAATTGAGAGAGCTAAAACATTATTTGTATGTAAAATGTATATCTATTTCTATATTTAAACACATTTATTTATCTTAATATCATTTTAAAATATAGATAATCAATATAATAGTTTGATTTTTTAAAAACTTGGGTGACCTTTTTAAATGTTTTTTGTTTTGTTTAGTGATGAAGGGACAAAGTTATTGGAGGCTATTAAAGATTACATAAAGACGCACTTTGAAAAAGTTCCTTTGGTGCTGGACAATTATTCTGTGGGTCTTGATGAAATGTTACAAGACTTTGAAAGAACTGCATTTGATTCTTCTGAAAATGTAAAAATTGTAGGAATTGTTGGGATGGGTGGAAGTGGTAAAACTACACTAGCAAAAGAATACTACAATAAGACAAGATTCTCCATCTTTAAATGCATTTTTATTGACAATGTGAGGCATGTGTCAGAAAAAGATATGTGTAACATGCAAAAAAAGATGTTACAAGATCTTGGTTTCAATGATGGAGAAAAAATTGATACTGTAGAAACTGGGAAAGCAATATTAGCAAAGCATTTGAAATCTGTTCAAGTGTTTATTACTTTGGATGATGTAGACTGTGAAGATCAGTTGGAATCTCTATTGCCAATAAAAGACATTCATATAGAGGGCAGTGTGATTGTTGGACAAGGTAGTGTGATTGTTGTCACAAGTCGAGAATCCAAGGTTCTCACATCATGGGGAATCTCTTCTATTTATAAGATGAAAGAATTAAATCCAGAACATGCCATGCAACTTTTTTGTCGTCATGCTTTTCGACAACCCTTTCCAATAATTGGATTTGAAATTCTTGTTGAAGATTTTTTGGAAATCTGCCAGGGATTGCCCTTGTCCCTTAAGGTGTTAGGAGGACTAGTTCATGGAGAGTCCAAAGCTTGTTGGGATTCTACATTAAAGAAGGTTTCAAGAGTATTGCCCGAAGACATTAAAAAGATACTGAAAGTGAGCTTTGATGCACTAGATAAGGAAGAAAAAGAGATATTTGTAGATATATGTTGTTTCTTTATAGGAGAAAAAGAAGAGTTGGCCGTCACAGTGTGGGATGGCTCCGGATGGAGTGGGTTGCATAGCTTGCAAAGACTGAAGAATAAGTGTTTGGTTGAGGTCGATGAGAAGAACTGCATAACAATGCATGATCATCTACGGGACATGGGAAGAGAAATTGCCAACAATGGAAAAGAAATGGATAAATCTCCCTACCGTCGTCTTTGGTCATCAGAGCAAATTCGCAACATTGAAATAGAGGGGCAGGTGAGCTTAATATCATGTTTTGTATGTTTTGACATGGAAATGTTATTGGTACGCTAAACGTTTTATAAGCTTGCTGCTTCTTTTTGTTTTTCCATTTAGGGAGGCTTGCTGAATCGGGGGATCAGAGGGATTCGAGCGGAAACAAAAGAGTTTTTTGCAGAATGTATGGAGCTTGTGGAGCATCTGACAGGATCGTATAAATGGTTCAAGCGGCGGTTAGAAATCTTGGTTGTCAATAAGAACTGTTGTACACAAGAATTAGGTGCACTATCAGAAGGCCTTGTCTGGTTTCGAAGCAACTCTTTTGGGCACAGAGCTCTTCCGTCAAGGCTTCCGTTGAAGAATTTAAGAATTTTAGAGCTTCATAGATATTATGAGGGAATAGAAGAACTGTGGAGTGCGACTGCCGATGTAAGTATCTTCCATTACCGTTATTTTGCATGCCACAACTTAATCTCTTATAATTATTATACGGTCTTTTCTTAGTAAAAAACGTATGTGCCTGCAGCCTCCTGAGCAGTTGAGAGAGCTGGTTGTTTCCGATCATAACTGGTATTTCAATGAGAGAAGATTCGTGGGATTTCCGAGCTCAATAGGACATCTACAGCATTTGAAAAAGATATCCTTGCGCCTTTCTATCGAAGGTCTACCACACGAGTTTTGCCGACTCCAATCGCTGGAGTACCTAAATTTAAGCGGATGTGGGAATCTAAAATCGCTGCTAGCAATTTCGGCGATTTGAAAAACTTGCGGCATCTAGATTTGAGTCGCACTGGGTTGATGATGTTGCCGGCTTCATTAAGCACCTCATAAATCTGCAGTATATTCAACTAAATTATTGCTCCGAGCTCACCTTGCTGACGGACATTCTCGAAAATATCACAAAGCTGGAGGTTATGCATGCTGTGAGTTGTCCAAAAATCACAAAGTTGCCTGCTCAAATCGCAAATCAGAAATCACTCAAAAGCTGGAAGTGGGCTCTTCAAGCTTGATGGAATTACCAAATAACATTGGTGAACTGAGCAAATTGGAGGAGCTGACAACAGAGACAAGTTCGTTAAGAACTTTGCCATCTTCCATGGGGAATTTGTACTCCTTGACTCGTCTTGAAATTAGTTCTGAGAAGTTGGAGACTCTGCCACCTTCTATTGGGAATCTATCCTCCTTGACTAGTCTAACTGTTTCTTCTAGGAAGTTGGAATCCTTACCAGAAGCACTTACTCAGCTTACTAGCCTTCAGAATCTGGTATTTTCGTGGTGCACCAGCTTAAGAGAATTGGATATCCTGTCAGGGTGCTGTCCTTCTTCGTTGTGCAGCCTCAAATCAATAGATGTAAGTGGCACTCTTGTGTCGAGGATATCAATCTCTCAGCAATGTTGCCCCAGCCTTGAAGAGATATCACTTCACGGAAACCACCGGTTAGTAGAGATAGACAGCTTGCCGATATCAGTGAAGAGAATAAGTTTGACTATGTGTGAAAAGCTGAAAAGCATAAGCGGTGTTTGTGGTCTGGTAAAACTTGAGAAGCTGGTTTTAGAAGAATGTGGGAAGGAATTAGAAGAGCTTCCAAATTTTGAAGAACTAGTCTTACTCAAAGAATTAGAAATGACAGACAATAAAAGGCTGAAGATAATAAAAGGCTTAGAATGTTGCACGTCATTGGAAAGGTTGATAGCGCACACTGGGTCGAAGGAGCTGAAGATAATAAAATGCAGTCTGCAAAGAATGGAGAGTTTGAGAAGAGTAGAGCTGTTAGTATGGAACATATCGGCGGTAGATCCTTGCCTTCAAACTATAAAGGTAACAATACTTTCTAAATACACGAACTCAATATGCAATAAGTATGCATAGACTTATTGAGGTATTGTATACATTTTTGCAGAAATGGCCATCAGAATGTATAGTATGTGCAAGGGCAGGGAGTGGCGTGGAGGCGGCTCTCAAGTCTTGGATCTTCCCAGGTCTCACTTTAGTTGACTCATGCAAAGGGAAAAAGAGAATATTAAAATGTGGGCAGAGAGATTCTCCCAACGCGGCAGTGATTATGTGCTTTGTTATAAATCTCATTTCCGATGACATCCTTTATTCAGACAGCATCGACTCATCGTCTATGACGGTGAAAGAAGGAAAATGGGTATGGATAGGTGTTTTCACACAATCTTCTCCCGTGGCATGGAAAGAGGAATTTGACTATACAGTTTGACTGGCAAGCCAGCAGATGAAGACATAGGAATGTCAATGATGGGTGAGGAAGAAACAGTGGTCCGCTTTTTACCAATTACTACGGTATTTGGGAAATAATGTCACACAATTGTGAAAATCGTAAGGTAAAAATAAATCATCATAAAAAATTGCATGTCTAATTTTACAGTTTATTTATATTTATTTTTTAAAAATGTGTTAGTAGTAATTGTATTTATTTTTTAAAATTTTAAGTAAATCTAAATATAAGTATATGGAGTATTAATTATATATTAATAATTGTAATTTTATTATATGATAGATACTAGCAATTGCAACTTGGTACGCAATTTGTACCTCGAATATATGTGAAGTGGAATTATTTATTTATTTATTTGTTGTAAATGTGTTTAATTTTATTTAAATTTTTGTTAGGTTTTAATGTGTGTTTGATTTTTTGTTAACAAAGAATAAAATATGAGTGAATATTTATTATGTATAATTTTTTTAATTTAATTATGTTTTGTTATTGATTTGAATTTTTACTTTTTTTGTTCTATTTTGCATAATGCTAATTGTTTTATATTATTTTTTAATATAATTATTTGTTTTGATTACATTAATGTAATTATAATGTAATTATTTGTTGATATATAAAACACATAAGAATTTTATAAAAGAACATCAGATTGAGATATAAGATATGAATTGAATGAAAATAATTGTACATAATAAATGTACTTATAGAATGCCATGATTTTAATATTGTATATGCACAAAATAGATTCTGTTGATCTATATAAATGTCTAAATATCATTTTTAAATTTGTGATTTTATGCATACATATATTCTATAATTCTACTATTCATCTTCGTATCATACCTTGTACATTAGTTATAATATAAGAAGTTATTGTAAAATCCTAAAAAAGCATGTATGTGCAAAAAATAATATATTTGTAGACTACATTTGTTTTAATTTTAAGTTTCAAATTTAATATATATGACTAAGTAAGTCTCTAGGTGGTTTTCATTTTTCCTTTAAAATGATTGATTCATAAAGGGTTCAGGACCTCTCTTGTGCTTATCTAACCAAGACAAAGTAAATATATAGAAAAGATTTTTTTTTTCATTTTGATATGAGAAAGATTCACATAGATATAAACAACACTTTACTTCACAACACTAAAAGTATATTTTCATATTTTTTTAAAGACTTATTAATGAATACATTTTACGTACTCCCAAACACTATTGAAAAATAGAAATAAATGCTAAATTCAATAAAATAATTCTATTCATAGTTTACAAATAAGACCAAAACATTTTACAAATGAGGAGTTGAATCTCTTTAAGTAACAATTTTTAACCAAGCCAAATCCAAATCTTATGTCATAAGCTCGATGGAGTACCAAAGCTTTTCCAAGGAAAGTGTTCACCTCGAACTATAAAATTTGCATAAGAAATCAACCACCAAGCTAGTGATGTAGCTTTGCACACATGTCCTATTTTACTACTTGCAAAATATAAACTTCTCTTTTATTCCATTACACCTATTCTATTCACTTCTCCCATGTTGAATTAAGTGGCATTCAGGTTTCTTACAAGACTAGTGTTGAAATTTTTAAGGCCTTAGAAGATTGCATTTGAAGTTAGGAAAAATGACCAAATGTATGCAAGGTCTTAAGAGTGTCTTAGAGGGCTAGACTTAACTTTTTAAAAAAATTTAGTATAATAATAGAATTCAAAATAACTTGTCGATTTCTAAATTGGAAGTTCAAAGCCTTATTGTTCCTTGAATTGTTTAGATTACTATTTCCTTTCTCTATTTTCACCATTTTATTCAATATCTAGGTCACCCTACTAATTATATAAAGAAAACCATATTTAAGAAATTAGTATATAGGACATTGATGGAATTCTCCCATACTCCACTCATCCAACTACCCATTAAGTTGCACTAATGACTCATATGTGCAATCTAGCCTTTATAAAATTCAAAATCTTCACCATTCACACATTTTACCAAATAATTGAGAACTCTCCTGACTTCATTTAACCCACCATTCAAACTCTCTCTATTGACCCAAACTCTCTCTATTCTTGTGAAACATCTAAAAACCAATAAATCCTTGTAGTGTTCACCATTTTATATTTCCTTTTCCTTGCAGTGCTTTATTGAACTGCTAATTGTTTCGAGCTCTGCGCCTGAGATTTAGATTTTTCCATTGACATAAGGCTCATTTCAATGTATTTCTAAGATGAAGCCCTAAAACATTTCACTATGATGAATATCCTCGGATTCCAAATCCCTAGGGCATTTGATAGATTGACTCATTCATTATTCAAAACCGCACAAATTAAGTTGTAGCTACATACATATAATATAATATTACACTTTGAAAGATAAAGTTATAGGTTTATATATAATATACATATATTATATATTCTTATCTTTCTTTACAAGTCGTGCGTGCTCTCCTGATTAACATGGAAATTACTTGCACAAGAAGCATTCTTCCATTAAAATATCTTAAACTAATGCCAAAATATCCTCAACTCCTGAGACTCGTACCTAGATCGCTTTCAGCGCACAACCCAAAAAGCTCTGCCTCTACTCATTCCTCTAATGATGATGACGACAGGGACAATGACGATTCTTCCTCATCTTCGTCATCAGGGGACTCAATCAGTTTCTCACTTGCATCTAGGGCATCAATTACAACCCTAATGGAAGCATCAGGATCAGATTTATTCTGAAAAAGAATTTCACAAATGTCTGCAGGAGTCAGACGCCTACTGGATTTCATCTTCTCCTCTACTGACGGAAATAGAAAGTGATCCCCCAAATCCAAGTAATTAAAGACCAATTGTTAAAATGACTCAAATTGACAGTAAGACAGAAGAATATGCATATTCATGCAACCACTTTTGAGCAGCGCAGGTCGAGTTGCTCCTTGTGATTAGTCATAAAAATCATGATCCTCTCTTCGCCGCAGCTGGACCAAAGCCTGCCTGTAAAAGTAAGCAAACCAGAAAGAGTAATGGACGAAGAAGTTGAGGAACCCCCTTCATTGTCTGAACATAACAGTGAACTGCCAGCGAGGATGAAAAAATAAAATGCGGAAAATGGAAAACGGTGACAAGGAAATCGGATGGTGCGCTAGATTTCTATCGTCTTGCATGCCGAAGATATGTTAAATTGGATATATAATTTGAACTATATGTTTTTAATTTGTTATGATGTTTGTTTGTATTTGTTTGTTGTTTTGTATGTGTGGAAGTTTTTTTTGGATTGTATTGAATAAGTATGAATTATTATCATTAATCATATATTATTTATTATATTTATATTAGAACATCATTATTATTGTTTAAATAATCTAATAATATATGATTATTTATATTAAATTAAAATAATACTATATTAAGAATCACTTATATTAAAGTATATTATTATAATATCTTATTACAATAATATTATTATTTTAATTATATTATGATAATTTAATTTTCTTACCTTGAAATATAGTGACATATAGTATATACGCCAATCAGGGCCAAGTGTGAGTTGTCAGATCCTTCTTTTTTTTTTTAATTTAATCAATCTTATATACGAATAATAGTAATTATTAATATTATTATTTCATATTCATATATATTTATTAGAAACATATTACTAGTTATCTATATCTTTTTAAAAGTTAAATATTACTATTAATAATTTTTTTCAAAATATAGATTAAAAATAATTATTTATTTATATCTTATATATAATTTATTATTTATAGATTATATTTATTATATATTATAACATAATAATTGTGAAAATCTTTTAACAAACTTTAATATTTAAAAATTTCAATATATAATTAATTATTTCTACATTATATATTATTTATATATGGTTTAACTATATATAATATAATACATAAAATTAAATATATTTAAATACATAATTTTAATAGTTTATATTATAAATATATAGTATTTGCCTTATAAAAATATAATATAGTTAATATATAATAATAAATATAATAGAAATCACTCTATGGGAATATTCCTTCTCACTCTTCAAGGATTAAGAGGACCCAGGTGACTTCCCCTGTACTTGTGAGTAGTCCCATTTGGGTGCAGTTAGAGTTTGATGTAGCAGATAAATTTTTCGATACTACAGAGGATTTCTCTTTGCATGCTGCTATATTTAGATTTAGGGGCTTTTGGCCTTCTCTTTCTGCTCTTCATGCTTGGATTTCCAACCATTGGGAGTCGATTTTAATCGAAGATATTTAGATTTACCCTGCTGCTAGGGGTTTTTTTATTGTAAAATTTGGTAATGTTGAAGATAGGGAGTCTATCTTGTATGAGTATAGCTTCTCCTAGGATAATAGATTCTCCCTGATGGCCAAACTTTGGTATAAGGATTTCAACTCACTTTTTGAATCCTTTAACAAGATTCCTATTTGGGTTAGGCTTCCGAATCTTCCCATGCATCTTTGATTGGATTCTATTTTGGAGGCTGTGGGGAATGCTCTTGGGAATTTTCAGATTGTGGATTCAGCAACCTCTGATGTTCTTCATTCGACTTTTGCTCGCATCCTTGTTGAGATGGATGTTTCTAAGGGTCTCCCTGAGAAAATTTATTTGGCCTCCCTTCGGGGTTCTTGGATACAGACTCTAGATTATGAAGGTATTCTCTTCCACTGCAGGAAATGTCATTTGACTGGCCATGTGGCTGCTCGATGTGTTTCTGAGAAGGTAAAATCGAAACAACTGCCTTGTTGGTGGTCGGGTGTCTCTGCCAAGCATTATACTATGAATAAATCTTCTGATGTGGTTAGTGAGTAGGTTGTGGGTTATTCTCAGGAGGTCCTTGCTTCTGAGGGAGGTGGTGCTACGAGGAGTGATGTTTTGGCACCGACAGTTCTGGATGTCCCTGCTGGATCTAATGTGGCTTTGGCTGGTGTCCAGACTGTTGACTATGTTGTCCAGCCTACTACTGCTATCTACACTGATGTTGCTATTGCTGCTATTGAGGTCCAGACTGTTGACTTTGCTATCCAGTCTACTACAGTTGTGGGCTCGCCCAAACCGGTTTCTCCTAGGGAGAATTTGTTGTTTGGGGCTGATTCTTCTTTGGTCGACCATTTTTCTATTTCTTCAGGGGTTTGGTTGAATGATGCTGCCAAATTGGAGGACAGTTGGACAACTATGAAAGGAAAGAAACCAAAGCCTTCAGTTCCTCCTTTGGATATGAATCTTCAGTCCTACAAGGGTGGCTCTAAATTTAAATTGTAAGGTCCCTTGTTGAGGACTGTTGTCCACTGGTGGGGGTTTTCTGGTGGTTACTCCCTCTGTTGTGTTGGTGGTCTCCACTGCTGTATCTAGGCCTTATATTGCTATATCTTTTGAGTTTTTGTACAAAGTTTCAAGTCCTTTCAAAACATTTTTTTACTTAATCAAAATAATATAGTAATAATGATTAAGATTTTATTTATTACACACGAACCCCTATGCTCCAGCTCTGAGATGACCTGCACTACTCTGTCTTCAATCTGCACTGCTTGTGATTGGGCCTGGCTTCGGTGGTTACATCTTGTAAGAAGCATGGTCACCATTTGACAGTTGGTTTCTTTGTATTGACATCTGTTGGGACTCGTTCAACACAACTCTATATAGTTTATTCTATACATTCTAAATAACAAAAACAAAACAAAATATTTTATGTCTTTAATCTTCTTCATTGTTCTGGGTGCTGGTAGATTTTTTCAAGAGGTTTTGAAGAAGCTCTCTATACTCTATAATGGTCTGAAAGCTGCTAGCGCAAATGGATTATAATATCCAGAAGGAGGGTATTCTGCCAAATACAAGACAAGGAGGGTATTCCGCCAGACCAATAGAGGATGATCTTTGCTGGCAAGCAACTGGAAGATGGGCGTACCTTAGTGGATTATAATATCCAGAAGGAGTCCAACCTTCACCTTATGCTTCGTCTTCATGGTGGGATGTAGACAATGTTTACACTGTCCTTATTACTAAACGTTTGATTAAAGCTACAAAGAAGAACTTTCATTTTGTAGTTTGATATGTAGGCTTGTTAATGCTTGAGCCAGAATGGCTGATTTAACTATAATGTTTTGATACAAATAGCTGATTAAACTATAATATTTTGAAACAGTTAAATATAATGTGATGCTTTCTACTAGATATTATATAATGCGATACTTTCTACTAGGCTTTTCATCTTTGATTTTTAGTCTGATATGAATTAGTGCGTATTATTAAAGGTTTTGATCTGATTTACCTCAACAGATGTGTTTGACGTGGTTTTTTTTTTAATTCTAAAACTCCTTGTCTGTCCATTATTGTATATCCTGAAGCACTCCGCAAATAGAACTGCTTTATTTGTGTTAAAAGTATTACTCAGTCTGTGCAGGTGGTTAATTCTTATGTTGTATTCTGTTATTTATTATTTGATAGCTTCCTATCTGCTAATTACCCTGGATACACAATGCTCTGCACCAACGGATCAGAAAAGCGCCTCCCGATGAGCCACTTGGTGTCGAATACAACATTGGTGGGATTCATGGCCACCTGATTCTTCACAGCATCACCGATAAGCTGTTCTGTATCAGTGAACGCCACATAGGACAGTGTAGTCTTGTTGCCCTGATCATTCACAATGATCTCCACACAACTCCATATCGTGCCCCTGGAGGAAATCTCTGAGGACCCCAAATTTCTAAACGCTCTCGTAGTGTAGGAAATTTTCCATTCCATTTCCGGAGAACCACTACTAGATATGTAGACATCTAATGCTTTAAAGATCAGGCGACTTAAATTTCACAAACATGCAAGTCACAGACAACTGCAATTGACCTGCAATATGTAATCACTCGTGGAAGATCCATAAAGATTTATTTTTGAGTGTTCAGTATATGCTCCATTTTCCCCTGTTTCTCAGGACTCTAGAATTGGTATTAGAGCCATTAAAAAGATCATGGAAATTAGATGGAAGGATGAAAAGTAGTGGATGTGGAGTTTGAGGATCCCAGTCTGAGGATATTAAAATCACAAGAGAGGAGTAGGCTCGTGGAAGTATTGAACGATAGATTAATTAAAAGAAGTTGCAGTATTAAAACTTTGTGTAAAGTTAGAAGCCTCCATACATTAAAGAAAGAAGATAATTTTGGCTGAAAGAAGTCAATCAGAGGGGGAAGGATACCTATTCTGAAGCTAGATCGCAGGTGTTAGACGAGGAGATAATGTTGGAATAATGAAGAAATGGTAGGCCTTGTAGTTAGCATATTTGATTTGTTTCCTAGCAGTTAGTAGTTCGTGTCTATTATTAGAATACTAGATCTGGTTTTGTAGGGTTTCCATTATGGCACGACGTGTCATATAGTAAGTGGGGTCTCCGCCCGCACCTCTTATTGTTAATGGCACAAATGAATCCCGGTGGCAATTGAGATTCATTTATCGTGGTGACCGGGGTTGACAAGCTTGCAAGCTTCTTAAACCACATAGCTAACCTGGGTTTATCGTGAGTTACTAAATATGTGGTTCTCCATTAAACTGTATGAGGAAACAAAAAACTATTTATGCCGAAAAGCGTTCACATTTACGAAATCAAGTTTTTAAAAAAGTTGCGGACGATGAGGATCAGTTTAATTGTCTTGCACGACTATTGGAGTCTGTGCATCGTCGATGCTTTAACCCAGGCTGATGTGTTTCATATAAGAAACGCCTTCGACGTAAATATAGATCAATGTATGAGAGGGTAAAATATATTTTGTTTAAACTTTTATTAGGTCAAGGGACTATTTCATGAAGTTTGAGTTAGAATAGATAAATATAAATACTATACTAAAGTCCATCTTGATTGAGAATTGTATTCTATGTGCATGAAAAAAGTACCTAGGATTGTCATTGAGCTCTTATACTAGTTAATATTTCAACCTCACTCAAGCCAAACTAAAAATCTTCGTCAATGATATTTACAAATTAAAGCTTACCTCATACATCCTTTTACATGGTAAAATAAAAGAATCCAAGCCCCCTTAGGTATTTGGAGTTTGAGGCTCAACAATGATTATATATTTAGATATCACTATTTATTAACACAATCATGAAGGGTGACTCTCAAGAAAGGATAACACAATCATGTCTGTTAGAGTTAACACAACAAAATTAACCAAAAAATATTAAAGAAGCTCTAAACATTGTTTCAAAAGCACAAAATGATTATAATATAGCTCACTAGCCTACCACATGCACATTATAGTATATTATACAACAATATAATGAAGTTGAGTGCATGGATAAAATTTAACTTTTGAATATTCTACTTTTAATTATTGTTGGTGATTTTCTCTAAGAGGTTTCTATATGGCAATTCCAAGCTTCATGAATGATCCATGTTATCCATTATAAGTTATCTTGATGTCCTGTAAAATGTGTAGGTCATCCTAAATCTTGCAATTAAAGCTCCAAGAGTTGAATCTTATATTTCATTGTTTTGTGTTTATTCAAATTTTACAAGTCATGAGAAGGTACATCACAAGATTTGTACATTAAATTAAGTATTGAATATTTTGAAATGTGAATCCAATGTTACTTATGAAGCAATAACTTCTTGCAAACTAATCAAATCTCTTGAAATATGGATATGCTGTGCATGAAATATTATAAAGTTCTAATTCTCTATTATGAGATTAAATAAGACGATGTAGTGAAATACAATGCCTCTTATTGGACTAATAGTTGAAATAAAAGAAAACAAATTCATTCATGCAGTATTGCCTTTCAACCTAAGATGAACTTGCATCAAAAAACTTGAGGTGTGTTTGAAAAGTCAGTCCCTCTCTTTGTTGAGGATAGAGGTAAATCAAGACAACCCATCTTAGTCTATAAAATACATGATAAATGTTCTATTGGCCTTCCTTTCCACTTGACCAAGTATTTTTCTTACTATTTATTTTTGGTACTACACCAATTTTGTTGCTAAAAATTTTCTCTATTTGATTTTGTTGTTAATATGATATTTGTGATTTGGAGTGAACTTCTATGGTGTTGTTTCTTGGTTAACCATCATGGCACTAATAAATGTCTAAAATGTTGAATGCTGGTGATAAACCATGTACCTTTAATAGCTCAACCTCATCAAAATTCCCTAAAACAAATTTTTTAAGAATCTTACAAGGGCCAAACTTCCTTTTCTTCAGTTTGTTGTATGTGCCTACTAGAAATATATTTTTTGAGGTATACCTTAACTTCATCTCCAACAAAATAATTCATGATATTCCTACTTTCTATTTTAGTAAACCTTTGTATTTGTTGTTCATTGTCTCCAACTATTTATGGACCTATGTGTGTCTTCTCAATCCATGTATCGTGTAAGACTTTATATTTCTACACTTCTCCCATCTTCCATATTGATGTCTTTGAGCTTATCTACATCTCTCACTTATACTTCTATTTATAGAATAGTTGTATGTAAACTTTTCTTATGTTAGAATTATATCCCAATTTCCTAATTTATCTTCTATTATGCATTGCAACAAGTTGTCTAAGTTCCTTTTGACCACTTAATTTATTTCATCAACCTATAGGAGATTTGCTAAACTAAATATTATATCTATTTCATTTTGGTTCATAATGTCTTCTAGAAATAAACTATGAATTTGCTGTCTTTTTCTAAAATTTCACTTTATTTTAATCCATGCAATCTAACAATATCCCTAAAGAATAGTTCAATAGTGTGTACAACATGAAGTGTCTTCTTACAATGAATAAAATGACCCATCTTGAAAATCTATCTACCACTAGAAATATAAAATCATGTCCTCTACATACTTTTACATACTTTTAAAAATATTGGTATGAAATTTATGCGTATATCCTCCCAAGGTATCTTTTGTACTATCAATGAAAAATTTATGAATTACATTACACATTTTCTTTGACAAATAATATCAATCATACCATGAGGTTAGAATTCAAATTTTTTATGTCATCCATTGTTTAGCTAATGAGTACATCCAAGGGCATTTCCTACTCCGTATTGGTGAAGTTGCAAATGAGCTTATTTCCATTGTTCTTTCCTATTATATTGTGTCATCCTCATCACAAAGCAATTGCGTAAGATCAAGAGTAAGAAATATAGTCATATCTAATAGAGGTGCATAGAACCTATGACATGATGGACATACATATCTAATTGGTGTATGTAGCTATGACTTATAATTAATGGATTATGGAATATTTCTTAGCAAATTCTACCAATTTTCTCTCGTCAACATTGTCGATTGAATGTAGAATCTTGAAATATGTCACTTCCTGAGTTCCCATGGTTTTAGCAGGTTTTAGTTTTATTTCTTATGAGTCTACACATAGCCAAATCATTTTTTTGTTGTGTTATATTTCATTCTAGAACAGTTCTATTATTTTCTTTTTTATCATCGGTATGTCCCATGTGAAGATTTTACAAAAGAAAAAATTCTAAAAATACAACTTTTATTGTAGCTCTATATAAAAAATATTACAAATGGCTGAATATATGGGTGAATCCACAATAGTGGGTTACACTTTTTTGCCTCAACGAACATTGTACTCTAAATTTTGAATAAAACTTTTAGATTTGAATGCATATTGTCGTTAAACCGTTAAGAATTAGAAGATGAAGTAAATTAGAGTCTTTTAAGATTTTCTATCTAGGTTCTAAATATATTTTTTATTTTTATTTTTGAATTGATTTGATTGATTTTTTCTTTCTCCCACAAAAATTGGTATGTTGCTAAAAATGTCATTTTCAAAGAGTTACATTGTTTTCGTAGAGCATAACTTTTTTTCTAAAATAGATATCATTGTGATTCTTTCAAATTTAGTTTTTTAACATCCATATGGAGGGCATGCAATTGGTTTTATGACATTATCATGATTATTTCATATTTTATTAACGTTTGAAGTTGACTAAGCCATAATTTTGACATACCTTGACTACATAGCTTATAAATTTTTGTGTATTTGTCCCATTTTATTTTTATTTTTTTTGATAGAAAGATAACTTCAATACCTAGGGCATAGATAGTTTTTAGAAATTTTTTTTTTTCTCTCATTTACTATTTTTTCATAAGCATCGAACATAGAGGTGGAGATACAGTGAAATATCTATGTTTAGTAAAACTAAAAATACAAAGTCATAATAAACTTAATATATATTAATATTATAATAATTGGAAAGAGTTTTCTCAGTAGTACCTTACTACATAGATAAGTTTTTTGAATGGATTCATTTGATCTGCCAAAAGATAAAGTTGAAGTGATTTTTTATTAGCATTTTAATAGGTGCAAAGGAGACTCCATTGTGGGTGAGAATGAGGAGTATATATGTTATATCAATGATTTTTTTATCTAAGAGGCTTTGAGCTAACCATTTCTAATTAATTATTTCAAATTGAACCTCTCAAGGCTTAAATAATCATATTTTATTAAAAATGTGTCATTTCAGCAAAAATCAGCATGTCTAGAAAAGTGTAACCCACTATTGTGGGGTCACCCATATAGAATTCATAGCCATAGGAAAAACATGAAAGAAAACTAGATACGCATGTATCTAGACAAGTTTTATTTTCTAAGGAATAAAACTAAAAAAATAAAGAAAACTAAATTCTAAATATAAATATGCAAATCTTTGCACATTCATTATTTCCATAAAAACAAATAAAACTAACTAAAAACTCTTCAAAAAATACTTTTTCCAGCATCACTTATCCACATACTCTCCCTTGATGTTGAGAGGGCTAACAATTCGATCTCTGAGTGTCTAAAATTTATCCTTTGCAACCACCTTTGTGAAGATATCCGCTATTTGTGCCTTTGTGTTGATGTATTTCAATTCAATTGCATTCTTTTGTACCAAATCTCTAATGAAGTGTTGTTTCAAATCAAAGTGTTTGGTCCTGCTATGATGAACCAGATTCTTGGCCAATTTAATGGCACTAATGTTGTCACAAAAAAATACAGTAGGCTGAACTTGAATCTCACCAATTTCTTCAAGAAGCTTTCTGAGCCATAAAGCTTGTGTGCCTGCTGAAGTGACTACAACATATTCTGCTTCTGTAGAAGAGAGAGCAACGATACTTTTCTTCTTTGAACTCCATGTGATTAAATCAGAGCCCAAAGAAAAATAATTACTAGATGTAGATTTCTAGTCATCCAAACTACCTCCCCAATCAGAATCACTAAAGTCAACAAACTCAAATTTTTTAGAAGAATAGTGAATTCCAAAATTGAGAGTGTTTTTCACATACCTCAATATTCTCTTGGATTCCTTTATATGTGCTTCTGATGGATTTTTCATATACCTTGAAACCAATGAAACTCAGTAAGCAATATCAGGCCTTGTGTGAGTTAGAAATATCAAACTACCAACAATACTTCTATATGATGTCTCATCAACAATATCAGCACCACAATCTCTACATAATATAACTCCATGAGCAACTGGAGTAGAAAGAGGTTTACAATCAGCCATATCAAATTTCTTTAGCATATCCTTTGCATACTTTGTTTGACAAAGAAAAATTTCATTTTCACGTTGATAAACCTCCATTCCCAAAAAATACTTCATGACACCCAAATCTTTCATTTCAAATTCATTCATCATAGCAACTTTGAATTCCTCTTTCATCTTAGAACAACTACCCATATATAACAAATCATCAACATACAAACTCACAATGATAATATCATTACCTTCTTGCTTGTAATAAAGGGTAGGTTCACTCTTACTTCTTTGAAAGCCGTTCTACTGAAAATATCCATCAATCCTGCATACCATGCATGTGGTGCTTGCTTGAGGCCATACAAAGCCTTCTTTACCTTATAAACATGATCTTCTTTTCCTTTAACTTCAAAACCTTGTGGCTGTCCCACATATACTTCCTCTTGTAAGTACCCATTTAGAAAGGCACTTTTCACATCCATGTGATGAACAGTCTATTTCTTTTGAGCTGTAAGTGAAATAAGCATTCTAATAGTCTCTTGTCTTGCTACTGGTGCAAAAGTTTCTTCATAATCGATACCATACCTTTGAGTGAAACCTTTAGCAACCAATCTTTCCTTGTATCTTTCAACACTCCCATCACTATTATATTTGATCTTGTCTACCCATTTCGTGCCAATCTTCTTCTTCTCATGCGGAAGCTCTACAAGCTCCCATGTCTCATTCCTATCAATGGAATCCATCTCTTCATTCATTGCTTGCATCCAAACCTCATTAGTACATGAATCTTCAAAACATGATGGCTCAAAATTAGCTTTAGCAAGTAATGCAAAATTTATTATCTCACCTATTGGATCTTCTTCATGTTCTTGATTTTGACTTCTCTGATAAATATCACTTAATCTTCTTACCCTTCTTGTAGAACTTGGACTTGGGATTGAACTTGCACTTGAATTTGATGAGGGGCTGCTTGGTGGATGCTCATGATCATTATTATCAATAATATCATCATCCAAAATAGATTTTGGCTTTTCAACATGGCCTTTTTGATGACCATAAACTCCCCCTTCATAAAAAATCACATTTGATCTTGAGACAAGAATCTTATTAGTAACAGGATTATACAATCTATAAGCTTTTCTTTCCTCACTATAACCCACAAAAATGCATGGTTCACTTTTAGCATCTAACTTTTGTCTATTTTGATCAGGTATACGAACATAAGCCGAGAAACCAAAAACTTTAAAATGATTTACATTAGGCCTTTTCTCATACCATGCTTCATAGGGAGTCATCTTGTCTAGGGCACTTGTAGGACTCCTATTGAGAATATAGACTGCTGTAGTAACTAAATCAGCCCAATAAGTATTGTTCAAACCCTTGGTTTGTAACATGCTCCTTGCCATTTCTACCACAGTACATTTCTTTCTTTCAGCCACTCCATTTTGTTGAGGTGTGTAAGTAGTTGTGAGTTGTCTCTTGATCCCATTCATCTCACAAAAAATTTGAAAATCTTTGGAGCAATACTCTCCTCCATGATTTATTCTCAAACATTTGATTATATTTCCTTTCTCATTCTCTACACGGGCTTTAAACCTCTTGAATGTATCAAGGGCTTCATCCTTAGTCTTCAAAAAATAAACCCAACACATGCGTGAGTAATCATCAATAAAAGTGATAAAATATGATGACTTACCCAAACTTTGTGTTTGCATAGGACCACAAATATTAGAATGAATAAGCTGAAGTAGGTGATGAGCCCTCCATGCATTTCCTTTTGGAAATGATTCTCTTGCATGCTTCCCTTTGGCACATCCTTCACAAATTTTGTTGTGCTGTTCAACCTTAGGCAATCCAAGAACCAATGCATTTGATGTTAGAATCTTCAAACTATGAAAATTCAAATGACCATACCTGAGATTCCACAACCAACTTTTATCCTCATAAGCCATATTTACAAGCTAATTGTCATTTTCACCAAACTTCAAGGGAAACATCTTATTCTTTGTCATAGGAACAACTGTAATCACTTTCTTGCCTTGATTCTTATCATAGATAGTACATTTCATATTTTCAAATACAACTCTATAATTCTTCTCACATTGCTGTCCAACACTCAATAAATTATGCTTCAATTTTGGAGTATAATAGATATCTTGAACACTTTTCATACCTTATTTTGTCTGAACTTCCATGACTCCTTTGGCTGCAACCTCCACCATATTATTATTACCAAGATTAATATTGGATCTATAGCCATCATCAAGCTTTGAAAAAATATCCTTGTTACCAGACATATGGTTAGAGCACCCATAATCCAAATACCAAACATCACTCATATTATTTTCAGCTTTTCCATAACACAAGAATAAATTACCTGAGGAAGGATCCTCATCTTGTTGAGCATAATTTGCATTATTGTTACCTGATTTCAGCCTACACTCTTTTTCACAGTGTCCATACTAATTGCAATGGTAACATTGAATGTTTCTTTTATCAAATCTACCTCGGCCTCTTCCTCCTTGAGCACCTCCTCTTCCTCTAGTTCCTCTTGAAAAGTTTTGATTTTGACCCCTTCCTGAACCTCTGTGGTTGTTATTGTTTCTGCTAGCACCATCATTCTTTGAAATTTTCAATTGGAAAGAAAAATCCTTCTCACTAATGCTGGTAGAAGTGTCCCTTATTCTATCCTCATGTGATATGAGAGATCCAACTAGCTCATCAAACTCCAAGGTGGCTAAATTTTTACTTTCTTCAATAATAATTGCTACAATATTCCATTTTGGGGTTAGAGATCTCAATACCTTCTGTATCACATGCTCTTGGCTCATAGGTTCACCCAAAGTGGCCATTTTATGAACCACATCCTTGACTCTCAACAAAAAATCTCCCACATTCTCACTTTCCTTCATCTTCAAATTCTCATATTCTCTCTTCAAAGTTTGTAGTTTCACAACCTTGAGCTGGTCATTGCCATGGTAAGCATCTTTTAGAGTCTTTCAGGCCTCCTTTGTTGTCTGTGCATCAGTAATTTTGGGAAACAAGCTCTTCTCAAGAGCCATTTGAATGTGAAATAGAGCCATTGCATTCTTCTTCTCAGCTTCCTTCTTCAATCTCCTCTCATTAGCTATGAGATCATCCCAATTCTTAGGTTCTTCATATCCTGATTCAACAATCTCCCAAAAATCTTTTCCTATAAAAAAACTCTTCATCTTGATTGACCAATATTGATAATCAACTCTATCAAATTATGAAATTTGCAAATTATTTGCTATGCTGAAAGCTTCACAATCCTAAAGCTTTGATACCAAATGAAGATTTTACAAAAGAAAAAATTCTGAAAATACAACTTTTATTGTAACTCTATATAAAAAATATTACAAATGGTTGAATATATAGAATTCATAGCCATAGGAAAAATAGGAAAGAAAACTAGATACACGTGTATCTAGACAGGTTTTATTTGCTAAGGATTAAAAGTAAAAAAATAAAGAAAACTAAATTCTAAATATAAATATGCAAATCTTTGTACATTTCTTATTTCCATAAAAACAAATAAAACTAACTAAAAACTCTTCAAAATACACTTTTTCCAGCATCACTTATCCACACCATGTTTATTTGTTTTGAATAGCATTTTTTTTGCATCGATGTCCATATTGCCAAGGTTTCGACAGAGTAGGCATCAGACACTCATTGGTATGCAGTCGATGAGATTAAAAAATTGAAATTAAAAATAGTGTAATTTATTGAAAATCATGAAATTGTCTAATTGCTTGGTTTGCTCTCTTCTACTTCTACATTCAACTCTGCTTGTTATATTGTTTTTGGCAAAGCAACAGTAGTTTCTGAGACTATTTTCATTAACTTACTTTATAGGCATAGTTATTTCCTAAAGATGATATGTGATAGTAAAAAATCACCTTCAACATTCACCTCAATGGAGAGATTTCCTAGTTTTCCAACAAAGAGAAGGATTAAGTTTGTGAAAGTTCAATTAAAATTACATTCTTTCTTATGACTTCGATATTGTTTCTAATTTCTAACTGTTATTTGTTTCAAATTGGTATATTCCATTCTCTTAAAAGTTGGAAAGATGTATTTTGTTATAGATCAACTGAAATTTGTATATGTTATCATTTATGATTTTTCACTATGCTTCTGCATACTAAATGGCATGGCATGTGTTACGCTCCAAAGAGATTGTAGCCATATCTTGCAACCTGGCATGTATATAATTTAAACGGATTTTACATAATATGCCAATCATTCGCAAGTCATTTATGTGCATTATGGTGTGTAGTGTTGTCACTGAAGTAAACTGTGAAAGTGGTATCCATGCTTCATTTGGCAGATCTTTAATATTATCTAGCATACTCTATCTTGGCGGGAATCTGTTCACATGCCTTAACATAGTTTCTAGCAGCGTCTTATCGCATAGCTAGAAGAAGAATCAAAAAGTGGAAGGGTATTTTTACTTCAAGATAAGTTGAAGGTTGTATTCACTACAATAATTTTTAGGCTTGGAATAAGTGTAGGAGACAATATATAGGCTTAAACCAAATTTGATGCACACAATTTTTAAATCCAATTTCTTTTAAATTTTTTATTGGTCCTTCATATTTTTCTGACATTTTTTATTTTTGAGTACTTTTAAACCATTGTAAACATGCATCATAGGCTATTTTGTTTTCTACTTTGTGTTGCCATGGACTATTTTGGTATTGTGAATGTTATAAGATTCTTCTTCTAGTTCTAAATCAAAATGATTTATGGATTGACTTTGATTTTGCAAAGACAAATCTCATGTCTTGTGGATTAATGATTAGATTTTTCTTTAAGTTCATGTTGCATGTAAATGGCCCACTGACAGTAGAAAGCAACAAGCTACTGCACATGTTCTGAGGTCCTTTATAATGGGCAACATCTAAATCATAAACTAAAATGCAAATCTTACCAAGGGGGACACTTAGTTTTTTTTTCAAACTTTTTCAAACTTCCTTATACATTTTATGTTTTAGTTTATGATTTAGCCACTACCCTTTATAATGCATCATATATGATCTCTAATTTCTCTTACAAGCTTGAGCTACCCACATCCTTGAAATTTGCACTGATTCATATGCCATTCTTGAAAACGGTCTTTAGAATAAAACTATAGTTGTTGCCACATCGTGTTTCCCTTTTTCATCTGCAACCTCTAAAACACTTTTCCTTCAAATTTTTATTTTTGGCAAAGAGCCAAACATTGGCAGGACTTGAACTAGAAAATCTTCCAACCAATAAACTTAGTGTAGGTTCGTACTAGTATAAAAAATGGTAGACTTTGAAATAAGTTTTAATTGGGTGAAGATTTTCTTTGGCACTTGTGGAGGGATAATCTTTTGAAGAAGAAAAATTAAAATGAAAAAGAAGTAGCATTTCCCATCCACAACATTCTATTGATTGTAAAAAATCTCTAGCCTCCTTGTTGCCTTGGGTGTTTTCAAGCATTTTCTCAGGATTCCAATCAGTTTTCAAAGCCTATTCATTTTTTTATTTATCTTTCATTTTACTTTTAGCTTCTTCATTTAGTTATTTATTTGTCTTTTTTATTTTCCTTATCATACCTATAGTCTGCTCAAAGACTACCACCATAGTCCAAATCACCCAAACATCATTTGGCCTAGACACATAATAGGGTTCTCTCAGAAGATAAGAAAATAAGTGAAGAATATTGTTAGTCCCACTTTGATAGAGAAGTTAGTCTTCTATACTCCTCCTTACAGAACTCTAACAATTTTATAATAAATAAATTAGAATATATTATTCCATATATAGATAATAGTATAGATGACAATTCATTGAATAATATATGATGTATAAGTAATAGAGTACATCATATGATATCTTTATTCAGATAAGCTTGTTGCAAATGTAATATTCCACAGTAAAAGTAAACAATTTACTTTCACACTACAAGATGGGGCTTTATTTGTACATCCAAATCAATTTATTGTTACAAGTAATAGTTGTCATTGCACCAAAAGATTGACCTGTTAATGCTCGATACAACCACTAGACTTATAGAAGACATAGGAGGCGATTAAGCCATGTCATGAACCTTGTGAGGGGCGTTGGCCCACTACCAAACACCCCCTCCAGGAAACACTCATCGTGGCCTGCATGGATTCAAACCTGTGACCAAGTTCTAATACCACTTGTTACAAGTAGTAGTTGTCGTTGCACCAAAAGATCGACCTGTTAATGCCCGATACAACCACTAAACTTATAGAAGACACATGAGGTGGTTAAGCTGTGTCATGAACCATACGACGGATGCTGGCCCACTGCCAACATTTATACTATTTTTTTTTCAATAAACAGGGATTCCAACTACAGTACATGACAACAATAATGCCCATTTGGGGCCTACTTGTGCAATCCTTATTGACTCCACAATCTGATATTTATTATATGGTTGTATGTATTTATGTTTGTAGTTGATAGTTGTAGCTCTTTATGATTGTAGTTGTATTATTGGTGAATATGGTTGAATCCCATAATATCACCTCCCTTTTGGTTTTCTATATAATAGAGGTCCTGCCTCTCTTTTCTTAAGGCAATTTGGGGCTTTTGCATTTTTATTTTTTTGTGATTAGTAGATCACTAATTGATTGATTCAGTTTCCTTCATCTGGTATCAAAGCTAGCTTGAAAAAATAAAAATTTATAGTCATTATAGATAAGAGAAAGAAAAGAAGAGAGTGAGTTTGCAGAGATTTTTTAGAAGCTAATCTGAGAAGTTTGTGTACAAAGCTGTGAACAGAGAAATTGTTGCGATGAAAGTTTGTCATCACAAAAATGTGCAAGTAGAAATTGCAGTAGCAATTGGAGAAGTATGTGGGTAGAAACTGGAACAACAAATTGGAAAAAGTGAGGAAGAGCTTGGAAATTAGAAGAAAAAAAATAGTGTTGAGGGTATTGAAGTGAACAACTGTAGATGCAGTTGCAAAAGATGAAGATCGTGTGATTTGGAAAGCATTACCAGTCACAAGATCTACAATATCAAATCTGCCACTATTTTATGAGATTTATCTCTGAGATCAGAGAAGGAGAAGGTGTGTGTGAGGCTTCTTGCAAACTGGGAAAGAAAAGAGCTGCATCTGAATTCCCCCCCTCCTAATTTCCATGTGGAAGCTTAATTTTCTTTTTGTTGTAATGTTTTTACTTTTTATTTTAAATTGAAGCTTTTTTTAAAGTTGAAAGTTTTAAATTTTGTACTTTTTACATTCATTAAAAAATAAAAAGTAATTGCTTTTAAAAATCTTTGGTAAAAGCAATTTTTTAGTCTTCTAAGCTTATTTTTTAAAAGAGGTGGCAATTTCAATTTTTTCTTTTTTAAAAAAAAGGAAGAAATGATATATTGGAATTTTTGTAGAGTAAGGAATAAATATTTTGTATCCAAGTACATTATCGGTTGAAACCAACACTTATTTTTCAAAAATATTATAATAAAAAAATCATTTTGTGTGTGTGTCCCATTTAAAGGGACAAGGAGAGTATTCATTTGTAGATCTCTCCTAGACATGGTGTTGAGCAATTTGGGTCATTGTGCATATTGTTTTGGAAAATATGGTAGATAATGTAATGTCTAATGTGTTGATTCCCGTCTTTGAAGGAGACAATTTTACATATTGGTGCATTAGAATGCAAACTTTTCTCAAATCTAAGGATCTGTGGGAAATTGTTCAAAATGGCTATGTTGAGATAGTAGATGTAAATGTATTAAATGACCAACAAAAAAGGAAATACAAATCAAATGTAAAGGAAGATAATGAAGCATTATTCTTAATTCAGGGTGGAATCACTCAAGCTATTTTTTCGAGAAAGTGGTGTTGTTCATTCTAAGCAAGCATGGCAAATATTAATTAATGCATATCAAGGTGCACAAACTGCTAAATTGCAAACAATGAGAAAGAACTTTGAAAATGTAAAGATGACAAGTAGTGAATTTGTCAATGAATTTTTGACAAAGGTAGAAGGTCTAGTGAGTCAGATGAAAATACTAGGGGAAGATGTAGATGAAAAGCATGTCATTGAAAATATTTTAAGAAGCTTGATTCCAAAATTTGAAGTTGTGGTCTCTACAATTGAGATATCTAAGGATCTCTCAAGCATGCAAATTGATGAATTAAGTGGAATTTTGTTAACTGCCAAAGAAAGAATGAAAAGCAATGAAGAAATCTTAGAGAAAGCATTTTCCTCTAAAGAAAACATAAGAGGAAAAAGAAACACATTCTTCAAGAGTCATAAAAACATGACAATAACAATAAGAATGAATACAAAGGTGAATCTAGCAATTCTAGAGGAATAGGAAATTATTCCAGAGGAAGAAGTAGCAACTTCAGAGGAGCTGGAAGAGGAAGAGGTCGAAGTAATGGGGGAGATAATAGTAAAAGAAATGTCCAATTCTTTCATTGCAATAAGTTTGGACGTTATGCTTCAGAATGTTGGAGCAAAAAAGACAAGAGAAATGCTCATAGCACTGTTGAAGATAAAAAAAAGTTGTTTATTTCTTGCCTCAATACAAGTTTAAGTGAAAATAATGTGTGGTATATAGAATCTAGATGTTCTTCCCATATGACATGTAATGAGAATCTATTTGTCAACTTGGATCAAAAGAATCAAAGTACTGTAGTAATAGGAGATAATAATTCTCATGGAAGCAAAGGTAAGGGTACCATTGCAGTTACAATAGAATATGGTGAAGTGAAGCATATCAATGAAACATTATTGGTTCCAACACTCAAAAAGAATTTGTTGTCTATTGGAAAAATGTTAGAGAAAAATTATCAAGTAACTTTTGATAAGAATGAGTTCATAATAAGAGATAAATTAAAAAGGAATGCAATTGTTGCAAGATCACAAATGACAAGGGATAAGATGTTTCCTCTTCATTTTACTCATGAGAACTAAGCACTAAGGTCTTGTGAAATGATAGTCAATGTATGGAAGGATTGGGAAATGGTATTCACGCATATGGTATTATCATCAATGGTACTAACCAGACTCTTGAATTCAAAGGTGATACCACTACTCAGAATGTTTAGTTCACAAATTATCATAGCATCATTATTGGAGTCCACTTCAACCATAGGTGGATCAGACTTGCTAAGTTCATCATTTCACTCTAGACTTACTTTGGATTTAGGTCAAAACTAGTGAATGACGTCTATGTGCTTTTCTATGATAAGTTCATCTTCTTCAGGAATAACTCCCCATTTAAATTCATTTGATTCTTCATTTATATCTCTGAGAAAATTAAGAACATGTATAAAATTAGGATGGATACCCCAAGAAGGGTTACCTTCAAATTCTGATTTGAATTCATACTCATGGGAATCTATCTCCCAATAGCTACCACCTTCCTCTTTCTCTGATTATTTTTCTTCAAGATCAGCTGGTTCTTGTGGTGCAACTATCTTTTGTTCCATAGTCAGTTCTTGTGTGTCTACTACATTAATTTTCTCCTTAGTTTTCTCTTCATCTTTAAGGAGGTCTAGTATTTGTCTAGGAAAACACCCATAAGGAATAAGCTCATTAGTGGTGTCTGAATCATCACTGTCATATTTTTGTGTTTCTTTCTTTATCTGAATTGATTTTGATGGTTCAATTTTCTCTAAGACATGTGGAGAGTTTTTGCTGAGATGAAAAGGCTTCTTCTTATATCCTAGACCTGTAGTATCTTTAGTAGTTCTTCCACAATTTTCAATGGGTTTGACAATGCCATTTCCTCTTGTTCCTATAGGTCCTTTTCCAGTATATCCCATTTTAGACATTAGTTTGTGACTTGGTCCATAAGACTTGACAAGGATTTTAGGTGGTTTTGAGTCACATTGTTGCACTGTTTGGGATTGAAACTCATCTTTGTATAACCATGCAAGTAGAGCTTCCTCTTCATTAGATTCTTGTTTGGACACTTCTTCTGTGACAAAACTCCCATTCAATATGACCTGGGATTCTTTAGCTGTAGGTTTCACCTTGTCTAAAGGTTGTCCATAAGATTTTGGGGACAACAGGAGAGATGTGAGAGAAAGGAATGGTTCCATTGTGTATTCTCCCATACCTGTGTCCTTAATTTTAACCTCTTTAGCCACATCCTCCATTTCAGATGTAGAGGCAATGTCTATTTTCTTGGTGAAAGATTCTCTATTGTGTGGAACAAGTTTGTCTGTACTTTCCTTCAAAGCATTGCAAGATGTGGATATGTCAGCTAGAATCACGACCTCTACTCCACAATAAGGAAAATTCACACATTGATGGTATCTAGATGGAATAGGTTTCATTTCATGTATCCATGTCCTCCCTAGAAGAATTTTGTAAGCCAAAAGAAGATCTAGAACCTAACATGTGATATCTCTGGTAACAGGTCTTGTCTTGATAGGTAGGACAATGGTTCCTTTTGAAGATCTTTCTTGTTCCTCATATGCCTTTATAGTTATCTTCTTCTTAGGATCAATAGAATCTTTTGATAATACCAGTTGTGTGACCAATTTTTAAGAGCATATGTTTAAACCAGCACCTCCATCTATCAACACATGTTTGAGATGACGGTTTTGGATCAAGACTTCAATGTGCAAAGGCTAGTTATGCAGATAACTCAAGGAGTTATCATCTTCCTTTGAAAAGGAGATATACTAGCATGACTTCAGATGACCGACCATAGTCTATATTCTATCTAGATTAAGATTGTCAAGAACATTGGAACAAGCAGAGCTTTATCCAAAATATCCCTTTGAGTAGGAGATATCTGAAGCAACTCAAACATTGATATTTTTGCATTGGTATGCTTAAGTTGTTGGACAATATTGTATGATGTTTCTCTAGTCTTATTAGGCTCTTTAGGAGTCAGTTTTGAGGCAGCTCTTTGTTTAGAAGAAGATGAAATATTAGAAGGAACTTTAGGGACATTTGATGAACCCAAGTGTTGTCCTTGAAGGTGTACCTAAGCTTGTGATCGAGTCACGACATTTTTAGAGTGATTATCTCTATATTTCTTTTCAATAGTGATGACATTGCAATGTTCAAATAGGAATGGTTCAACCATGTTGATGACATCATTATTACCAGAATAAGTTTAATTGACCTTAGCACCCATGTTAGGTTGAGAAGTCGAAACTCCTTGATTGTGCTTCAGAAATGGTTCCGTGAATGCTGTATAATCAATGTTTGATTTATGATTGCTAATTACTATTAATCCATCATCAATTTTGTCTTGAATGAGATGCTTCAAATGCATGTAGTTATTAGTTTTATGACCATTGTTGTGATGTAAGTCACAAAAAATTAGTCTCTTTCCACCATTTTGGTTTAACTTCAGGATCATATGGTTTTATCTCAGGTAATTCAATGATTTTGTTTGCCAAGAGAGTTTTCATGGTAGATTCCAAGGACTCACCCAAAGGAGTGAGCTTGTGCTTTGGTTCTGTAACCCAAGGTTTATAGTCATTAGAATTTTTAGCAGATTCAAATGCCTTTTGTTCAGAAGATTTGATGGCTTGGGTGTCCATGGTGACATTGAAAGAGGGTGCCTTTGATGGAGCACTGATATGATCCACAACACCATTTGTCACAACATTCTTGTTCTTGTTCAAAAATTTGTTTTTATCTTTGTTGTTGTTGGAACTAGAACCAAATTAATACTTGCTATCCTTGTTAATGGATATGTCCCCCTTTCGAGAAAGCACATTTTTTATATTTATAAAATTTTCCACCATTTTCTCAAAAGAAGTATGATTTTGCATTTGTAGATGATAGTAGAGTTCCAGAATCAGATTGTTGATGAAGATTTTGAGTTTTTCAGTTTTCGGAATGGATCTAGCATAGAGAGAAAATTTATGCTTCCATCATTTCAAGAAAGTTAGGAATTGTTCTCATGTCTTATATTTCAGATTGCAGATATCAATCACGGTGACTAGATGTTGAATGTTGTAGGAGTATTGTTGATAAAATAATTTGATTAACTCCTCAAAAGTTTTGATTGTTGAAGGTAATTTAGAGAGCAAATGAATAGTCAACCCTCCTAGAGATCGAGGGAAAAGATGCAGTAGATAGGTTGGCTCATGCATTAGCTCCATGGATTGAGTATAAAATTCCCTAACATGATCTTGAGGATTAGAGTTTCCATCATACTTATCATACTTTGGTATCTCCACTTTCTTTAGGGATGGTGGCATGTACAAGTTTTTATCAAATGGAAAGGGACATAGAGCCTCCATGGAATATTCTTTGGGTTCTCTCTTTTTCCATTTTATTCAGTTTAACTTTCATAGCATGCATATTTTTCATCATGGCTGAGATAGGAGTTTCTTCCTCTGGAATAATAATATCTTCAACATTAAATGTATGAGGAAGTTTGGCTCCTTGTCTAGCTAATTCAAGGAAGTAAGCTTCTTTGTCTTCTTTTAAGAAGTGTTTCATCAATCTTTGAAAGTGCTCATCATTCCTATATCATTAAATCTTAGGAGTTGGTTCAAGATCTTCATGATTAGATTGATGTCCTTGGGATCCTTGATGTCCTTGGCTTCCTTGGTTTCCTACTACCTGAGACATTGTGTTGCTGCTAGGACTATTGGTGATTGATTGAGGCGGAGTTATTTGATGACCTCCGTGAACAGACATAGGAAGGGTGTCATAAGCACCTTTCAAGAAAAGATTGCCAAGAGCGTCTTCTCCAAATTTAGTTGTGTTGTAAGGCTGATCAAAGGTTTTACAAATAACAAAAGATGTTGTTGAAATAACAATGCGCTTAGTAGATTTTACCCATTCTACAATTTTGTTGCGCTTTCCAATCAGAATCAGCAAGTATCAATTAGAAGTAGAAGATCTCAATTATTAGGGTTAGCTATTAGTCCAAATCCAAAAATAAAATCTAGAAAACTACCTAAAAATTTGAAATGACAATTGAATTTCTGATGTCAAAACTTGTACAACAATGGGTTACCTCCCGTATGACTTTCCAACCTCGATACGATAGTGGGTCTATGCACACATGACAAAGCATCCTCGAAATGACATTGTGTACAAACAACCACAAGTCTTGATAATTAAACTATTGTATGACAGTTAGAGGGTCCTGGCATGACACTCTGCCAAAACTCGTAGGAAAATTATACGAACATAAGGTAAAAATCATAGTTTTAACAAAAAATGGCTTAAAATTGATAGAAATTGTTAGAAATGAAATGGAAACCCATTTTAGGTCCCCACAGCGGGCACCAAAAATGTGTGTGTGAATATTGTACCTAGTAGTAGACACAACAGTTTAGTAAAACATTAGATGTTAGCAAAATCAAAATCTACCATAAATGAAACTAGCTAACTAGGCAATTTACTGCCTTCTAGTAGGTGCAAGTATGACATTCTCATATCCAGTTTGAGATCAGTGACAATGCAACACCTAAACGAAGGATTTGAATGATGAAAGTAATAAGATATGAATTCAAATTAATCTATTTTATAAAAAATTTGATGCAATAAGATGAAAAACTAATATGAATCTAATCTAAATGAATGAAAGATGGATTGAATGCAAAATTAATCAAACAATGATATGCTATGAATGCTATGGAAATGGATGCAAAGCTATGAAAAACAATGAAATTATAACAATCACCATGTTCGCAAAAGCTTGATCCTTTACATGAAAATTCGCAAGAGTAATTGTGTAAATTCGAGAGTTGTTAATTATGAAGAGATGAGCCTTGATTTTATAGAAATCTAGGGCTTGAGGATGCATTGAGAAAAGCCATAAATCACTCTTGATAAACTTAGGTTGATTTTTGAGTTAACAAGAAATTAGAATTAGATCAACTCGTAAAATCATGCAAAAGAAGTTTTTATCTCAAAATAGAGTTTAATTCACTTTTTCAACTCACAATCACATGTTGAGTTTAGAAAGTTAACAAATTGAAATTGATAATTGATTTAGAGTTTATTGCTTTTTTGATTGTGCATGATTTAATTTGAATTAATTTAAAAATAAAGTGATTTATTCTCAACTTAACTGATATTTGAATTAAAATAACTGATTTCTGGGTTAATCAATTATTAAATGAAACTTTATTCCAAAAAGTATATCATTAAATTAGACAATTTGATTTAATCAATTAAATAAGAATTCAACTGATTATTTTTAACAAATTTAATTTATTGTCAAATAAAAACAATATTAATTAGGAATAAATAGAATTAAATCTAATTAAATAATTACGTCATAGAATTATTCTAATTAATAAAATATTTATCATATTCAAATAATCAAATTTAGGATAAATAAGATTTATCGCTAAATAATATTTAATTAAAAATAATTAAAATAAATAGGAATATTTAGGAAATATTCGCTGATGCAAAATTAGGATAAAATCAATTAGGGTTTTGATGATCTGATGCACGTGTGCCTTAGGTTAGGACTTTTATGTCAATTTCAATCATGATGATGTAGGAGCTTAATGAACCTATAGCCCATTTTTGGGGTATTACATTTTGCCCCTCTTTGAATTATTGTGAAAAGTGTAGTGGTTCAAAGATTAATCTATTTTTGATAAAGATGCAGACTCAGTTATGTGGTGGAAAAATTGATCCTGAAAGATTAACTGATTCCAAGACAGAAACTGATTGATAGATCTGAAGATGTTTGATTTAGGTCCTGATTGACCAAAAAATCAAGATGATGCTAACTATATAAAAAATGAAGTAGTGATTATGAAGAAACATCAAAACGCTTGATTTTGAACCTATGATTACGAAGAAGTGACTGTCCTAGCTCTAGACCTGATTGTCCAAAGGAATTGAAGGGATGTCAAATCTAAACCCTTTAGTTACGAAGAACCAAGGAAATAACACAATTGAAGCAATGGTTATGAAGAGCTAATACAAAAAACAAGATTGATTAGGATACCAGATTGATATGGATCTTGATGAAACTGATATGCCCTGAGCAATGTACCCCAAGTGACAAGGACTTTTGATGAATTAGTAAATAGACATGGTTGTTGTCTTGATCACTGAGAGAGAAAATTGCCTTACAGACCTGAATGATATGCAATACCATGCCCCCTACAGGATGAAAATCAAAATCTGGCAAGAAAAGTTAGCGTTGAATAGTTTAGAAGCATGTTAATTGATTTGAGAATTATTTATTCACGTCTTAGAATGCATTCTGCATTGTTTGGAGGTCTTGGAGACTAAGTTTGACTAGGTTTGATGATGAGTTGACCATGGTTAACTAGTTTAAATTTTGATAGTTTGATGTTAGATAATCAGTTAAGTTGAGTACATGATTTCTATGATGATAGAAGGTCGATTATGCAAGTAGTCGACCATCCTAGGTCCAAAAATTTTAAATTGCAATTTTGACAAGGTAAACAATCTTAGATTTTGATTTTGATCCTGAAAATGGGTTCAAAACATTGAAATTAGCTAGGGGAGCAATTTTCATGGAAAACAGAGCACTTTGAAAAATTAGAACAAAACCTATATAAGGCTGAAAAGGATAATTTTCAATTCATTATTCACCTTTGTGATGAAGGAGCATCCTGGGTGTAAGAGCAATCTTGCATCAGCCAAAAATATTTCTATTTTTGTATTCAATAAGGGCTATCTTGTGTAGAGCTGCTTATTATGGGAACTTGCTATTTTTAGTAAGTTGGTCATACGATCTCGGAATGTTCTGGTTTCACATGTGGAGGTTCATCTCAGTTGTATCAGCCTGCCGGTAAAGTTTCATTGACAGATCGAATCTAGCTTTGTAGATATTGAAGATTTTTGGTATTGGCAGCAGGGTATAGAAACTTTGAACTCATTTTTGAAGGCTTTAGAGGCCCCAGATGAGGTCGAGAATTTGGGTGATGAGCACTTGCGCCAGTCAAGCCTGTAGAGCACTTTGTGGCCTTTCCGAATTGGGGTTGTAATAGTCAATCGGAGCAACTAGCGATGACTTATAGTCTTCAGAAGTTGAGTCACCTGAAATGGCAGAAAATAATTTTCCTTCAAAATTTATGTTCAGGTTTCAAAAGTTATTTTGAGCTGACTTTGATGTAATAAATTGTAAAATAAAATACTTCTAAGTTTGGTCGGCCCTTTGGGCTAAATTTTTGGAACCTTCTCGGGCAGTGGAAATTGCCTATATAAAGAAGGCCCGTAGTGTTGTCTTAGGCAGTTTGGAGTAGTAGATCTGGGTAATAATTTGAGGTTTTGTCCTACAGAATATTGTAAGGGAATGCCCTTGTGGCTTTGCATATTGTAATTCTGAAAGTTTGTAATTCCACATTTGTGGAGATAATAAGAAGCCAATTTTCTGTTCTTGCATATTGTTGTTGTTGTTTCTCTATTTTTGTTATGTATTTGTGGTATTAAGGGGAGCACCCTTCATCAAGTGGTATCAGAGTAGAAGTTCCTGAGTGTTTAAACAGATCACCGACTGTGAGGCAGTTTGCACCAGGACTATGGTTAGGGTTTCAACGCGCATCGCAAAAATGCCTCCATGAAGGGAACGTGGTGGAAGAGCTGGTGTTGTAACACCTGAGGTTAGAGCGCTCCAGAGACAAGTGCAAAAATTGCAAGAAGAGATTCACAGAGGAATGAATCTTAATGTCAGAGACGAAAGCGATGATGAAGCCGAAGAAGAATATCAAGAAGGAGAAGTCAAAATTGTGAACCAGGAGGAAGAAAGACTTTTCTGGGCCATTTCCAAGATTGGGAAAAGACCTAAGATTGAGGTTCCTACATTTTTTGAAAATCTTAACCTAGAAGAATTGATCAACTGGATCAATGAATGTGAGGAATATTTTGAGTATGAAGATGTTGAGGATCATGATAGGGTCAAATTTGCGAAGGCTAGATTGAAAGGTCATGCAAAGATCTGGTGGCAAGAGGTTCAATTGTAGTGAAATAGAAGAGGGAAAGATAAAATCACAAGATGGGATCGGATGGTGGATAAATTGAAGTGACAGTTCATTCCTGTTGATTATGAGCTTGACCTATTGAAGAAAATGCAAAGTTTGAAGCAAGTAGGAAGATCTATTCAGGAGTATACAGAGGAGTTCTATCGGCTCCTCATCAGAACAGACCATGTAGAAGCTAATAAGGAGAAAGTTTGCAGTTACCTTAATGGGTTGAGGCCGAGCATTCAGGAGGAGCTGAATCTAGTTCAAATGAACAGTATTTAAGAGGCATACTAGTTTGCCCTAAAAGTAGAGGAAAAGTTGAACAAGAAGTTTGAGAGCAGACAAAATGAAAGAGGTCGCAGTGGACAATCTGGTGGATGGTCATATGGTGGCTGAAATGAAGATCCAAAAAAGAAGGATGAGGCCAGTAGCAGTCAGAATCAGTGAGGAAATAATTTCAATTGCTTCCAGGATCAGAATAATAGAGATCAGAGAGGAAGAGGAAGAGGACAAGGATCTGGAAGAGGTGGCTTCCATGGAACATGTTTTCACTATGGAGAAGAAGGTCATAGGGCATTTGAATGTCCTCAGCACCAAGGAAGAACAGATAGGAGAAATGAAGGCCAGGCCAGAGTTGCACATGTAGATGAAGATGCTAGATCATCAAATTCTGAAGATACTGAAAGAGGAGAAATGTTGATTAACAGAAGAGTCCCGTTGAGTGGCGAGAATGAACTTGAACAAAGGAGGAGCCTATTTTGCACCAGGTGCAAATGTGAGGGTAAGTGTTGTGATGTGATTATTGATAGTGGAAACACTGACAATTTGGTGTCAGAAGAGATGGTGACAAAGTTGAAGCTCAAGAGATAGAAACACCCACATCCATATCAGATTGCCTGGGTACAGGATGACCACAAGGTCATGGTCAATGAACAATTCCTAGTGAAGTTCAAGATTGGTGGATATCATGATGAGGTACTATGTGATATCATATCTATGGATGTATGTCATATGTTGTTAGGTAGACCATGGAAGTTTGACAGATGTGTTGTACATGATGGTCGTGCGAATACCTATTCCCTGACAAAGGATGGAGTGCGACATAAGCTAAAGCCATTGAATGACACAAAAGAAAAGGTATGTGGTAGCGCAAGAATAACTTTTGTTGATGGAAGAAATTTCCTAGATGGTATGAGGCATGAGCATGTATATTTTTCTTTAATTCCAAAAGTTGGTAAAGAGAAAGTAGAAGACGTTCCTGTAGAAGTTGTAGATTTGTTGAATGAGTTTCAGGATATTGTATCCAATAATGTGCTTGATGGATTACCACCAATCAGGAAGATCAGTCATCAAATGGACTTGATCCCAGGAGCTAGTTTTCCAAATAAGGTAGCACAAAGAATGACACCTGTAGAAAGTGAGGAGTTGAACAAACAAGTACATGAGTTGTTGCAGAAAGGATTGATCCATGAGAGTCTGAGTCCCTATGCTGTACTAGCAGTATTAGGACCAAAGAAGAATGGAGAGTGGAGGATGTGTATAGATTCCAGAGCAATAAATAAGATCACAATCAAGTACAGGTTTCCATTGCCATGAATGGATGATATTATGGACTGTTTGAGTGGAGCTGTGTATTTCTCAAAGATAGATCTGAAGAGTGGATATCATCAGATTCAGATCAGAGAAGGAGATGAATGGAAGACTACCTTCAAGACAAAGGAAGGACTGTATGAGTGGTTAGTCATGCCTTTTGGGCTAACCAATGTATTGAGCACTTTCATGCGACTCATGAATGAGGTTCTGAAAGAATTTCTGGGTAAGTTTGTCATTGTTTACCTAGATGATATTTTGATCTTTAGTAACGCATTGGAGGAGCATATGATGCATATTCATATGGTATTTGAGAAGCTGAGAGAAGAGAAATTGTTGATTAATTTGAAGAAGTACAATTTTGTGAGGAAAGAGTTAGTGTATCTAGGGTTTGTAGTTTCAAGAGAAGGTCTAAAAATGGACCCAAAGAAGGTACAGGATATCCTTGAATGGCCTACTCCAAGGAGTGCTACTGAGGTAAGATATTTTCATGGTCTAGCTAGCTTTTACAAAAAGTTTATCAAAAAATTTAGTAGTATTTGTGGACCCTTGACTGAAACAATGAGAGGGGATAGAAAAGAGTTTAAGTGGACTAATGGGGTAGAAAAGAGTTTTCAGTCGTTGAAACAAAAAGTTATAGAACAACCTGTTTTAGCACTTCCAGATTTTAATAAGGTGTTTCAAGTAGATTGTGATGCTAGTGGTACTGCAATAGGAGCTGTTATGAGCCAAGAAGGTAAACCTGTTGCTTATTTCAGTGAGAAGTTAAATGATGCCAAGAGGAAATATTCTATTTATGATCAAGAATTTTATGCTATAGTTCAGGCATTAAAGAAGTGGAAACATTATCTGCTTCCTAAAGAGTTTTTTTTGTATACTGATCATCAAGCTTTGCAATATTTGAATAGTCAAGGAAAGTTGAATCAGAAGCATTTGAAATGGGTTGAGTTTTTGTAGAGTTATACATTTGTTTTGAAACATAGGAGTGGAAAGTCTAATAGGGTTGCAGATGCTCTTAGCAAAAGGCAACTATTGCTGACATAAATGGAGATTGAAGTGGTTGGGTTCAATGAACTCAAGAATTTGTATCTAGAGGATCTTGATTTTGGTGAAGCTTAGAAAGCTTGTACAGAACCTATTACTCTAGACAGGATGAAATGGATGGATTTCATCATCTAGGATGATATGCTATTCAAAGGGAGTCAGTTGTGCATTCCACGAAGTTCGATGAGGGAGAATCTCATCAAGGAGAAGCACAGCGGAGGATTGGCTGGACATTTTGGTCATGATAAAACCCTCAGTTTGGTTAGTGAGAATTATTATTGGCCACAGTTGCAGCAAGATGTGAAAAAGTTTGTAAAAAGTTGTAGAGTATGTCAGATGGCGAAAGGAGTGAAGTAGAATACAGGGTTGTATCAGCCATTACATGTACTAGAGAAGCCTTGGGAGGATATCAACATGGACTTTGTTCTTGGTTTACCGAGGACTCAGTGGGGACATAATTCAATTTTTGTGGTGGTTGACAGATTTTCAAAGATGGCACATTTCATTTCCTGCAAGAAGACTAATGATGTTGTTCATGTAGCAGAATTGTTTTTAGAGAAGTAGTGAGACTTCATGGTTTTCCAAAGACCATAGTTTCAGATCGAGACACTAAGTTCATTGGATATTTTTGGCGTACATTGTGGAAGAAGTTGAAGACAGATTTGAATTTTAGTTCATCACAGCATCCATAGACTGATGGATAGACAGAGGTGGTGAATAAGAGTTTGGGAAATTTGCTGAGATGTTTGGTTGGAGATAAGCCAACAGGATGGGATTTGATTTTACCATAGGTAGAATTTGCAAACAATAATTCTGTCAATAGGAGCACTTGTAAATCACCATTCCAAATTGTATATGGAAGTAGTCCAAGAAATGCATCTGAATTGAGAAAGATAGATAAAGGAGAAATAAGTAGTGCTGAAGCTGAGGATTTTGCAAAATATTTGAAGAAAATCCATGGGGAGGTGAGGAAGCACATTACCAAGATGAATGCACAGTATAAGGCTAAGGCAGATGAGAAAAGGAGGTATAAGGAATTTTAGGTTGGTGATGAAGTCATGGTTCATTTGCAGAAGGAGCGGTTTCCAGTTGGTACATATAACAAGCTGAAAATGAAGAAGTTTGGACCATGTAAGATACTGAAGAAACATGATTCAGGAAATGCATATGAGGTAGAATTGCCTAGTGAGCTGAATATTTCACCAGTGTTTAACATTTTAGATTTGATAGAGTATCATGAAGGAGGTGTTGAAGATGACATCACAACAGTGCATTGGAGTATTCCAGCAAGTAGTTCAGATACTAAGGAGATTGAAGACATACTAGACAGTCGTCTTGACAGAAGCATAAGGAATAGGATATATGAAGAATATCTAGTCAAGTGGAAAGGACAACCTGTTGAAGATTCATCATGGCTGACAAAGGAGGAGGTTAGCCGTCTTGGTTTTCCTCTGCACACCTGAGTCATGACAGGGTCACTTCTCAAATTACCCCGGGTGTCTGATGTAGGAGCATCCTGGGTGTAAGAGCAATCTTGCATCACCCAAAACTATTTCTATTTTTGTATTCAATAAGGGCTATCTTGTGTAGAGATGCTTATTATGGGAACTTTCTATTTTTAGTAAGTTGGTCATACGATCTCGAAATGTTCTGGTTTCACATGTGGAGGTTCATCTTAGTTGTATCAGCCTGCCGGTAAAGTTTCATTGACAGATCAAGTCTAGCTTTGTAGATATTGAAGATTTTCAGTATTGGCAGCAGGGTACAGAAACTTTGAACTCATTTTTGAAGGCTTTAGAGGCCCCGGATGAGGTCAAGAATTTGGGTGACGAGCACTTGCGCTAGTCAAGTTTGTAGAGCGCTTCATGGCCTTTCTAAATTGGGTTTGTAATAGTCAATCAGAGCAACTAGTGATGACTTATGGTCTTCGGAAGTTGAGTCACCTGAAATGGTGGAAAATAATTTTCCTTCAAAATTTATGTTCAGGTTTCAAAATTTATTTTGAGCCGACTTTGATGTAATAAATTATAAAATAAAATACTTCTAAGTTTGGTTGGCCCTTTGGGCTAAATTTCTGGAACCTTCTCGGGCGGTGGAAATTGCCTATATAAAGAAGGCCTGTAGTGTTGTCTTAGGCAGTTCGGGGTAGTAGATCTGGGTAATAATTTGAGGCTTTGTCTTACAGAATATTGTAAGAGAATGCCCATGTGGCTTTGCATATTGTAATTCTGAAAGTTTGTAATTCCACATTTGTGGAGATAATAAGAAGCCAATTTTCTATTCTTGCATATTGTTGTTGTTGTTTCTCTGTTTCTGTTATGTATTTGTGGTATTAAGGGGAGCACCCTTCATCACTTTGACTTTAGAAACTTCTATCAAACCCTCTGAGAGAAACATGGTCAAAATGAAGGTTCCAGTCTCTTCACACGAATTTGGGTGTAGTCAGCAATACTAGCGACCTTCCTAGTATGGGAACGCGGTAAGTGGACCTCCATGACTCTATAGCATTCAAATTTTTCCATGTTTTAGCATTTTAGAATCTTTTTCATACATTTTTAGAGTTTTGAATTTTTGCACCATGAAAAGTCATATGACAGTCCACTGGGGCTCATACGAGTTTTTATTTTCATTTTTATTGTCATCTCGAAACTATCTGAAACTTGTATGAGAGGGACCCATGTGTTGTACAAAATTTTGTCGAGTTCCTAAAGTGGCGTACGATAACCCTTGTATTGTTGTGTATTCATGGAATGTCGTGCAGGAACTTGTAAAAACTCATATGATTTTTGACATCCATCTAAAAACTTGTATGGAAAATAGCGAGTGGTTTTCACCTTCTTATGTCAAATTTTTTATTTTTTTGATTTCTTTGGCTGATTCCTTAGCATTTAATGTACATTCTAAAGTTTTCAAATTTTCAATATCTGTACGTTTAGGCTATTTTTTACCAACTTACTAAAAGGGTACCCTATTTCTGTGTTGTGTAGGTCATTTATCCTGATGTTCATGTCTAGATTTCTCACCTAGCGACCCATAGACTGTGCATGTCATTGCCTGACCCGATGAGAGCACACTTAGCTTATTATGGATTGGTGTATCTTATATGTTTCCCTAAGATTCAAGTAAACTATAGTCTACTGACTACTTTGATTGAGTGGTTTCACTCAAATACATAGACCTTCATCCTCCCTACCAGAGAGATTATTGTCACACCCAAGGATGTCTACCAAATTCTAAACATTCTCTTTCATGGTCCTCATCCTAATTATGTCAATTCAAGGAATGTCGGTCTTCTTGCATTTCAAAGATTGTTTGGCAATGATACTCAGTTGATTTAGTCTATCTCATGGGATACTTTAGTTCAGAGATATAGACATACACATAGATTAGAGTGCATCATAGCAGGGATGATCGGTGGGATCATCATGTCTAACTGTCAGCAGAATGGCCTTCTGATGGGTTCGGTCCTGATGGTGGCTCGATTAATGGAGACTCCTTCTGTGTTGAGTTGGGGATAGTGTATGATTGCCCACATGTTCTATGAGATGCACGAGATAGTGTATCAGGAAAGAAAATATTTTTCTTTCGGTGATTTAGTTATATAGATTTTCTCATGGGAGCACATCTCGATATGTTGATGAGTATGTCAATCACAGAGAGTCGCAGGAGCCGATGATATATGTTTATTCTCGATATGTCACACAAGTTCACATGGGGATTAATGAGGATTGGAGACGTGTCCTAGATGACATGACCTTTTTCATTTGGAGACCCTACTTACAGGTTGAGGCTTGGCCTACTACTCAGTCTCAGTTCAAGTATTTTTGCAGGAGTTAGGTACTGATAGGTAAATCCACCATTGTTCTTGATTGTTTCCTTATCACACGACTATAGAGACAGTACAACATCATCCAAGATGCACCATAGGAGCACACTACTTATGCACAGTTAGTCCAAGAGCTTGGATTGGGATGGACAACTCATTTGTCTTATGCTCTGTCCATTTAGGAGTATATAGGTATTGTTCCAAGAGATTGGGACTATAGACCACAGGTAGTCGATGCTAGGGTTACATATGCTTTCATTTCTTGGTTGGCAGAGCATCCAATGTGCATGGTTTTTGATCCCACTAAGTTGATACCTTCTATGGATGAGGCTACATATGTCATAGGTACACCTATGGTTAGAGGTGCCATGAGGTTTAGATTCCTATTGTACAGCTTACACCTCCAAGGCCTAGAGTTGTTATTACTCCATAGAGGATGTAGGTTCATAGAGGAGATCCACTATAGGCCCTCTAGTTCTACAATAGGTAGGCATGGAGGTTTATAGAGGAGATCCACTAGAGGAGAGCATGGTACTCTTGGTAGTATTGGTAGTGCAGATGAGGTACTGGGTGATCAATATGATATAGGTGTTGATAGTGATGCTACTTAGATGGATACTAATTCTAATCTTGATATGGATACTCATATGCCCACCATAGATGTAGATCCTGGATTGGCTCAGACTCCATAAGATATTATCAGATGACTCAGATTATAGGTTATAGATTTGAGATTGCAGAGCACTAAACTTGAGGTATGCCTAAAGGACTGAGAGAGGTAGTGTTTAGAGAAACAGGCAGAGAACAAACAGTTATAGGAAGAGGTTACTCATTAGACTGCATGGAGTGCCTACTATGTCTCTACATATTATGTTGTTGTTCATGCTAGATAGAGAGTACCTACATACTCTCAGTACATGATTTCCTCAGAGGGAGCCAGAGTACCACAGGCAAAGCCACCACTAGATGCACCACCACCACCTCCTCCAGATGTAGAGGATCAGGCAGATAGCTAATGTGTCTTATTTTTCTAATTATTTTTTTCATTTTGTCCATAGATATTGATTTGACTCTGATAGCTCACATGAGCTCATTATTTTGTATACTATGCCAATAGTGCACCCCTGACTATTTCGAGGCTTTATGATATATGTGAGATCAAGTTTTTGGTTATAACTTCATTGTCGGTTTTTTATTTATGATGATATCATGTGATGTAAATGCTATGAGTAGTGTAGAATGTATGTATGGATTATGCAATGCAATGATTTCTTTCGAATGTATTTGATTATAGAAAATGTATGGAAATGTATGGTTTTGATTATGTGTTATGGATGCACATGCATGTAATGCAATGCAATAGATTAAATGGTTATGATATGTAATGTAAATACAATGATACACATGATATGTTTTTTGCAGGTATTGATGAAGACAAGTACTTGGTCATTTGCCAAAAAGGATGTCTAATGCAGGATGGTGAGTTCTTACAGATATGTGAAGAGACCTTCCTGTGAGATTCAACTCTTGTGTCAAGTTTAGCATTGGTTAAAGAATTGTTTAAATGTTCACGTTTGATTCAATAATTGTGAGATCATGCAAACATGCACTGTTTACTAGGTTTTCACCAAGACACTTTTTCTTTTTCTCATTTTTTTATATTTTTATCTTTTCAATTTTTTTGTATTTTTCCATTTTGTGATTTTTTTGATATTTTTGATATTTTTCAAGTTTTTTGTGAATCATCAAGGCACCTATTGCTAGGTTTTCACCAAGATGTTCATTTTTTCAGGACTTTTTCACATTTTTATAATTTTTTTATGACATTTTACCATAGACTAAATGCCTTAGGCATAAAATTTCTTCAAATGGAGAATGTTGATTGGTTCTTAGAGCTATTCTCCTTCAATCATTGAGAGTTGATAGGCTCTAGAGCCAAAAGTAGCAGTGATAACAAAGGGACCTAGCCAGTTGGGCTCAAACTTCCCCTTGCATTCTTGATGTGATTGATTTTTAGGATTCTATCTCAAGACTAGATCGCCATCCTAAAATTATGTGTCTGAATTTCTTGTTGTACCCTCTAGGAATTCTTTTATGATATACTCTGAGATGATCATATGCTGCTTGTTTGTGCTCATCTATTAGTTCAAGTTCTTGCAACCTAGACACTGCAGTCAACATTAGTTACTAGACCATGCATTATGATTCTTAGTTATCGGATTTTAACCTTAATAGGTAGTACCACTTCATACCCATAAACTAAAGGGAATGGAGTAGCCCCAATGGGCATTCTGATACTTGTTTTATGGGTAAAAGTACAAAGCTGTGTCACACTTTTATAAAGGAAAAGGTCAACAACACAAATTTTTGAACTTTAACGACATAAAAATGGCATTTATGTTTAAAATTTGGAGATGATGTAAACTAATGAAATGTGTAAAAGTGGATGAAGTTTATGCCTATAATTTTTTTAATTTTTTTTGAACAAGAATTCAAATAGTTTTAAAATTTTTTAAGTCCATTTTTTACTTACTGAAAAATGCTGAAAAATGAGGGTCTTGTTCGCAACAAAAAAGTATATGCAAATAATCTTTTTTTCCTTTGATTTCAAAATATGTCATAGATAAAATGTATAGCTAGTGCAGAAAAGAAGAAAAATTAGTTTTCAATGTATATTTTCTCTAATATAACTACTCAAAGTCGAACATACCTGAAATCGACAGTTTTCATCTTGCGCCAAATTTCCTCTATCAAATCTACACCATTCAAAAAATAAATTACACACTCTTGAGGATAACTCTCTCCTCTAGTGTTAAATATAAATATTCAATTTTTTTGATAAGCTTTACTATTTTTTTCTATTTTTGAAGCATCTTGTTCTCGAATGTTAAAATACCTACTTGTAGTATCTTGAAATTATAATATATAAAATCTAGTTAAAACATTATAAAAATTATATAATGATAATCTTGACTCTGTGCTCTAAATAAGGGTATTTTTGTATTTGTAAAAAAATATCATTAAAAAGAGTAAGAGTTATTGAAACATCGCTTTTTTGAAATAATTTTATTTCTTTAGTCACTGTTATAAAACATGCATTTAATAGATATTTCCAATTGGAAAAGGTGAAGAACTTATCTAACTTAGCTAGAATGAATCTAGCTAGACTATATGTTTGACAAAAAATAATTTTAGTTAGAAATACTCAAATTCAGCTATGTTGATAAGTTGTCCTAAAATGTGACACAGCTTTGTGCTTTTACCCTTATAGGCTCAGAGAGATGGATTGAACATGAGATGCTAGTCTCTTCCTATTTTATTAACTGTTCGATGCAAGATTTTCAATAGATTCTTATTGGATGCCTCTGCTTGTCCATTCTCTTGTGGATAGTAAATGGATGACCAATGTTGAGTAATCTTGAATTTTGAGCATAATGAATCTAGGTCCTTGTTCTTAAATTGGCCACCATTAGCCATGACTATTGAATGTGGAATCCCATATCTGCAAATGATGTAGTTCAATATGAACATAGATATATGTTTACCAATTTCTTGAGTCAACAAAACTACTTCTACCCATTTTGTAAAGTAATTTGTAGTTGTAATGATATGGGTATGCCCATTAGAAGAATGTGGATAAATAACTCCAATCAGATCAAATGCCCATTGTTGAAAAGGCCATTGTGTAGTAAACGGAATCAAATCTCTCCCTGGTGCATGAATTAAGTTACCATGTACTTGGCACTTTTGACAGTTCTTAGCATACTTGATTGCAAATTTTTCCATTTCAGGCCAATAGTACCTAGCCCTCATAAGTTTCCAAGCTAGTGTTAAACCATTGGAATGTGATCCACATATACCATCATGGAATTCCTCTAATGCATGATGAGATCCACTCTACATAATCAATCACTCGGATAAATCTTTCTTTTAATAGTTTTTCTAATTCAGCTTTGACTAAGAGCACAACATGAGGATGCATCTTTCTCAACTTTTGTTTAATAGGTTTGACTCCTAGAGCAATAGATAAATGGTGCATTATGAGATCAGGATCTAACACAGGCATAACTAAATATTTCCATGCAAAGTTGATCTTCTTTTCTATCAAGAGTTTGGTGAATGCTTATTTCTCTTCTTCTGATAAGGATTGTGCTACATGGATCATCTGTGGTTCCTCTGTTTTACCCAAGTTGATAGATTGAGTGGGCTCAATTAGAACTAGAGATATGTCCTATAAATGACTCACAAGGACATCAAATATCTCATCCTTAGCCACCTCATGGAGGTTTTCACATTCAGATAGGTCTTTTATTTTTACTATTTTAGGTTCTGAGACTGCCACAAAGCGGTTTTCACCTTCAGAACTCTTTTTCTTTTTATTCTTGTTGTTTTGACTAAGATATTTGATATCTGACTCTATCATGCTAACAATATGCTCACTAATGGAAGTCATCATTAGTTCCACTACATTGAGGTAGCCAGCGAGGGCATAGTCATTTCGAAAGGTATGGATGTCTTGGCTCAGATCTGTGGATGTTTGGTCAATAAGCTCTGGGTATTGGATAGTCAATGTAGGGAAGGATTGGGAAATGGTGTTCATGCATATGGTGTTGTCATCAATGGTCCTAACTTGACTCTTGAATTCAAAGGTGATACCACTACTTAGAATGTTTAGTTCATGAATTATCACAGTGTTATTATTGGAGTCCACTTCAGCCATAGGTGGAGCAGACTCGCTAAGTTCATCATTTCTCTCTAGAATTACTTTTGATTTAGGTCAAAACTAGTGAATGATGTCTATATGTTTTCTGTGATAAGTTCATCTTCTTTAGGAATAACTCCCCATTCAAAGTCATTTGATTCTTCATCTATACCTCTGAGAAAATCAAGAACATGTGTAAAATTAGGATGGATATCCCAAGAAGGGTTACCTTAAGATTCTGATTTGAATTCTTGCTCAGGAGAATTTGTCTCCAAACAGCTACCACCTCCCTCTTTGTCTGATTGGTTTTCTTCAAGATCAGCTAGTTCTTGTGGTGCAACTGTCTTTTTTTCCATAGTAGGTTCTTGTGTGTCTACTAGATTGATGTTCTCCTTAGGTTTCTCTTCATCTTTAAGGAGGTCTAGTATTTGTTTAGGAAAATTCCCATAAGGAATAAGCTCATCAGTGGTGTTTGAATCATCACTATCAGATTGTTGTGTTTCTTCCTTTAGCTGTATTGATGTTGATGGTTCAATTTTATCTAAGACATGTGGAGATTTTTTGTTGAGATGAAAAGGCTTCTTCTAATATCCTAGACCCGTAGTATCTTTAGTAGTTCTTCCACAATGTTCAATGGGTTTGACAATGCCTTTGCCTCTTTTTCCTAGAGGTCATTTTCTAATATATCCCATTTTATACATTAGTTTGTGATCTGGTCCATAAGACTTGACAGTGATTTTAGGTGTTTTTGGGTCACATTACTACACTATTTGGTATTGAGTCTCATCTTTGTATAACCATGCAAGTATAACTTCCTCTTCATCAGATTCTTGCTTGGACACTTTTTCTGTGACAAAACTCCCATTTAATATGACCTTGGATTCTTTAGTTGTAGGTTTCACCTTGTCTAAAGGTTGTCCATAAGATTTTGAGGACAATGGGAGAGATGTGAGAGAAAGAATTGGTTTCATTGTGTATTCTCCCATACCTATGTCCTTAATTTTAACCTCTTTAGCAACATCCTCCATTTTGGATGTAGATGCAATGTTTGTTTTCTTGGTGATGTAATCACCTAAAATTGGGCTAATAGAACCTAAGGCCCTATTTGCCCTAGTTCAGAATAAAACCTTAATTATGTTAATTCAATCTTCAATTTTTAACATAAATCCTAAAATTCAATAAAATCAATCAAATCCTAAATCAAGCATTTATTGCCTAAGGTTTCAAGATTAGTCAAGATATTTAACTCTAGGGTTATTTAACTAATTAATTCAATCCCACCAAATGCCTAGCTAGAGTTGTTAATTAAATGAAAGTCATAAATATGTCCTAAATCAAAAAAACACACTCTAATGATTAGGAGGCCTTCACATGAATCAAGGATCGAGACAAGATGCATCTCAACCTCTCTTCATGGATGCATCTAAATTGTTGAAATCCTTCAATCTTCTATACAATAGAATTTTTCAAAAGCTTACTTCTTCTACTTACTTCTTGGACTTTTTCCACATGCTTGAATTTTGAGGCTCCATTATCCTTGATTATTGAACTCTCATACTTGGGAAATTTGCTCACTAATGCCTTAATTTGATAGTTGTTTTCATGTTTTAATGCTCAAATTCATGCTTTAGCTACTTAGATAACACTTCAATTTGGCTTTAAAAAAAAAGAATCTTTTTTTTTTATGCTTGATTTCATGCATTTACTCTTGAATATCTTATTTTAATGTAGATTGTCACTGTTACCCAAAATTTTTTGTTCCATATGATTTTGGCCATAGCCCGGGCTCTACCCAACAATTTTCATTAAACCCTGTTGAACACCTTGAGAAATTTCATAGGTTTGCAACTTGTCCTCTAGTTTCTACAAATAGATTCAAACTCTCTGATCTGATAGCCATTAAATTTAAAAATATGGCCGTTAGAGGCAAAAAACCCTAAAAACCCTATGGCCTGTTCTATTTTGCTATTACCTTTTCTGGTCACTTAAGTCTTCATTTTGCATGTGTGCTTTTTTGTGATTGGCTGGTTGTGAGATCTCTAAAGCTTAACCGAATATTCCTTTATGTCTCCTGATTCCGTGACTTCCTTTTGGCTCTCTATCTCCCGATCAGAGAGCATATTCCATTCCCATTTAGCAATGCAACGAACTCCCTTTAGTTGAGGAGTCTCAAGAGTTAACCATAGTTAGCCAAAAGATCATTAGACTTCACATTCACTCAGTCTAGAGGTCACCAAATTTGATCATTGTCAAGAGGTAGTCAGCTCAGGATAAAGCACAGTGCAATGATAAACATAACCTCTGCATTACGACAACCGTTCGATCTTCCAAATGAAGGAATCTGATGTCATGGTGGCATCGGTGTCCAAGTGTTGCAAGTGGTTCTCATTTCTTATTGGCCAAGCTGGATGGTGATAAGGACATGTCAGTGGGCCCGAATTATTCAAGTGGGATGGCAGTGCAAAGGGATCTACGGTTGTTGCTTGATAGTAAGGAATATTCTTTCCCTTTGTGATCATGTGACCACCATCCAATTAAAAGTTGATAGTTATCCATGGGGCCACTGGTTGTTGTGCTGAGGTGCTTGATTTTCATTGGTTGCCGAAGTGGTGATGTGGTTGGCAACTTCTCAGGACCTTATCACTATTGTGGAGAATGATCTAGGCCGTTCGATTTTTTGATAAATGATGATATCAATGGTTGTGTCTTAAAGTAGAACCAGGTGGTTGTTGGAGCCCAAATTTGAACCTTCCTACGGGGTTTTTTGCCAGTATTTGATCTAGTGAGCCGTATGTGACAGAGGAGGTAGTTCAGAATTTATTTTTTAGGACGACTGCAGTTGGAAAAGTGATGCGAAGATTTGGGCAGCTGTCGTGTGTTGATTTTGTTCCTGAGGTGTCATGTCAATTTGAGTATCAACCATTGGTGGATGAGAAATCTTGGCACTACTTGTGACTGTTTATGCTTTTAAAATTCAAATATCTGCGAGAGATCTGATCTTGGCATTCATGGCAAACCTGACTTGCAGAGAAGTAGGTGGATCAGCTGACCTTTGAGAGGTAGTTATGGCAATGGAAATGGTTTACAGAGATACATATCTGATCAACCAAGATATTTTCAATGATGCATTTATGATAAAAAATGACAATTTTAGGGTTTTGATTATTCTATGCAAATCTATGTAACCCTAATTAGGTTTTTTGCTCCTACCTTTATGCATTGGAGGAGATGTCTATATTAGTTTTTGGAGCTTTTTAAGCTTAGAGTTTACGATTGTAAAAAGAGGTTTCTCTTTCTTACAAGTTATCTATGGCATTTGTTCTGCCCTCTAGCTCTTACAGTTTGTATTCTTTCATTGATCTATCAGATTCAATAGAGGCTTTCTGTGGCATCTTTTCTACCCTCAGGTCTTTCCCTTGTCTATATTTCTCTTATTGAATATGATATACTGGCTTTGTTAGAGAAATCTTGGAGTTCCAGAGCCCTTCTTTCTTTTAGCTTATTTGTGTTCTACTTAGTCTGATTTGATTTGAGTGAGTTTGTGGGTATACTTCAACCCCCTATCATTCTGTCTCATTCTTGTGCCCCTTTTGCTGAAGAGAATGTTTGCTTGCAGGTCACAGTCTGTGTCTTTTATTCAGACCCCTCTATGAAACACTTATGCAAGCCTGTTTAGGAAGACTGTGTTCTATTAGATCTAAGAGATTTCATGCTAATTTGTTCACTATATTGTGTTCATTTCAGTTTGGTGTATCACCTAGTAGGTAGTTTTCTTTCAGTTATTTCCCTTTCAACATTCCTTCTATCCCTTTTCCCTCAAAGTTTTACTTTCTTGTTAAGAAGCAAATTAAGGTGATTTACCAAGAGGAACCAACCTAGAACCTAGAGGTCTCATCTTAGTTACCATAGGTCCCACAACCTGGAGATGATTCCCATGTTATACTAAGTTATCAAGACTGCGAGAGCTTGAATAGGGTGCAAACTTAGTGTATAACAATTCTGGCATGCCCAGTGGGACTACAAAGTTTAGATTTATGTTCAAGGTGCTACTCTAAGTTCAAAATTTTAGATTCAAGGACATCTCACCTTGGGCATAACATTTTTGACTATTAGAAAATAAGTTTATCTACAGAAGATTATGCTATCTCTGATATACTGATTGCATAATATAGACTTTTAGAAGTTTTTATATCAAGTATATCTGGTGACTCCACTGATTTCATAGATTCAGGCTAACCTTATTCAAAGTTTATGAGAAGGATTGAGACAAGGAGCTCAAAGCCCACTAAACTTTCACAATTTCCCTTTAAAAGAAGCTACAAAGGTAGATCAACTCAGAGAACATCCCCTTCAAGAAGAGTACAGTCTACACCACCTAATACTTCAAAAAGGAGACCTTTTCCCTTTCATCTCAGAAGAAGAGGAAGATTCAGATCCAGCATCAAATACAACTCACACAGTTGCTACTCAAAAAATTATAGCTCCTACAATGGTTGGGCAGTTTTCCTTTGCACCCTTCAACCAAGGAAGTCCATTGAACTTTTCTCAACATCATGATGTGCCCTTGGTGGCACTAAAGAGTCTACCCGATTTCACAGGTGAAGGAAAAAAATAGCTTTTGAACATATTAGAGATGTGACCACTATCTATAGCATACACAATATAACTCAAGAAGATGTGGCCACTAAGTTGTTAGTAGCCTCTCTCAAAGGTAAAGCTCTTGAATGGTTTAGAACTCTAGCTATTGGTTCTATTAATTCATGGGATAGATTACGGGATGCATTAAGTAGACACTTTGAGGATAAATCAGACAACTTGTCTTTGGTAGTTGACAACCATAAAAAAAGACCCTCAAGAACAAATGACAGATTATAACAATAGATTCCTCAAGACATGGAATAGGATTCCAGTCTCAGTAAGGCCATCATCCGATCATGCTTTCTTATAATTCTTGGAAAGCTTGAATAATCAAATCTTGGTCATGATCCAATCTATGGGTAGTACCTCTTTACCCCAAGCTTTTGACATAGCTGTCATAGCTGAAAATTGTTTAATCTAGGTAGGCATGATAGCAAGAAGGCCACCCATGCCCATCTTCCCTAACCTTTAGCCCACTGCACCTCTACAAGTACCTCTTTTTACCCCTATTCCTACCATATTAGCACCTTAGGCTAGTGCTAGCAGTGAGGAGATAAAGGCAAGTTTCTCTCAAGAACTACAAGAGATGAAGAATAGTAAAAAAAGTAGTCAACAAGAAATGAAAAATCTTTTGTAGACTTTAAATAAAGAGGTTACAAACCTAAAGAGGCAAGGGCAAGGAACCAGACCCCCCTTTCAGCCACAAGGCCAAGGTCCTAATCAACAATATCAGAATCAAGGACAGTCTTATTAGCAAAATAGGCCACCATACCAAGGAGGTTATCAAGGAGCTTACCAAAAGCAAAATTTTAATCAAAGACCATTCCAACCATACAACCCTGCACCTCTTAATTCTACAAATCTAGTTAGGGACGTGGTTCCTAGTCAAAATAATATGGCCTTGGATAATGAACGGTGCTTTCCTTGTAATGAGCCCCACAATCAAGCCTCATGTTCAAATGGGTGGATGAATCAAGCCCTAATGGTTCAAAATGCCTCACATACTCAATCAGAGGCCTCTTCTAGTGGATCAATTCCTCAACAAGAATCACAGGCTGATGAGACTACTCTTTTCAATTGGGAGCATCAGGACTTCAATAGAGTCAATGGTGAATCTTCCATTGCTGCCAATATAAGATCAAAGAAAAGAGCTCAAGACATGGAGCGAGCAGATTCTAGGATTAAAGCTACTACATTTGCAGAACCACTACACCCATATTCTCCTATCATATTTAAAAAGGTTCCCATCATTCCTATCAAAGAGTGCCAACTTTCCAAATAAGTGGAACCCATCATAGTAAAATCACAACAAAGAGTACATACTATGACACCTTTCAACATTGTAGATAGCACGAAGAAGGTAAACATCACTATGTCTATTTGGGACTCTTTAGCTATTCCAGGACAACCTAAGATTTTGAAGAAAGCCATGAGTGAGGTGACAGCTCCTTAGCCTACAAATGATACAACAAAGCCAATGTTGGTCAACACTAGTCTAGAAAAGGAGGCTCCAAGTAGAAATTCCAAAGCAAATCTCCTGCAAGGTAGGAACTTAAAACCACCTCCCTTTTATGTATCTTTAATTATTGAAAAATATTTAGTACATAATTGTATGGTAGATAGTGGAACCACTAGTACTGTGATGCCAAAAAAGGTAGCTAACCAATTAGGGCTTAAATATGAATCCTTCCAAAAGAAGGTTACACAACTTGATGGATCCTTAGTCAATACAATAGGTGTAGCCAAGGATACCAGTCTAATCCTCCATGCAAGTCCCAATTTCTCCATCCTATTTGATATATATATTATAGATCTCCCTGCTTTATTTGCTATATGTTTGTTAAGGGAGTTTACAGCCAAGATAGGAGGCTATCTTTCTTCTGATTGGTCTCACATGCTTTTCTACATAAGATATGGGACCAAGGTCACCATCAAATCTAAATCATTGGCAGTACACCATATAGAGCCATATGTGTCCAATGTGATCAATGCAAGTTGCCTTGCATTTGACAGTAGTGACTTCCTAACAATCAAAGAAACAAACACTAAGATAGAAAATATCCCTGATATTTTACTAGATGAACTAGGATTAGAAAAGGCTTCAGAAGCCCGAGAAAATGTCATTTGGGATGTGTTGGTTCCTGGAAAGGAGTTTACACTCAAAGAGACACCAATATGCCTATGATGGATATTAAGGATTGGTTAGTTCCAAATGTGGGCAATCTATAGGCAACTGGACCAACTATAGGGATGGATAATCCCTCTTCTGCTTCTGGCTCTGTCAAACCAAGGCGGGTACACCTGATCCAATAGTTGTAACTCTAACTAATAACTCTAACTCTACCCCTTATTTCTTTATTGGATCTTTCAACAGATGAAAATAGTGAGAATACTAAACAACAACCTATTGTTCATTGATCCTCCATCACTGGGTAGGACAACATAAAAGTAAATAAAAGTAAATACTGGTAATGATTTAATGCTTTCTTGCAGAGTGTAAACAATCATGCAACACATGTAACAGTACATGGGCTACTAGCTCATGATCAGTGCCTTATCCATTGGGCATCATACCTAAAGCAGACATGAAATACAAGAACAACTACTAGATTCATCTGAGAAACCAAGCCATAAACATAGTCAAACATCTCTTACACTGCTTACAGATATCCTTCCTGATTGAACCAGATAAATCTATGCTTCACTCAGAGGCTTTTAACTTGATCCTAGATCAGGGCTGAGAGACAAAACACATACACCAGTAATCTAATGCAATGAGTTAGAAAACTCAGAATTCATCAAGAACAACTGAAGGAGAGATCCAAGAATGACAAACTATATTAAGTATGTGGGTTCAAATCCTTGTATTACAAATTGATTCAGTGATACCATAGACAATATGCAAAGGATACAGAAGTTTTCTTCCTAATATTGATACAGAAGCAAAAATGTTACAACCTGGACTGAGGATACACACTTGGCTTCTCAGCTTCCTGTGTCAAGAAATTCTAGCCAGCCCCTTTCAAAATGGTTACAAAATTCCCTTTAAAGAAACAGGGATACACAAAAATATCAATTAGGGCAACACTAGTCAACCCTAAGACTTCTCCAAAATATCTGAAAACAAATCTGAAATCAGATTACATTCCAGAAACTTTTACAAAATATCTGTAACTCTAATCCAAACTGGACCTCGGATTACATAGTCTGATACTGCTCTCACCCACTTTGTTAGAACTGAAAATAAATGCCACCATTGGAAAGCTTGTGTCGTGGCATTTCCGAAAACATATAATATGTCTATGTTTTGATAAAAAAATAAGCCTTGAATGCCAATTTTTGTGAACAGACTATTTTATTTAAATTTTTGATTTGTAACTATAGTTGACTTTCCAAATTTCGAAAATGAACCCTATGAAAACCCTTTAAATTTTGAAATGGGCCCACTTCACCACTTGGCACATCCTAATTGGCTAGCCTCGCTGATCGTGCATCTATTCGCCGACTCACCACGTTGCCACATGTCGCCATGTCGTAATACCGCAACAGTTAAATAGTGAGCATCTTTTCCTAACGCTTTAGCGACAATCGCTAAACTCGGCACGCATCCCAAGGTGGCCGACCATTTACTTTTCCTCTGCCTCGTCACCACTTACCGCCAAATGTCACATTTTAATTGGGCTATTGATCCACCTGGGCAATCTGCTGCATCTTATTTCCACATCATTGGAGTGCCACTTGTCACGATCTCGCTGAACCGCTAAGCTAAATCTCGTGCAACTTTTCATGGCGCCTTGGCGATCGCCGTCGATCCGGGCATAGATCCCGAGGCATGATCAGACCTGCATAGTCAACACTTTATTAAAATATATTATACCTTGCGCGTGGGGGCAACCATTTTCGTCAACATTTGTTCTCGGGTCGCGCGCACGTGAATGAGGACACAAAGCCTTCCTCTTTCATTGCTTTACAAGGCTTATTGTGTGCTTTTTCTTATAAACGTACACCTTCGGCTGAATGTGGGATATCCCAACATAAATAAAAACACTGAAAACTCATCCATCTCTCTGCAAAAACATCCATTACTTTGCTGGGCGTTTTTGATGCAAGTGCTGGGCGTTTTACTTTGTTGCTGGATGTTTTTTAAGCTTGCCTAGGCATTTTTGATATAGCTGGGTCATTTTTAATGGTGTTGGGCTTTGTCTTCATGCTAAAAACTCTTAAAACGCTGCCAAGTCTCCCTTCTAAATGTTGGGCGTGGGTTTTGGACGTTGGGACTTCGATTTGGGTGCTGGGAATTGTTTGAAACGCTGGATATCCTTTTCAAACGCTGCTGGTCTTTCTTTTCCTTTTTTGAAATGTTGAGACTTCATTAATGGCACTGGTTCCTTCCTTAAAACGCTGCCTCTGTTTCAATATATCCATGAGTCTAAAAAGAGGCACATACTTTCCAAATAAAGTGCACATAAGATGCAAGAAAAAATGCACCAATGCTTTGCTAAAAACGTGAGCAGCACTTCATTAATTCAATGGTGAACGTTGGCATCATAATACAAACATGCTTGTGATGCTCCCAGATGTACAGAGCAATACCATTCTCAAAGCAAAATCCGGATGCAATCACACTTTATTTTATTATGCTGTCCTTGGAGTCATCTCTCTCAAAATGTCACACAATCATCCACAAGAAATCGACAGAGGCCTCTTAAAATATAATGGGACAGGCTGGACCCCAAGTGGGTCCGGCCTAAAATTTTTTTGAACTCAAACAACTGGCCTTTAAAACAATCCAGGATGACTGGCCTCTTCAACTAGATCGGATCCGGCTAACCGGATATTAAAAATGACTTTAATTTCACTATTTCACCAGTCGGCAATTCATGATAAAGTGACCCTGATTGCGTCATTAAAACACTGATGAAAACTTATCCATGGAAACTGAAAGCTGGCAGAGATGGACTTTGTACTATAGACAACAACCCTGCAAAAAGGCTTTGCCCAAAAATGAACGAGGCGAGATATTTTAAAACTTGAAAAACGCTGTTCAGAATTGCCGGCAAGCAAAAACTGAAAATCACTGCCGAATGCCTCGGAAGGAGTTGAATGAAAAATATTAGATGGAAAGCTGAGGGCGAGCCACTGAAATAGGAAGAAATTTCATATTCAAGGATCAAAACGAACCAACCACCAACTGGAAATGATCATCCGTTCAAAAGCTACAAATTTCAGAAAATGGCTACTTTAGAGAATTTTGTTATCCGTACTTTCGTCATTATTGAACACCCTTTTACTCGATCTCGCAAACTGATCAAATGGAAACTTCACAACCTGAAATCTAGGATAGATGATCCCTTTGTGATGTAGAAGACGAGGCCATGATTAGATTTATCAAACGATCACTTGGTTGCCCGGGAATAATCCTCAAAGTTGCGCCCTCAAACATTTTTAGTCAAATTCATGGAAATTGGCTCTGGAATCGATTGAGAAAAATCATCAATCGGATTTGTCATAAGCTGAAACTTATCATGGACAAACACCCTCATGTCTACATTACAAATCAACCTTCAATTATGGTTGACCTCGATCCAGGCGCGAATGACAAGATCTCAAACTGGACCACTCACCAAACTGAACTGTGCACTGCTGAGAAACTTAACATCTTGCAATCTGAACGGCTCCGGAAAACATGTCAAACGAACAGATGGGAGGCTGAAAATCGGCATAGACCTTCTTTCTCATGCTGACAACAAGATGTAATAACCGACACACCTTCATCAATCTCAGGGCACTTCATGTACTCATCCGAACAGGGCCTTGAACTAAAAAGTATAACTGATCACCATCAAAATGTTAGAAATTGCACACAGAAACAGATCGGGAAACTGGGCTAACGGATTCATCATGACCTATAAACTGGAACACTAGGAGTATTTGACCATTAGAACACAAGGCAAAAGGAATTTCATCAATTGAGTCACAGGGTTGAAAATTATAGCCAGTCAAACAGGACCACTGACTAAAATCAGGCAGATTAGAGAAAAAGAACTAATCTGGAAAGCCAACTTCAGGGGAAACAAAAACTAATCAAAAGGATTCAAGAGGTCTTGAGCTTCAAAACATAAGCTCTCTGATATACATTGTAAACATCCCCAAAGTGGCGGGCTATGAAACTTAACAGGACACCAGATATTCAAATACAAACAGGGCCTGCAAGAGTGATTTGACACTTAGGCAAAAATAAGGATTTAGGTGAACACCTCAGAATGGCCACTCCCTAAACACTTCAAATTCTTCAGTGAGGAGCTGGAACCCTACTGCATATGTCAAACGAAAAGTGTTGAATCCACTCCCCAAGCTGTACCTCATGAAATTGATCAGGTCCATCTCTACATGCTCTTGAACTAGGCCCTTTTAGACTACTCTTTTGAAGGTACAAACTTTGCTTAGGAAAATTTTATGAACATGGCTTCCAAAACCACATGAAATTTTCATAGTACTAACAGTGGCTTTGATTGGGGACACGTACCCCTTGTGGGCATGTAGAGAATTCATGAATCTTTGGTATAGCAGACCACCCCAAAACTGAAAATCGACTACTTGCTCTTTCTCAAAAACCTTGGAACCTTGGTGAAAGAAACACACGACTGAAAGAAAGAGCTGTACAATATATACATTACTCACAAAGGCTCAAAGCCTCAGAACTGAAACCATTGTTTACCTCTGTCAAAAACATGATTTTGATCTCCAAATGAGACAAGCAATCTGAAAAAATTCTGACAAACACACTGCCAACATATGTGAATAAATTTGAGCTGAGAGATAACTCTAAGTTTGCCAAATCCTAAACTCCTCCGGTCACAACCATCATTTTCATATTCTAGGAAGTACGGAGGATACATTACCTCTTCTTGAAGCTAACCGAAAGTATAACACTCATCAAGTCATGAATCAAAAAATAAGATATGATGACCATCGTGCATTACTGGAAATTTATCCGGTTGAAAATGGAAATGATCTTCAGATTTATCTTTATGAAAGATTTCAACTACTGAATAACTCAGTTCATTAGGTTGTGGAGAAACAATGCTATCAATCAAAAGATCATTTTGCAAACAAATGGAAATCATTTCCTCATAAAATAAATGAAAGGCAACACTCTCTTCACAACCTCTATCAATGTTCTGAACATATAAATCTGAAAGATCAAATAATGTTTCTTCTGAAACTTGTAGAGCTGAGAGATCACATTCAGATTCATCACCTTCCGCAGTACTCTGATTTACACAATAACCCCTCACACTAAGCTCATCAAAATTTGAATCTATATCAGCATATGAGTGTGTATATTCATCATATATAACACTCTTATATTCCTTATACTCATATGCATTATGATCTTGCAAAGTGTTCAACCTCTGAAAATCAGCTTGTAAGAGGTATGAGATTTTTTCACTACCTAGTGTGCACTGGATTTCATTCTTATCTTCTTTGGCTTCTTGCTCAACACTGAAAACTTCCTTCTTATCTGAAACAGGGGCTTGTTTATTCTCACCAAAAGATTCACAGTTATACAAATCCTCTGCAACATTTTCAATATCAAAACAAAAATCAACAGGGTGTAACTTTTGCTGACTAAATAGATGTGTACACTTATTATATTCAGCTGTAAGCAAATCAAAGATCTCCTCACTGTTGAGAGAAGGAGAACTTGACTCATCTAAATACATGACATCTTCATGATCAGAGAAACTTGCACAATTTATATCATCATCTTCATCATTTTCATTATAAGAGGAACATGGTTCCTCATTCGATCTCGAATCATGACTGATTTTAATTTCAGCAATATGAGAAATGCTGTTCTAATTTTTTAACGCTGGCTCAGACAAGCTTGGAGATAATTCATCCTTAGTATCTCCACCAAAGTCTTCACTCAAATAGTTTTCATTTTCAAATTCAGACCTCTCTGAATCCATAGAAAATCTTGTATACAACGATTCTGATTCTTTCTCACTGCTACAATCTGAAAACTCATTAGACATAGCTTCATCATTTTGAGAAACACTCTCATCCTTAGACAAGAGCTGTTCTGAAATACTATTTGTATTACTTCTTTGCGGACAATCCTTTAACAACTTATTCCATTCATCGTCATTAGCAAACTCTTCTAAAAACAACCACTTGAAGTCAGTCAATGAAGATATATGTTTCGGGGGTAAACTCGAATACCAATCAGCTGCAACACCTTCAAGGGATCTCCCAAAAAACATCATGGCGATATCTTCATCATAAATCTCATTTTTTACAACAAATCTGAAGAATGCTAAGATATGTTTAAGTGCTGATTCAGACTGATCATCAAAGATTGGAATCAAATCAATGAGCTCACTTGGAAAAAAGTTTGGGGATCCATGAACATGATCACAATTTAAAAGTCTATCCAACTTGATAAAACATAACCTTCTAGGCTGGCTCATTTGGTGATTAGTCATTTGGTTTGGAACAAGATGAGAACTGTTCATCTTAGTCTACCTTTACAAGAGGTATACTGAACCATTTAAAATTCTATGACAGTAAATTTAAAGTTTCATGAAAAGATATTCAATCATGGAAACATGAAACTGTTTATGTTACTTTTCCCTTCTTACTAGTGCTGAAACACTTGATAGGGAACACGATATTTTACAGCTGATCTTATGGAAAAACACATCAAGATCAAAAATACCTGGAAGTGTTGAAGTTGAAACTCAACTTTGCTGAATGGAAAGCCTGTGAATCTGAAACTTGCTTTACTGGAACAATCGTAGAGCCGCCACTTCTTTGAAGAGGACAAACACCTTTAACCGCTGAAAACCTTTTCCGAATCTTTTTCCATCAACACAACAAACTTCAACAGAATTTCAAAAACTATTTATCAGAGCTGAATACATCATATCTTCATTCTGAACTTTGCACTGATCAAACACAGGACCTCAGAGTCGCCACTCACAACTTGGTGAGATGATTTTAAAACCTTTTCAAACTAACTCTTTGCACTTTCAATGGAAACCACTGGATATGATAAACAAGCCGGCCAGGAGTCTAGCTCTACTCGTACCTGCATTGTTAATAACTAATTTATAACACCAGAGATATCAACTGATTTAAATAGCCAGGTCAGGAGTCCAGCTCAACTTGGAACCTACACTATTTTCTCTTGACAATATTTCTCTATTCCCCAGTAGAGTCGCCATCTTGTTGGTGACTCGGATGGGTCAAATCTATCTAAGTTATATAATACTGATAATCTGTGATGTAGCAATAACCAGAGATTCTTGACAAATCTATTCTTTTGTTATGTCCTCCCCAGCGGAGTCGCCATCTTGTTGGTTCCTAGAAAGGAGTTTACACTCAAAGAGACACCAATATGCCTATGATGGATATTAAGGATTGGTTAGTTCCAAATGTGGGCAATCTATAGGCAACTGGACCAACTATAGGGATGGATAATCTCTCTTCTGCTTTTGGCTCTGTCAAACCAAGGCGGGTACACCTGATCCAATAGTTGTAACTCTAACTAATAACTCTAACTCTACCCCTTATTTCTTTATTGGATCTTTCAACAGATGAAAATAGTGAAAGAATACTAAACAACAACCTATTGTTCATTGATCCTCCATCACTGGGTAGGACAACATAAAAGTAAATAAAAGTAAATACTGGTAATGATTTAATGCTTTCTTGCAGAGTGTAAACAATCATGCAACACATGTAACAGTACATGGGCTACTAGCTCATGATCAGTGCCTTATCCATTGGGCATCATACCTAAAGGAGACATGAAATACAAGAACAACTACTAGATTCATCTGAGAAACCAAGCCATAAACATAATCAAACATCTCTTACACTGCTTACAGATATCCTTCCTGATTGAACCAGATAAATCTATGCTTCACTCAGAGGCTTTTAATTTGATCCTAGATCAGGGCTGAGAGACAAAACACATACACCAGTAATCTAATGCAATGAGTTAGAAAACTCAGAATTCATCAAGAACAACTGAAGGAGAGATCCAAGAATGACAAACTATATTAAGTATGTGGGTTCAAATCCTTGTATTACAAATTGATTTAGTGATACCATAGACAATATGCAAAGGATACAGAAGTTTTCTTCCTAGTATTGATACAGAAGAAAAAATGTTACTGGACTGAGGATACACACTTGGCTTCTCAGCTTCCTGTGTCAAGAAATTCCAGCCAGCCCCTTTCAAAATGGTTACAAAATTCCCTTTCTAGAAACAGGGATACACAAAAATATCAATTAGGGCAACACTAGTCAACCCTAAGACTTCTCCAAAATATCTGAAAAAAAATCTGAAATCAGATTACATTCCAGAAACTTTTACAAAATATCTGTAACTCTAATCCAAACTGGACCTCGGATTACATAGTCTGATACTGCCCTCACCCACTTTGCAAAACTAAAAATAAATGCCACTATTGGAAAGCTTGTGTCGTGGCATTTCCGGAAACATATAATATGTCTATGTTCCGATAAAAAATGAGCCCTGAATGCCAATTTTCGTGAACAGACTATTTTATTTAAATTTTTGATTTGTAACTATAGTTGACTTTCCAAATTTCGAAAATGAACCCTATGAAAACCCTTTAAATTTTGAAATGGGCCCACTTCGCCACTTGGCACATACTGATTGGCTAGCCTCGCTGACCGTGCATCTATTTGCCAACTCACCACGTTGCCACATGTCGCCATGTCGTAATACCGCAATAGTTAAATAGTGAGCATCTTTTCCTAATGCTTTAGTGACAATCGCTCGACCAGCACACATCCCAAGGTGGCTGACCATTTACTTGTCCTCTGCCTCGTCACCACTTACCGCCAAATGTCACATTTTAATTGGGCTATTGATCCACCTGGGCAATCTGCCGCATCTTATTTCCACATCATTGGAGTGCCACTTGTCACGATCTCGCTGAACCACTAAGCTAAATCCTGTGCAACTTTTCATGGCGCCTTGGCGACCGCCGTCGATCTGGGCACAGATCTCGAGGCACGATCAGACCTGCATAGTCAACACTTTATTAAAATATATTATACCTTGCGCGTGGGGGCCACCATTTTCATCAACATTTGTTCTCGGGTCATGCGTGCGTGAATGAGGACACAAAGCCTTCCTCTTTCATTGCTTTACAAGGCTTATTGTGTGTTTTTTCTTATAAAGACAAAAAACTTACACCTCCGGTTGAATGTGGGATATCCCAACATAAATAAAAACACTAAAAACTCATCCATCTCTCTGCAAAAATGTCCATTACTTTGCTGGGCATTTTTGATGCAAGTGCTCGGCGTTTTACTTTGTTGCTGGACGTTTTTAAAGCTTGCCTAGGCATTTTTGATATAGCTGGGTCATTTTTAATGGTGCTGGGCTTTGTCTTCATGCTAAAAACTCTTAAAACGCTGCCAAGTCTCCCTTCTAAATGTTGGGCGTGGGTTTTGGACGTTGGGACTTCGATTTGGGCGCTGGGAATTGTTTGAAACGCTGGATATCCTTTTCAAACGCTGCTGGTCTTTCTTTTTCTTTTTTGAAATGTTGAGACTTCATTAATGGCGCTGGTTCCTTCCTTAAAACGCTGCCTCTGTTTCAATATATCCATGAGTCTAAAAAGAGGCACATACTTTCCAAATAAAGTGCACATAAGATGCAAGAAAAAATGCACCAATGCTTTGCTAAAAACGTGAGCAGCACTTCATTAATTCAATGGTGAACGTTGGCATCATAATACAAACATGCTTGTGATGCTCCCAGATGTACAGAGCAATACCATTCTCAAATAAAAATCCAGATGCAATCACACTTTATTTTATTATGCTGTCCTTGGAGTCATCTCTCTCAAAATGTCACACAATCATCCACAAGAAATTGACAGAGGCCTCTTAAAATATAATGGGACAGGCTGGACCCCAAGTGGGTCCGGCCTAAAAAATTTTTGAACTCAAACAACTGGCCTTTAAAACAATCCAGGATGACTGGCCTCTTCAACTGGATCGGATTAGGCTAACCAGATATTAAAAATGACTTTAATTTCACTATTTCACCAGTCGGCAATTCATGATAAAGTGACCCTGATCGCGTCATTAAAACACTGATGAAAACTTATCCATGGAAACTGAAAGCTGGCAGAGACGGACTTTGTACTATAGACAACAACCTTGCAAAAAGGCTTTGCCCAAAAATGAACGAGGCGAGATATTTTAAAACTTGAAAAACACTGTTCAGAATTGCCGGCAAGCAAAAACTGAAAATCACTACCGACTGCCTCGGAAGGAGTTGAATGAAAAATATCAGATGGAAAGCCGAGGGCGAGCCACTGAAACAGGAAGAAATTTCATATGCAAGGATCAAAACGAACCAACCACCAACTAGAAATGATCATCTGTTCAAAAGCTACAAATTTCAAAAAATGGCTACGTTAGAGAATTTTGCTATCCGTACTTTCATCATTATTGAACACCCTTTTACTCGATCTCGCAAACTGATCAAATGGAAACTTCACAACCTAAAATCTGGGATAGACGATCCCTTTGCGATGTAGAAGACGAGGCCACGATTAGATTTATCAAACGATCACTTGGTTGCCCGAGAATAATCCTCAAAGTTGCGCCCTCAAACATTTTTAGTCAAATTCATGGAAATTGGCTCTGGAATCGATTGAGAAAAATCATCAATCGGATTCGTCATAAGCTGAAACTTATCATGGACAAACACCCTCATGTCTACATTACAAATCAACCTTCAATTATGGTTGACCTCGATCCAGGCGCGAATGACAAGATCTCAAACTGGGCCACTCACCAAACTGAACTGTGCACTGCTGAGAAACTTAACATCTTGCAATCTGAACGGCTCCGAAAAACATGTCAAACGAACAGATGGGAGGCTGGAAATCGGCACAGACCTTCTTTCTCATGTTGACAACAAGATGTAATAACCGACACACCTTCATCAATCTCAGGGCACTTCATGTACTCATCCGAACAGGGCCTTGAACTAAAAAGTATAACTGATCACCATCAAAATGTTAGAAATTGCAGACGGAAACAGATCGGGAAACTGGGCTAACGGATTCATCATGACCTATAAACTGGAACACTAGGAGTATTTGACCATTAGAACACAAGGCAAAAGGAATTTCATCAATTGAGTCGCAGGGTTGAAAATTATAGCCAGTCAAACAGGACCACTGACTAAAATCAGCCAGATTAGAGAAAAAGAACTAATCTGGAAAGCCAACTTCAGGGGAAACAAAAACTAATCAAAAGGATTCAAGAGGTCTTGAGCTTCAAAACATAAGCTCTCTGATATACATTGTAAACATCCCCAAAGTGGCGGGCTATGAAACTTAACAGGACACCAGATATTCAAATACAAATAGGGCCTACAACAATGATTTGACACTTAGGCAAAAATAAGGATTTAGGTGAACACCTTAGAATGGCCACTCCCTAAACACTTCAAATTCTTCAGTGAGGAGCTGGAACCCTACTGCATATGTCAAACGAAAAGTGTTGAATCCACTCCCCAAGCTGTACCTCATGAAATTGATCAGGCCCATCTCTACATGCTCTTGAGCTAGGCCCTTTTAGACTGCTCTTTTGAAGGTACAAACTTTGCTTAGGAAAATTTTATGAACATGGCTTCCAAAACCACATGGAATTTTCATAGTACTAACAAGATGCTGGCTTGGGAAGTTATCTGATACAAGAAAGTGGGTTCATAGAGCCAAACCTTTTAAAAGAGAGTACTGATTTAGAAAATCAGAGTAATCAATTTTGGGAATTATTTTTTGATGGTGCTAGAAGCAAACATGGCTCTAGTCGTGGTGCTATGCTAGTGTTCCCAAAAGGGGAAAGATACTATACAACTTTCAGATTCAGTTTCTCCTACACTAGCAACACTACAGAGTATGAAAGCCTTGTAAATGGACTGGAATGGGCTAGAAAAAGAGGGATCAAGGCCCTAAGAGCTTATGGTGACAGTGAGTTAGTAGTCAGCCAAGTGAGAGGGATAAATGCAACCAAAAATGACACCATGAAAGAATACAAACACAGAGTTTGGGATGCAATTGAAAACTTTTTTGCTTTCAATATTTTATCCATCCCTAGGAAGTTAAATCAAAATGTAGACATATTAGCTACTATTGGATCTCAGTATGACATTCCTAATAGTATTTCAAAGGAAGAGACCCAACAGCATGTCAAAGTAATTGTTAGACCTTCTATCCGTGATAATGATACTAATTGGCAAGTGTTTCACAATGATGAGCAAATTCTACAATTCTTGTTTAAAGAGGATGTCTTCTCAGAACATAACCAAGATAGACTATTGCAGAACTATGGTGATCAAGTGATACAACTTAGATCTAATAAGATGCCTAGAGGTCTTGTCACCTTAGAAGGTATCTTTAACAAGGATGATCAAGTTAAAAAGAACAAAGCTAGCCTGGTAGTTCAACAAGAACTTTGTGTTGAATTAGAGTTGGAACTAGGTAAAAGCTTACAATTTGGAAAAGTAAATACTGATTTGGAGAAGCAGGCTTACACACAATTCTTTAAAGAATTCAATGATGTATTTTCATGGCAATATGATGACCTCAAAGGTTTTAATCCAGCCCTTTCTTAGCACACTATTGAACTAGAACCTAATGCCAAACTAGTAAGACAAAAGCAAAGTCCTATTAATCCCAAGCTTGAGCCACTTATGCAAAGAGAAGTGCTCAAATTGATAAAAGTGGTATCATCTACCCCATTAAACATACCAGTTGGGTTTCTAACCTTATTCCTGTCAAGGAGAAGAATGGGGAGTTGAGGTTATATGTTGACTTTAGGGATCTTAACAAGGCCTCCTTAAAAGATTGCCATCCATTACCCTCTATAGAACAAATCTTACAATGTGTCTCTGGGTCTAAGAGATTTTCATTATTGGATGGCTATTTAGGATACAATTAGTGTTAGATTTGACAAACGCAAATCATCCTAAGAACACCTGCATGCAAGACTGTCACAAAGAAGAAGCAAAAAGACAGGAAGCTATGGCGGCCAAAAGGCCAGAGACTGCAAAACCATGTTGCAAGAAAATAATCTTCTATTAACAATGATGAAAATAATACAATCCCCCTAATGAAATGAAAGAAGTGAATCCTTATAAAAGGAAACACGAAATCCTAAAGGCTAAAACCCTAAAGAATTATAAAGCGCCTAAGTGAAACTTAAGCCTAGAGTATGATAAACTAATAATTAAATGATTTAATTATTAGCTAACATAAGACTACTCTAACACCCCCCCTTAAGTGTAACTTAGGGAGAAGCAAAAAAAGCTAAACTACTGCAGAAAGCAGGAAAGATGGGTCCCGGCAACTAGGCCTGATCAGGTACCCAAACATAAAGTAAAAGATGTCCCAGAGAAAGGAACAAGAAGAGAGCAAGAAACTCCTCTGAAGCATGTCTGAAAACTCTGTCAGAAGATACTGCTGGAACCCCCACTGAAGTGCATGACCAGGTAGAGAAGACAAGTGTCTGAAGAGCTGATCAATCGAACCAGGAAGCAATAGAACCAACAGGTGAACCCCCCCATAATGCTGAACTGGGAGAGGTGACAGGAACACTGAAATGCAGTACCAGAAACAGCTGCAGAAGAAGAACCAGGAACACCAACAGTGCAACAAAAGCACACACACAGGATAAAGGGCGGTGTCATAGACACAGTCTACATGGGCTAATGTCATGGAAGGTACGCTCACTTGACAAGAGTGGATGCGCCTATAGTGGCAAATGCATCGGAATCCCCCCATGGCACTTTATAACTGAGTGCGAATACTAAAACTGAACCAGGTGAAAAAGATCCCAGAAATGCAGAAGAGGGCACTTTATCTTAGTGCGTTTACAGAACAAAGATACATCAGAAAGAGCATGCAAGCTCAGAAGACAGAAAGAAGAGTGCACTAAGAAACCAGAAGAAGAGATCCCCGGACCTGTAGAACCAAGCACACCACCAGAGGGCATAAACTGCATAACTCGGAGGAGTGAAAACCTGGAGTAGAATCTGGAAGAAATACCTCTGCCACTGAATAGTACACAGAAACAGCTTTCCGACGATATCTCGTTTGCCAAAAAAGGAGTCCGGATGAGCCAGATATGACTCCCGGAAGGCAAAAACAGACATCAGACTTCAACAGAAAAAAAAGCTATTGAAATGGTAGAACCCAAAACCCTAACCTCCTTCATTGGAAAGAGCTCGGAAAGAGCTTTCCGACGATATAAAGAAGTCAGAAAAAGGCCCCCGTATGCTCCAGATACGGCCAAAAAACCCAGCTACCCCTAGAAAAAGCTCTAAAAAGACAAAAAAAATATATATTTAAGCCCCGGGGGCTGGAATTACAAAGCCCCTGGGCGCATGGCGCATGCAGGGGGCTGGAGCTGGAGCTCCTGGTCGGTCATAGGACTGGCCGCTGAGGCCCGCAGGGGTTTAAAACTCCCGCCACCGGCGGAGCGGAGCACCGGAGTGGCGCAGGAGGTGGCGGCTGTGGGCTGGGGGGCGGAGCGGCCGCAGGGGCGATCGGGCGGAGGAGCCAGCGGAGCGGGGCCGCGGAGGGCGGCGGAGCCGGAAGTTGGCGGAGCTGTGGCGGAGCCGGGGTGGGCGGCAGCTGGGCGGGCCGCGGGTGGCGCGGTGGCGGGGGCCGTGGCTGCGGCAGTGGCGGGGGCCGCGGCTGCGGTGGCCGCTCGGGCGGTGGCCGCGGCTGCGGTTGCTGCTGGGCGGCGCGGGGGTGGCCGCTGGGCGGCGCTCTAAAATATTTTTTTTTTTAAAAAAAATCGCTGTGTGTACCCGCCTCGGAGTGCGTGCCAGGGCCGTACGGCCCTGGTATGCAAAAATTTTTTGCCTCAGATGCCACTGTGTCCAAAATGGACAAGTTTTATATGGATTCTGGCTATCTCGAACCTTCCGGACGCAATGGTGGCATCCGTTTTTGCTCAAAATACCCCCAAAAAATTTTTTTTCTTTTTTGCAGGCAAAAAAGAAATAAAAAATAACGTCCTGCAGAGAGTACCAGAACTAAAATTTTTTGAAACCCTCCTGCATCTGAATCACTTCAACAAAATACGAACAGCGAGCAGCAAGATGGCTCTGATACCATGTTAGATTTGACAAACGCAAATCATCCCAAGAACACCTGCATGCAAGACTGTCACAAAGAAGAAGCAAAAAGACAGGAAGCTATGGCGGCCAAAAGGCCAGAGACTGCAAAACCATGTTGCAAGAAAATAATCTTCTATTAACAATGATGAAAATAATACAATCCCCCTAATGAAATGAAAGAAGTGAATCCTTATAAAAGGAAACACGAAACCCTAAAGGCTAAAACCCTAAAGAATTATAAAGCGCCTAAGTGAAACTTAAGCCTAGAGTATGATAAACTAATAATTAAATGATTTAATTATTAGCTAACATAAGACTACTCTAACAATTAGATCCCACTTAATGAAGAGGATCAATACAAGACTGCATTCACAACCAAGTGGGGAACCATGGCTTATGAAAAGATGCTCTTCAGTTTGTCAAATGCAGGTGCTACATTTCAAAAGGCAATGGATATGGCCTTTAAAAGCATCATGTACAAGTTTGTACTAGTCTATGTAGATGACATAATAGTTTATTCTAAACATGCAGTAGATCATATCAAACATCTAAGGAAGATCTTTGAAAGGTGTAGAGAATTTGGGATATCTCTCAATCCCAAGAAATGTGTGTTTGCAGTTCATGAGGAGAAATTGTTAGGATATATAGTATCCAAAGAAGAAATATTCATAGTAGACCCTGAAAGGATTGCAGCCATCCTAGAGCTACCCTGGCCACATCATAAGAAAAGCCTTCAATCTTTCATAGGCAGGATTAACTTTGTTAGGCATTTCTTGCCTAATATTGCATATTTACTAAAGCCTTTGACAGCCATGTTAAAGAAGAGTTCAATTTTCAACTGGACTAAACAAGGAAAGGCCAATTTCTAAGCTATCAAAGAGGCCTTGAGAGAAGCTTCTGCTCTATTAAACCCAAATTTCAGTAAGGATTTTATCTTTTATGCTTATGGAGGTCATGATGCTATATCTGCAATGCTGACTTAGAAAATTTAAATGGATTGGAGCAACCTATTTCTTTCTTTAGCAAAGGTTTAGAAGAGTATGAAGAAAGGTACTCTTTTATGGAAAAACATGCACTTGTTGTAGTAAAGAGTCTTAAAAAGTTTACATATTTATTGACCCATAGCAAGGTACACTTGAAAGTTACTCATCCAAGTGTCAAAGAATTTTTTCTTTCCAAGGACCTAAATAAGAAAAGAGCTAGTTGGATTACCAAAGTGATAGAGTATGACATTGATATCCAAACTACCAAGCTAGTTAAAGGAAGAGGTCTTTGTGAGCATTTGGTAAAGGATGAGAGCTCAAAGAAATTAGAGAAAATGGATGCATCTCTGGTTGTGCATTCTACAGAAGAATATGCCAAGGCAACAGGTTGGTTGCCTAACATGATTCATTTTTTGAAGACAGGACAATGTCCTATAGACCTAGATTTAGCAAAAAGAAGATATTATAGATTACAATCTATTCCCTTTGTGCTGATAGATGAAGTTCTTTTCAGAAAGGATCACAGTGGTGTCCTTTTGAGATGTATTGATTCAGAAGAGATAGCTATTGTCCTATTCGACTTTCATGATGGACTTTCTGGAGCTCATTTTTCTCCTAGGACTATGGCCATCTATCTTTAAGGATAGTCATGACTATGTGAGAAAATGCATCAAATGTGCCATGTTTGCAAGCAAAGAAAGGCTTGTAGCTCTTCCCCTTCAACAAATCTGAATAGACCAACCTTTCATGAGATGGGGCATAGATTTCATTGACATGAGTAATCCTCCATCTAGTGCAGGCCACAAGTGGATAATTACTACAATAGATTATTTCACTAGATGGACAGAAGCAGTTGCATTGAAAGAATCAAATGAGAGTATTGTTTTAAGTTTTTATGATGACATAATTCATAGATTTGGCACTCCAAACTCCATAATATCTTTAAGAATTTTCATAATGCATTGGCATTCACAGGCCTTAAAGTCTTAGAATGGGCAATCAGAAATGACATTTATCTGAATACAAGTTCAAATTACTACCCTCAGGGTAATGGTTTGGTGGAATCAACTAATAAGAACTTGATTAGGATAATCAAGAAGACTCTACAAGATAACCAAAGAGATTGGCATACTAAATTGAAATCTGCCTTATGGTTAGATAGGATAACCCCAAAGAAGATCATTAGGAATTCTCCTTACATGTTAGTGTATGGAAGAGAAGCTAAGCTATCCATTTCAACTGAATTGCTAGCTTTGGACTTAGCCACTCAATATGTCCTATTTGAAGAAGATCCCTTATGAATTAGATATGCTTAGCTGATGGAGTTAGAAGAACTCAGAGATAAATCCATGGAAGATATGGAGTTCCATCAGGTACAAACAAAGAAAAGTTTTGATAAAAGAGCTACGGCCAGAAGCTTCAAAATTGGAGAAGTAGTTCTCAAATGGGATGAATTCAGATCAAAGCCTGGTAGACATATGAAATTTGATTCCTTTTGGGGAGGTCCATTTATTATCACCGAGTGCAAGGGGCCTAATGCTTTCCAGCTATCAACTCTTGGAGGAGATGCCTTGCCTATATCAATTAATGGATTCCACTTGAAGCCTTGTTTTGAGGTTAATCCTTCCTTGTAAATCTTTGTAAATATGTTTCCCTATTTTTTTTCTATCCCTACTTTCTAGGTTAGTTTTTCCTATTTTCCAAGAAGTGCTCGAGTATAGTTTTGTTCCTCCCTCCATCTATCTCTTTGTCAAGAAGGTCCTTGTGTTCTTGAGATGAATCCTATGCCCAATGAATTATTTTAAGGCCACTGATCTAATGTCTTGTAGGTTGACATCCAGTAGAAATCACCAAAATGTTATCCAAAATTTTTTGTTCCATACGATTTTGGCCATAGCCTGGGCTCTACCTAGTGATTTTCATTAAACCCTATTGAACACCTTGAGAAATTTTCATGGGTCTACAACTTGTCCTCTGGTCTCTGCAAATAGATTTAAACTCTCTAGTCTGATAGCCATTAAATTTGAAAATATGACCATTAGAGGCAAAAAACCCTAAAAACCCTATGGCCTGTTCTATTTTGCCATGACCTTTTCCAGTCACTTAAGTCTTCATTTTGCATGTGTGCTTTTCCATGATTAGCTGGTCATGAGATCTCTAAAGCTTAACCAAATATTCCTTTATGTCTCCTGATCCCGCAAATTCCTTTTGGCTCTCTACCTCCCAATTAGAAAGCATATTCCATTCCCATGTGACACAGTGAAATCCCTTCAGTCGGGGAGTCTCAAGAGTTAACCATAGTCAGGCAAAAGTTCATGAGACTTCACATTCACTCAGTCAGGAGGTTGTCAAATTTGATCATGGTCAAGAGGTGGTCAGCTCAGGATAAATCACAGTGCAATGATAACGTGCCACGTACCCAGTGGGCCCTGATGTAGAAAGGTTGGTCGCCAGGTCTCTGGACCTGACCAGGGTTTATCTCTGGTCTTCATTTTTCTTCAGTCACAAATTCTCATAATGGTAATGAGTTAAGTTAATTTATCTCGAGACCTAGAGACTTAAGTGTTGTCACAAGGTCTCCAAATCTTATTTCAGTGATTCAGCGACTAAGGCTCAGTCGGGTAGTCTCGTGACCAACTCAAGGTTAGCAAAAGATTATGAGGCTTGAAGTTTTGTGTGGTCACCTTATCTCTAGATTATCCATGGTCAATAGACAAGTTGAGTTAATGCCAGAATAGTTGGTGATTTTCAGAGCTGATAAAGTAGTTGAAAGAAAATCATAAAGTTCCACATGTCTCTAGTGGGGCCTAGTTCTTCATGTCAGCAGTCGCTTGATCACTACTTTCTCAGGCGGTTAAGTCTTTATTTCAGTGACTAGGCGATTATGTCTTCGTGATGTCTCTTGTTCATAGCAGTTTGTGCCTTAGCCTTCAGTGATTCAGTGAGCGCTTATGTTTCTTATGGCAGTTAGGTTGCTCAGCAGGCTAAAGTTCAGTGGAGATGAATGATTGTCGTGATATCGCAAAGAAAAGGTGCTTGAGGGTTAATCTTCTCACCATTACGACAACCGTTTGATCTTCCAAATGAAGGAATCTGATGTCATGGTGGCACTAGTGTCAACTATTGTAGGTGGTGCTCATTTTTTATTGGCCAAGTTAGATGGTGATGAGGACATGTCGGTGGGCCCAAATTATTCAGGTGAGATGGTAGTGTAGAGGGATCTATGGTTATTGCTTGATCGCAAGGAATATTCTTTCCTTTGTGATCATGCAACCACTATCTAATTAAAAGTTGATAGGTATCCATGGGGCCATTGGTCATTGTGCTAAGGTGCTTGAATTTCATTGGTTGCTGAAGTGGTGACATGGCTGATGACTTCTCAGGAACTTATAACTATTGTGGAGAATGATCTGGGCCATTCGATTTGCCGATAAATGATGATATCGATGGTTGTGTTTTAAAGTAGAACCAAGTGGCCATTGGAGCCCAAATTTGAACCTTCCTCTAGGGTCTTCTACAAGTATTTGATCTAGTGAGCCATATACGACAAAGGAGGTAGCTCAAAATTGATTTTTTAGGATGGTTGCAGTTGGAAAAGGGATACAAAGATCTGTATGGCCGTCATGGATTGATTTTGTTCCTAAGGTGTCATTGTTGGAAATATAAGTGGGAAAGTAATGCTAAGAGGGTGGGTGAAATAGATATTACTTACTTCAACCCTTTTAAACTATTAAAACTTTATGCATCATATAAACAAATCTTGATTATTCTGAGTAACATAACATGTCAAGCAACATACATGAAATCACACATAACACAATAAATTTTGGTAACCCAGAAAACCTTGAAAGGTAAAATTGGGGTGGGGATGACACCCACAAATCTTCACTACTGTAGTAATAAGTTTTGCTTGTTAAGGCTTACAAAATGTGATCAATTTATGATCTACCATGTGAAAGGTCTTCTTTGTTAAAAGCTAAAAGACTTATGCAGTCTACCTTGCTAAAGGATTTAGAACTTACAACAAAGTAAGCACTTGGTAAAGAGATTTACATTAAGTCTATTAAGACTACTTGGTTAAGAGATTTACCCTGATACACTAGCTAGTTAAAATTTCTCAGTACTTGATCTTTCAGTTTGCACTTGTATGCAGATTACAGATCTCCTCTTTTCTCTATATTATTGATTTCTTTTATCTGAATTTTCTTGATTCTGTCCTTTCACTACTTAACTCAGTCACTGATCTCTATCTGAATACTTGAATATTCTGAATATGCTCTCCTGATCATATTTATTGTATTCATCCAATCTCAATATCTCTATTTTTCTCTAATTCACACACTATTCTCAGTTTAGATCTTGACCTTATATAGTAACTAAAACATTCTCTTGATTCAAGATCTATGGTTCAGATTTATTTCTATTGCTGCTTAAGCTATATAATTTTCTGATTGGCTGTAGGTATTTCATAGGGATTGATGAATACATAACTACCTCCGTAATTATCTCAACAAATAAATTACAAAATAATATTCTCACCAAAAATGGTTTACCTCAATCACTGTGCCATTTCAAACTTATATGTCCTTTCTGACTAGCTCAGTAAATGTTATTTCTGGTACTCAACATTCATTATACTCGGCATCTGTTAGTCTTCTCTATTACTCGGCAATCATTGTATATGAAAATTGGAAACAACTATACTCGACATAATACAAACATATAGTGACCATGACTTTACTCGGCAGTACTATTGCTCGATAAGTATTCAATACATAACTCAGCATTTATACGATGACTCAGTTGTAGTGATGACTGACCATCATTGCCTAGATATATGACTAAGCGTGAAGCACTAATGGTCAACAAAACTATAGAGATCTACAATCTCCCCCTTTGATATTAGTGGCAAAAATACTTTGTCATGACATTTGTACGTGTAATTACAAAAATATGTTGTATTAGCCTAATACTTCCTGAATACTCCCCCTGAGATATATATATACATTCAAAATTTGTTATCTGACCTTAATCATGTCACTTCATGATGATTCCCCCTGGTTTTTGACATGACAAATTTTGTCAGCAGTGGGTAGTTCACAAAATTTCTCCAAAAATGGTTTATGTAGTACCATGACCATGTATAGTGCATTTTCCCAATCTGTAGAAGCAATACTGAGGACTTTTGTCTGCACTTTGAGCTCAGCAGCTAGGCTAACTAGGCTCTCAACTGTGGATAGATTTGGATTTTGCTAAGTTAATTGCTTAGCCTTTACTAAATTTCTCTGTAATGCCTCCAGATGAGGTGTCAAGACAGTTTGGATATAAAGTAGGTGAGATCAAATTTTTCCATCATTAGCCATTAGCTTAGCTAACTTACCTTGAGTTTGGATGATTTTTACATAATGGGCTACACTAGTGTCTACATCCAAGCTCAGAGACTTACTGGTGGCCTTAAGTTCTTGTTTCAATGTGTCAACCAGTCCTTGATTCTCATTAGTGAATAGTTCAACATTGTAAAATTTGGCCAACAAAGACTGTCCATTCACAACCAACTCTTCGCTCTCCTTAACCAAAGTGGACAGCTCAACCTGTTTCACTGCTATCTCGACAGAGACTTTCGCTAGCATTTTGGTTTCAAACTTGCATTTTGACCACTCAAATAACTTGTCACTTGCACAACTAACTTCATTATTTACTTTTTGAACAATATGTACAAGTTGTTCCAATATTGGGGTGGAACTATTTACGTTTGATAATTCATAAACATCATTAAATATATCTTTTATTTCATAAAGGACTTGTTTCTGCTGATGTTCTCTTCTAAGTTATCCTTTCCTACTTTTCCTTGTTAGCAGATCCTTCAATATTTGCATTTTCTCATAAGAGAGGTTATCTGTATCCCATTTAGGAATAACAATGTCTTCATCAATTGTTGCCTCAACTTTCTCCTTGTGTGGTCTCAGTAGGGTGCTTCCACTTGGAATTTGGACAAGAGCTTGAATTGCCTCCTATTCTTTCAGCTCTTGCTCCTCAATTGATTTTTCTTTGATATATCCTTCTCCTTTTCCTTGATCCCCGGCTTGAGAACTAACAACTTGTCCATCTAACTTTTCTCCTTGTTTTTCTTTACTATTATCTTCCATAGGAGGACTTTGGTGTTTGGTGTCTATTGTGTCCTCTTCCTCGGTAGATGTAGGCTTGTATACTAGTGCCGACGGTATGGGTTCCTTGATAAGGCTTGTACCAACTATCTTATCAATAATTTGAACTTCAAGTAGGATAGAACTTACTTCAAGAGATTGTGTGCTAGCAACTGCGGGATAATCTTTTACTTGTAAAAGAATTGTGTTGCTACCTGGTAAGGATATGTCAAGTGCTTCTATAGTCTTCAAATCAGCCTTGGTTAGAACTGAATTCTTGATAGGGCTCTCCTCGGTTATGTCAACAATATGGACCTCAGATTTATCCTTTACTTTTGCTTCCTTAGGAGTGTCAATCTCCATTTCATTGTGTGTTGTTTTAGGTTCAGCAACTTTTGAAGTGCTAGCAACCTTTCCTTCATCTTTGTCAATCAATAATCCAAACACTCTTTTCCAGATTCTTAGACTTTCTTGTACAACATCTTCAACCTTGTGTTGAAGAATTAAATAAGCTATAAGTTTGGGATCAAATTTACCTCTGTATTGTTCAATTATCTGTTTGATGTTGGTAGGGGTGAGAGTAGCCTCAACTTGTGCTAAAGTGCTCTCCCTTAGTTCTTTTTCAGTTTGTAGAGCATGATCCCATTTCTGTGTAATCTTGTGACTCAACTCCTTGGTAATTTTGTTTTCAATTTGAATTGGCAACATTTTGAAAGTGCACAACATCTCAAAAATAGCATCCTCCACTTTTTCTTTGTCTCCAATGCTCATATTCCCAAATTTTAATCCTTTCAATTCATCTAGTGCTGCAGAGCTAGTGAGCTTGTAGCATATTTCATCAATAGTGAGTGGAGTATCTTGTTGTGTAGCCTTTGGTTTTAGTTCTTCATCAGTCTTAGTCTCTTCATCATCATCTTGTGCTAGGACAAGCTTCCTCCTAGGCCTCTTTATAACTTTTCTCGACACTACCCTAGGTTGTGTGGCTTTTTGTTTGACAAATGCAAATGGTTGTTTAGGAATCTCAGTAGGACCTCTCCTTGATCTTGATCTAAGTACTGGTGCCAAGGACACTTTGGGTTTTGAAATTCTTTTCTCTGCTGGGGGCTCAGCAATTAATGGCTTCTTTTCTTTCTCTTCTTCTTCTTCACTGCCACTGGCTTCACTCAGCTCATCTTCTCCCAACCCTTGGGTCAACTCTAGTGGTGCATCTCTTTTAGATTCCTTAACATATTTTTCAAGATTCTTTACTAGTTTCTTTCTCCTCCTCTCTGTGGTAGCAGCCATTAATCCCATAGAGATCTTGGATCTTGCTTCTTCAGATGTTCCAAAGTAAGGTGCTTTATTGTCAATTTCTTCAGCTAAGAGAGTTGTGATTGCAACTATAGCTTCATCTATGTTTAGTTCAAAGGGTAATGACATTAACCATGAAACCTTGGGTAGAACTACCTATGCATAAGTGAAGTTTGTGTCTACCAGAAAGCATATATCCTTACTGTATTTTTCAATTAAAGACATAGGGACTCTAGTCCTATTTGTCATCTTTTTCTTAAATTCAATAAAATAGTTGTCCATTATTCCTTTGAAATCATATCCAATCTGATTTATAAATTAATTAATTTGAATAGTGATGGGTTTCTTCTTATCCCACGTAACATCTCCATGTGTGGGAAAACTCTTTTTGACATAAAAGAACAAATAGATCAGTAAGGAACTAAACTTACACATAGAGTTCTTTGTTGTCCAGATGGAGTTTAGATTCTCAACAAGTTGGATCAGCTAGAGCTCAGTGAGGTCATACGTGTTCCCTTTCTTAATTATTTTCCATGCTTGGTCCACTGCCATACAGGGGATGTTGTCCAACCGACTGGATTGATAGAACTTGTGTGAGATTACTCTAATAGAAAAGTCAATTTTCAGATCGGTTATGGTAGAGATTGTCATCCCTCATTTTTTCCAAACGGCCTATGTTTTTGCTTGGATATCTTCCTTACTTGCACATTTCATCGTTCTTTTCCCTTCAATTGTAGGGTAACCAGTGACTTTATGTATCATTTCCTTTGTGATCTTTACTGGTCCATCTTCCAGCCAAAAATGCATGTCATGTACATGGCTTAAGATAGTCTTTATCCATTCGACTTTGAAGTTTTGCAGGAAATCTAGGGCATGTACTAACCCTTTATTAGAAACAACCTTATGTTCCGACTTCAGCACTCTATTGTCACATAGTTTATCATAGGATTCCCTGAGCTTGTAATCACCTATTTCTCTAATTTTGCACATGTAGCAAGACCTAATGTCATTAATTAATAACACATTCTATGGAATGGAAGATAGGGCTCTGTTTAAATCTCCTTTGATTGCACTTTCTGAAATTGCCTTGAATACCTTCGGCTTGCATACTTCTTTCCTTACCAATTGTACATTAAAAACTTCCATCCCTTGTTTCTTGGCTACTGCAAATGATGATGATGCCATTTTTAAACAATAATTTCTAAAAAATAAATATTCACTCGGTAAAGTACCTTTTTTTCAATAACCCTGTAGACAAATTTTGTCAACGGCAGGCTGAGGAAATTTAGAATCGCCTTTGTTGAACTAGTTTCACAAACTCTGAATCACTCTCTAAAATCTCAAATGGCTTGGTGAAATAAAATAAACAACAATTTTCTGCTTTATAGAATCCAAAAAATAGGATTAGGGCCTCATAAAAGCTCTGTACAAATTTTGGTGGCATACAGTTGTCTCGGCAAACTCATGTTAACTTAGGTTAATCACAAGCTCAGTCGATATAACCATTGTGATATAGCTTGGTATATATAGCATTTCGGGCATAACAGGTACTCAGCATATATTGATAGCTCAGTCAAGACACTGATGCTCGACATCATAAATTAAATTTTCTAGTTTTCTCAAATATGTCCTAGGGAATCTTTAAATATGCATATATGGACTTTTACTTGATTATATGTTAGGAACTGATGTAAAGTAAAGCCTTGCAAGAATCAGTTCCAAACATACCTTTCATGCTTAGATAGAGGAAGTGTGATCACCTGATCCATCGGATTGGGCAACCTCAGATGTGCTTGCTTCACTTGTGGTTCCTTCTTCTTTCTTCTTCCATGTCTTGTTCATCTGATTCTTCAATTGCTCATGAATATCTTCATTTTGGTTCTTATCATTGCTCGGCATGGGTGATTTACAATCTTTCTTTAGGTGACTGACCTTATTACATTTGTAACAGACCATGCTTCCATTCATCTAGCTTTTTGATTTGCCTCTAAAATGAGTCTTCATGCAATTTACTCCAATGTGTCCATATTTACTGCAATAATGACAATTATACCAAGTGTTGTAATCCCAATTCTATGAGTTGTGCTTTATGACTGGCTTAGTTTGTTCATTTAATGAACACCTGGGTCTGGATCTGCGTTCAAATGCTTTGTGCCCATATTTCTGATAGTTGAAACAACTTCCTTGAAACTTAGGTGAGATGGATGGATTACTAACCTTGGATCTACATTCATGTGCTTGATGTCCATGTTTTTTGCAATTAAAACAATGTCCATTAAACTTGGATTTAGGATCAGACTTACCATGTTTGCTTCTGCATATGTTAGCTGTGTGTCCTAGTTTTCCACAATAATAACATGTGGGCTTGGTGTTCTTTGGTTTCACAATCTTTTTTTCTCCATTCTTTGATGATTCTCCTTCTTCAATAGATGATGAATGTTCATTCAGTCCAAGTCCAGATCTATCACTAGATCTCCTAGGTGACCTTAACAGTTATTCAAAATACTTTGTAGCTTCATTAGGTTTGTTCATCCTTTCATTGATATCTTTTTCAGTTCTCAATTCATGTTTTAGTTGATCATTTTCAGATTTTAGTTGATTGATCTCCATGTCTTTCCTACCCAATTCTTGGTTAGCCAATAGTAGTTGGTTTACCATATCTAGTTGATTATTCGTCAACCTTTGTATGTCACTAGTTCTTTCATCTAGCCTTATTGCAATTTGTCTCTTATCTTCTTCAACCATTGCCTTATCATCTTCAACTTTCTTTTTCTATTCTACTACCTCACAAAGTCTGACAGATTGAATTTCCTGTTCTCTCTTTAGAGTCCTGATGTCATCATTCAGTATGGTATTTTTCTCTAGCAATTCTTTTATGGCTTTATTACTTTCTGCAGAATTACCAATATCAAATAGTCCAGTGATGTCTTCTTCTTTGTACTGTGGCTCGTTTTGTTGAATAGCAATTTCTCTTCTTTTGCTCAAGGATTTCTTCAATTCCCCTCTGGCTACTTCCAGCTATTGTAATGCTAGTTGTACTTCAATCTTTTGATTCTCTATGACCTTCCCTAGTTTGTAAGCTTCCATCTTAAGATCTTTTTCCTCAAGTTGTTAGACTTCCTTATGAGAAACCTTATGCTCTGATACCAATTGTTGGAAATATAAGTGGGAAAGTAATGCTGAGAGGGGGGGGGGGGGGGGGTGAATCAGATATTACTTACTTCAACCCTTTTAAACTGTTAAAACTTTATGCATCATATAAAAAAATCTTGATTATTCTAAGTAACATAACATGTCAAGCAGCATACATGAAATCACACATAACACAATAAATTTTGGTAACCCAAAAACCCTTGAAAGGTAAAACTGGGGTGGGGATGATACCCACAAATCTTCACTACTGTAGTAATAAGTTTTTCCTATTAAGGCTTACAAAATGTGATCAATTTATGATCTACCCTGTGAAAGGTCTGCTCTGTTAAAAGCTAAAAGACTTATGCAGTCTACCTGGCTAAAGGATTTAGAACTTACAACAAAGTAAGCACTCGGTAAAGAGATTTACATTAAGTCTGTTAAGACTACTCAGTTAAGAGATTTACCCTGATACATTGGTTAAAATGTCTCAGTACTTGATCTTTCTATTTGCACTTGTATGTAGATTATAGATCTCCTCTTTTCTATATATTATTGATCTCTTTTATCTAATTTTTCTTGATTCTATCCTTTCACTACTTAACTCGGTCACTAATCTCTATCTAAATACTTGACTATTCTGAATATGCTCTCCTGATCATATTTATAGTATTCATCCAATCTCAATATCTCTATTTTTCTCTAATTCACACACTATTCTCGGTTTAGATCTTGACCTTATATAGTAACTAAAACATTCTCTTGATTCAAGATCTATGGTTCAGATTTATTTCTATTACCGCTTAAGCTATATAATTTTCTAATTGGCTCTAGGTATTTCATAAGGATTGATGAATACATAACTACCTCCGTAATTATCTCAACAAACAAAATAAAAAATACTATTCACACAAAAAATGGTTTACCTCAATCATTGTGCCATTTCAAACTTATATGTCCTTTTTGACTAGCTCGACAAATGTTATTTCTGGTACTTAGGATTCACTATACTCAGTATCTGTTAGTCTTCTCTGTTACTCAGAAATCATTATATATGAAACTCGGCAACAAATATACTCGGCATAATACAAACATATAGTGGCCATGACTTTACTCGGTAGTACTACTGCTCGATAAGTGTTCAATATATAACTCAACCTTTATAGGATGACTCAGTTGCAGTGACAACCAACCATCATTGCCTAGATATATGACTAAGTGTGAAGCACTAATGGTCAAAAAAACTATAGAGATCTACAGTCATGCCGGTTTGAGTATTAGTCGTTGGTGGATGAGAAAGCTTGGCACCGCCTGTGATTGTTTATGCTTTTTAAATTCAAATATCTATGAGAGATCTGATCTTGGCATTCATGGTAAACCTGACTTGTAGAGAAGTACGTGGATTGGCTGACCTTCTAGAGGAAGTTATGGTGATGGAAATTGTATGCAAAGATAGATATCTAATCGACCAAGATATTTTCAATGATGCATTTATGATCAGAAATGATAGTTTTAGGGTTTTTATTATTCTATGCAAATCTATGTAACCCTAATTAGATTTTTCGCTCTTGCCTATGTGCATTAGAGGAGATGTATATATTAGTTTTTGGAGCTCTTTAAGCTCAGATTTTACGATTGTAAGAAGATGTTTCTCTTTCTTAGGAGTTATCCATGACATTTGTTCTACCCTCTGGCTCTTCCAGTTTGTAATCTTTCATTGATTTATCAGATTCAATAGAGGCTTTTTGTGGCATCTTTTCTACCCTCAAGTCTTTCCCTTGTCTATATTTCTCTTATTGAATGTGATATACTAGCTTTGTTAGAGAAATCTTGGAGTTCCAGAGCCCTTCTTTCTTTCAGCTTATTTGTGTACTACTATGTTTGATTTGATTTGAGTGAGTTTGTGGGTATACTTCAACCCCTTGTCATTCTATCTCATTCTTGTGCCCCTTTTACTGAAGAGAACATTTTCTTGCAGGTCATAGTCTATGTATTTTGTTCAAACCCCTCTGTGAAACACTTATGCAAGCCTATTTAGGAAGATTGTCTTCTATTAGATCTGAGAGCTTTCATGCTAATTTGGTCACTACATTGTATTCATTTTAGTTCATTGTATCACCTAGTAGGTAGTTTGCTTTCAGTTATTTCCCTTTCAGCATTCCTTCTATCCCTTTTCCCTCAAAGTTTTATTTTCTTGTTAAGAAGCAAATTAAGGTGATTATCCAAGAGGAACCAGCCTAGAACCTAGAGGTCTCATCTTAGTTAGCATAGGTCCCACAACTTGGAGATGATTCTGATGTTATACTAGGTTATCAAGACTACGAGGGCTTGAATAGGGTGCAAACTTAGTGTATAACAGTCACCGTTTAAGGGTAAAATCTGAGAGCAATTAACCCCTTAATTCATACTCACATTAATTAGAGAGAAATAGGATGCTTTTGCTTATTAGTTTCTTCAATTAAATGCTCATTTTCTCTAACAAGTGATGTTATTATCCTTTTGAAGTGTTGTGCTACAGGTCACAAATTCACACACACATTTCTAGCACCCACTATGGGGCCAAGCCCCAGATTTTCCAATTTTCTTGCATTTTTAGCAAACTATCATCATGCAATTTTCTATTAGAGGATCGCATCTAGGAAGAACATCCACATACAGTATTTCCTAGATCATACCCAGATTCATGGGTCACATCCTAAAATAAGATTGCATCTGTTCAAATCTAGGATCGCATTCTGTGATCCAGGTCGCATTAGGGAAATAGAGTCGCATTTGGGAAATAAAATCATTTCTAGAAATTAGGGGGAAAATATAGGATCACATCTAGGGTTTTTAATTGCATTATTATGTTTTCTGGCTCCTAACAAATTTCATTATTGATTTCTCTAGTTTTTGGTAGCCTGAATGTGGTTTGCAGGTTGAAATACAGAGACCCAAATGCTAACCAATTGTTTTAATTTCCTTTAAATGGATAAAATGAACTTCATGCATTTTATTTTGAGCACTTAAATACAATCTAATTTCATCTTATAAATGAATCAAAGGAATATGCTCTTTTCCCCTTGAGGGAAAATCAAAAACTCAAAAGTTGATTTATATCTCGGAGTTAAATTGAAGAATGAATGATAATGAGTGCATTTTTCATGTTCTTATTAAAGAATTATCTTTAGATTTTGGGATTTCTAACAAGCTAACATGCTAATGGGTGAATTTGATTTTTGTGTGTGATTTTGAAAGCCTAACAGTGGTTTGCAGGATGTTTTCCCAAGACAAAATTGAAAGACTACTAATGCTTATCATGCAGGTTGCCTCTAAAGAAAATTCGACACAAATACTCCATGCTTGATTTTTGTAGGAATCTTAAAAAATTTGAGATCAAGTTACAAATCAACTAGAGGATTATGCTCTTTTCCCCTTGAGGAAAAATGATAAACTCAAATGTTGGCTTGTTATTTGGCATCAAATTGGAGTAATTGAACCTTAAAATATGCATGATGTGTTTGGGATTTGTGGTATAAGTTAGGAGATTATGCTCTTCTCCTTCATGGAGAACTAGAAATCTAGAGCTTACTATCATTTATCCATTTAATTTATGGTACACCTTTAGAGGGCCTACCGGTTGAAGAAAAAATCTTTCAGGAACGACCTGAGTGGGGACAAGTCTTATGCTAACTCTTCCACCCCACTCTAAAATTTGACACTTCCTTGAGGCTAAAGCCTTGGAAGACATGATCTATCTTATCTTGGGAGATTGATGATCAATCCCAATGGTTGACTTGGATTTCATGTAGAGCGAAGCTGCTTAAATATTTCTTGCGAGACTACACACTTTCAAGTTCCTATAGGGTTAACAGCCTCAATCCTTCTTGTGGGACTATGGGAGATGGTTGTGAACGGATGCCTTTATTAAAACATCTATGTTAGATGCCACCCAAATCACCCCCAAAAGGTTGTTATCACTTGTGCAAGGAAAATAGTAATTGCCACAAGAAATTCACCATATCGAGTCCCCATCAACATTAACACTCGGCAAATATGGCCTCCAATATCCATTGCATTTTATTGGACTGCGATATTTTGAGGTGTCTTTGGGTGTGTTCCTAAGTTAGTGAACAAGTGGTTTCAATGTCTACCAATTATAAGATAGGTTAGGTGTGTCTGATTAAAACATTTTCTTGATGTGTTCTAAATACAAATTCAGCTAATTCCCTCAAATGAATAGGCATAGAGCATTTACAAGCATTTACAAGTACCTTGCAGTCACTAGAATCTGATAGACATGACCCATTTCCTGAGAAACACGGAAATTAAAAAATTCCTATCATCATAAGATTACATTCATTATTCCTTAGTGGCATTCTACATCCTAGATCGTATATGTTCAAATCTAAGTCGCATCTAGTAGTCACACCATTTCCTGGGTCGCATCTGATAAACATTCTATTTCCTGAGTCACATTTAATGTTTCTTGAGATGCATTCGGGGTTCCAAATTGGTTACTAGTCATTGTTTAGGATTGCATCTGGCATAGAGAGCACTTCCATATATCCCAGAAAGAAAATTTTCACATTTTCAAATACCCATTTGGCCCATTAGTAAGGTTCTGTTGTCAAAATACATTCATCTGATAACTAGAGAGATTCATTTCTAAAATTCTTGGTACCCTTGCATGGTCCAAATCTGCATTGACCAGTTGTGGAGTCAGTTTACCTAATCAGTCAAAACCAAGTTCTCATCTCATAAATAGGGAAATTTGACACCCTTTGACACTGAAACTTTCACAATTATCAGACTCACTTTCATTTTTGGTTCCCAACTCATAAACAAGGGCACTCTAACACCCTTTGATGTTGGATCCATAAAATGACATTTCAAACCCCCTATTGAATCCTTGGACTCACAATCAGACATTGCGAACAATCAAACCCATTTTAAGCACAAGACATTCATTGATTCCTCAACTCAGTTTTCATGGTAGTTACAAGACACAAAGCTTACAATCTTGAAACAAACCTGTTCTCAGAAGAAACACCTTTGTTCACATGCAAAGTAGGAGAGACTTCAAGAGTCAATCCCCTATACGACACTACACCCAACACTACTCATACAACAACACCCAAACAAACAAACATGGACAATCAAGATGATTACCGATGGGATGAAAGATTCCATGATCAAAATTACCAAGAACGTGACAAACAAAAAGAAGAGGTATGATACCAAGATGATGATGATGACACATACCCCATTGAAAAAGAATACCAAAGAGCTGTAAATAGCAAACAATTCAACAAAATCCTTAAAAGAGCTTTAGAAGAAAACAAGGAGAAATATTTCCTAGAACTTGCTTCTCAAGGTGTAAAGTTACCAAAGGACTATGACATGAGTCAAATCAAATAAAAAGAATACCTTAGTCCTATGTCAATTCTAACAAGACAATTCCTTGCTATGTGAAGCGAAATCGAAGAACTCAAGAAAGAGAAAAACAAACAATATTCCTTGGAGCACATTTGTCATTTCCCTTTTGACAAGGGACTAAAGATGATTCCATTTCTGAAGAATATCACAATTCCAAAGTATGACAAATACGTGGGAGATTTCAACCCTCAAGATCATGTGAGGGAGTTTTTTACAACTAGTATGGATTTCATGCACGAACAAACATATCTCATGAGGCTGTTTCCATGAAGCCTAGGTGGACAAGCTATGGATTGGTTTTCCAAGTTACCCATAGGAATCAAAAAATTTGATGAACTAATGCAAAAATTCATACAAAACTACTCCTACAACATCCAACACATAGTCATAATGTTGGATCTATGCAATACCAAACAAAAGATGGGAGAATCATTCTTGAGTTTCCTAAAATGATGGAGAAAAATATTTGCACGATATGCTAGGAAAATACCTGAAAATAAAAAGATGGATATCTTCATTAACAACTTGGTTCAAGAAATGAATTTCCTAATACAATTGCAAGGACCACCAATTTTTGAGAAAATGATAGATAGTGCCATCAAGATTGAAGAGGTCTTGATCAAGAAAGGTGACATTAGCATCAACAAGGAAAATAAAGACAAATACGATCCCACCAAGGATAAGTATAAGTATGCAAACAAGAATAAACATGTTGTTAATGATGGAGTGGTCGATGCTCCTAATCCAAAGCCTAAACCAGATGTTTTCAATCTTACAACATGTCTTCAAACAAACAAGGATCCAAATCCTACCGTGATGCCTACAAGAAACAATACTTTTAGTAATCCTCAAAGAGAACCTTAGGCGCCAAGGCCTAAGAGAACATTTACACCATTGGGAGATACATTGGAAGTGGTTTTAAAAACACTTGTGGATAGAAAAATCATCACAATTCCTAATTCCAAACCTTGAGATCCAGAAGACAAACCTAAGTGGTGGAATGATAATGATTATTGTGAGTTTCATCATAATAAAGGATGCAAGAAAAATAATTGCTTGAAACTGAGACATGTTATTCAAGACCTTATTGAACAAGGAAAAGTCAAGGTAGATGGGCATCAAATGAACAATGATCACAAAGCATTTCAAACTCCACTACCTAACTATGAAAAAGGAGAGACTTCTAAAAGAAATAAGATTAACTACACATACTCTAATGATGACAATGTAATCAGCATGATGGAACCATGTAAACACTCCATCAATATGATCACTCTCAAAGGAGTCAAAAACAAAAATGAATCTACAAATGTTGTAACACGAAGTCAAGCAAAGTTTACTCTTAAAGGAGTCTCAACATCTAACACACCAGCTATGACTACAACAACATCTAAACAAGTAGTATTACCTCCAAAGTTCAATCTTGTGGAATAGCTACAAAGGACACCCAGTCAAATATCTATCCTAGAGTTATTGAAAATATCCCCTAGTCATAGGGAGGTTCTTGATCAAGCCCTACTTAGAACTAATGTACCAAAAGATCTAGATGTGGATAGATTCCAAGCTATGGTTGGTCACTTAAATTCCCCATGTTACTTATCTTTTTTTGAAGAGGATGATAAATCTTTGAACCAACCACATAATCAACCTCTACATTTAGAAGTCCTCATTCATAAACACCATGTTAAACATGTCTTGATAGATGGAGGCACTAGTTTGAACATCTGCACATATAACTTGGTAAAATAGTTAGGCTTCTCAAAACATGCAATTGATCCTAGAATAAAGATAACCATCAAATATTATGATGAAGAAGAGAGATCCTCTAAAGGATTGGTTGTCTTGTCCATTAGAGTGGTACTGGTGGAGCAGGATGTCCTCTATCAAGTTCTTGATCTACCCCTTGCTTACAACATTCTTCTTGGAAGACCATGGATACACTCAATGCAAGTAGTGCCCTCTACATAGCATCAATGTCTAAAGTTCCCTCATAATGGAGTGGAGGTGACTATTCCAGTAGATACCACATATACTTTTAATAACCTCAAACAAATGGAAAGCATGGTTCCTCATAACAAAGAAGGGTCCACCAAGGTAGAGACATCCAAAGAAATGGTCTTAAGAAGCTTCTCTAAATAGATCAACATCCAAGAAACAAGCATGGGAGATGACAAGATAGATCTTGGAACATCTTTGAAAGATCTTCCCATATCTCCTAGAACACAAGGAAAACCTTCTTCAAAATTTACACCATCCAATGGCAGTTCTCTTACTATACATGAGGGATCTGGAATGGTCAAAGAAAAGGTATCTCTTAAAGAAGAAAATGAAGAGAAAGTTGTTTTACAATGGCTTTATAAGGAAATTGAAGAAGATGGTAATGTCAAGCATGTTGAGATAGCCCCAAAAAAATATGGGAAAGGATATGAACTTATGAAACAAATGGGTACAAAGGAAAATGACCCTTGGGAAAGAACAAACAAGGACTTGTAGAACATCTACACATGGATTTCTGCAATCCTAGAGACAAGACTGGAGTAGGCTTTAGAGAAGCAAGGTTTCATCCTATAGTGGAAAGGGGGTCTGTATTTGATAGATAAGAAGACTTAGATGATGAAGAAGAAGTAGAAGGACAACCTATTTCCTACGAAAGGTTGCTGCTCTTGCAAGGGGATCCACTTTCAGAAATTGGTACCAATGTTGAAAAAGAACCAAATGAAACACAAATAGAAGAACCTGAAGAAGAACAAGAACAAGGACTTCCTATTTTTAACACACCTCATTTCGATGAGGAATTAGAAATAATGACTCCACAAGAACCATTACAAGAAGGGGAAAACTATGCTAATGAAGAAGATGAGGTACCCATGACTATTTCCCACTTCTTGGGGGTTTTGAATGATAGTTAGGTAGACTCAAATGAATATGAATGGGATGTCCTTTCTTATGCTACCATGGACATAGAGATAGATGTGATACACAAGTTTTCTGCTAGAGTCTTGATCGAAGAAGGAGAAAGTTCTGATGTTAGATCACTAGAGTTAGACTTACATAACACTAACATGAACTCTAATAATAATGAACATGACTCTAATAATCCTAACATCTATCTAGAAACAAACTTAATAGATGATATCTTGCAAGTTACGAATGATGATAACAATGTGGTGGTGTCTCTTGAACCTGTTGAATCTTTGTCCTTAAAATACCCTAACTTGATAGACTAGGATGAACCTACAAATACAAGCTTGCTATCATTTGACAATGACTATTCTATAGCCTGTTATCTTAATGCTTGTGAACCCTTCCATTCTTCCACCAGTGTAAAGAGTGAAATCATGACTGAGGAGGATATCATGTTTCTTAGTCTCAAAATGAAAAACAAAAAGAACAAGAGGTTTGATGGTGAAAACCACCTAGTGGTAGTATCAAATCTTGAAAGAGAAAAAGAAAAAGATGTATTTGATGGTGAAAACCTCCTTGAGGCACCAAAGGATGGGATTCTTGATATCCTCCTAGATCACTTCCAAGAAAGATCATTAGTCTTGATTGAACCTACACAACCCATTAATTTGGGAACAATAGAAGCTCCTCAGTTAGTCCACATTTCTCAGTCATTGATAGAGGATGAGAAAATCCAATTCACCAATTTATTCAAAGCAAAGATCAACTTCACTTGGTCTTACTCAGATATGCCTAGATTGGACATAGATTTGATTATGCACCACCTATCTATTTCACCAGATGTAAAACCTGTAAAGAAAAAACTCAGAAAAATGAATCCACATGTGGCATTGCTAGTGAAACAAGAATTGGAGAAACTATTGAAGGCTGGATTCATTAGAGATATTGATTATGTGGAGTGGATATCAAACATAGTTCTTGTTTCTAAGGTGGATAAGTCTATTAGAGTTTGCACAGACTTTAGAGATCTGAACAAGGATTGTCCCAAAGACAATTTCCCACTTCCAAATATTGATATGATTGTAGATCTAATAGCTAGCTCTGAGATGTACTCCTTAATGGATGGATTCTTAGGATATAATCAAATCAAGATTTCTCCCAAAGATCAAGAAAAGATTGCATTCATGTGTGCATGGGGAACATACTATTTGAATGTGATGCCATTTGGTCTTAAGAACACAGGTACAACTTATCAAAGAGAAATGAGCACTATATTCCATGACATGATGCACAAGAACATGGAAGATTATGTGGATGCCACCTTCAAAAAGTTAAAGATAAGGACCACACACATAGAAGACTCAGAAAAATATTTGACAAAATGGAGCAGTTCCAATTAAGGCTTAATCCTAAGAAGTGTGCATTTGGTGTATCATTTGGAAAACTGGTGGGATCCATAGTATCGACAAAAGGCATTGAGTTGGATCAAGGAAAGGTCAAAGCTATTCTAGAGATGCAACCACCAAGGAATATTAATCAAATGAGAACACTACAGGGAAAGCTACAATCCATAAGGAGATTCATATCTTAATTAGCAGAAAAAGGATAAACCTTCACAAAGTTGATGAGAAAAGGGACTACATTCACTTGGGTGAGCAATGTGAAGAAAATTTCACCCAAGTTAAGAAATATTTGATGAATCCTCCCATTTTAATGGAACCAATTTATGGAAAACCTCTATTTCTTTACATCTCAGCTACTGACACATCATTAGGAGTATTGCTTGCACAAGAGGATGAGACTAAGAAAGAAAGAGCTATATATTACACTAGCAGGACTCTAGTGACATTTGAGCTAAACTATTCAATGATTGAAAAGGCATGCTTGGCAGTAGTGTTTGCATCTCAAAATCTTAGCACTACATGTTAGCACACAAGGTGAAGCTAGTAGCTAAAATTGATCCATTGAAATACTTGTTGAACAAAGCAATGTTGATAGGAAGACTGGCTAAGTGGGTCCTAATCCTATGTGAATTTGATATTGAGTGAGTGGATGGAAAAGCCATAAAAAGACAAGTGATTGCCGATCAACTTGCAACAACACCATTGATAGATGACAAACCATTACTTGTGGAGTTTATAGATGAATCTATCATGCACTTAATAGAACATACATGGAAGATGTACTTTGACAGCTCCTTCAAATAGCAAGGATCAGGAGTTGGATGCCTATTCATCACACCACAAGGATAAAAAATTCCCAAGGCTTAAAAAATGATCTTCCCATGTACCAACAATATAGTAGAGTATGAAGCTCTTGTGAATGGACTTAAGCTTGCAAGAGAGTGGAAAATCATTGAACTACACATCTATAGAGACTCACAACTTATTATCAATCAAGTGAATGGTGACTGTCAGAATAAAGATGACAAGCTCATGCCTTATAAAATAATGGTGAATGACTTGAAGAAATACTTTGTCTTCATCACATTTAAACAAATTCTAAGATCAGAGAATAGAGCAGCTGATGTGATGGCTACTTTAGCATCCATGTTACAATTGGAAGAACACCAATTTTTCTATGACTTCTTGGTGGAAGAACTCCCTTTCCCAGCTTATGACTCTCTTGAATGCCAACTTGTTTGTGCCCTTGAAACCCAAGTGTTATCTAGATATGCCCATGTCTATTCCTATCTTCAAGACCAAACAATTCTTGAGGGCTTTTCTATAAATGAAAAGAGATCCCTTATAAGAGCACTGTTGCATTATGTAATCATCGTTAATGACTTGTTTAGACATAGTCTAGATGGCATGTTTCCTAGGTGTTTAGAACATGAAGAGTCTAATCGTGTATTAAAACAAGTTCATGAAGGTGTATGTGGATCACACTCGAATGATTTTTCACTAGCCAAGAAAATTTTAATAATTGGCTATTATTGGCCCACTATGGAGAAAGATGCTATCCACTTTACAAAAAATTGTAATAAATGCCAGATCCATGTGTTGGCATTTCAAAAAGGCTTATGCTCTTAGGCTGCCAATATACCCTCAGATAAATTTTAGGATTGGTTAGTTCCAAAATGTAGGAGGATCTTAGGGTAACTAGACCAACTATAGGGACAAGACTGCCCTCTTCACTTTTGGCTCTACAAAACCAAGGTGGGTGCACCTAAGCTAGTGAAAACTATACCTTACACACCAAAGACTGGGTTTAAACAATAGATTGGTAGTAAGAAAGTACTAAATGCCAACCTTACATTCATTGACTCTCCATTACTATAGGGTAACAAAACCACACAACCAAAGACTTAAAGCTTAGAAAGGTTATTGATTTTAAGATTTGGAATGTAATAACTTCAATCGATGTATGTTAACAAGAGAAATACTCATTTAGGCCAGTGCCTCATCCATTGGGAAAGATTTCTTAGACACAAAGACATACAGATTTGAGAATCTCTAAGAATTCATAGCCATAAATACATTTATCCTAATCTTTACTGCTTACAAAACATCCTTACATAGACAAGGGAAAACTCATATCCCATTTAGAGTATTGTTTAATCCAATCCTAGATTAGGACTCAAGAATGAAGATACATACATAAAAGCAATATGTAATGAGCTAGAAAACTCAAAGCTTACTTGAATTGACATAAAGGAGAGATAAAAATCAGAGATTTATATTAAGTATGATGAATTCCTTCTATGTATACAATGAATCACAAGACACCCTACTTGCAAACTACAACTTAGACCTACAACTTTCTTCTTTCATTAACAAACATTGAATCAAAAACTATTAAAAACCTTGGGACCAGAAACTTGGGACTACTTTTGAACTTCGAAACTGGAACTTCAAAATTGGAACCATTTCAAAATCAACAATTCAACAATATATACCCCTGGTTACGTAGGAATCCTAAACAAGTTAGGATGAAACAAGCTATAGATAACCAAGGTAAGGGTTAGGGTTTCCACCCACCAAAACAATTCAAAAGATTAGAATTCAATACATTGGAAGGAAAACCAAGCAACCCTAAGCGATCAGACCTAAAATCAATCTTCATTTATGGTAAATCTTCTAGAACTGTACTGAAGATCATGAAATTCTATGCAAATCAATCTGATTAGACCCCATGAAACATGTCTCAAACACCTTTATTCATTCTCCCATGGCATAAAATTTCCCTACAATCAATCATCAAATTCACTGGACCAAACTGCAATAGTCGGCACCACCAAACCAATCAAATCCGACCGCTAAAACATTAAAAACAAGTCCTTTCTGTCACTGAGAAACCCTTTCAAAATTTGAATTCAAACTACAATGGTTACCTTCATGGTGCCAGCATGTATCGACGATCACAATTTAAACTGAGATCAACTTTAAGTCATGATCATTCAATCCTTTTCTTTCGCGGGCTTTATGTCTTAACTCAATTGATAGCACTGGGTTTACTCTTAGGGATTATGTGACAAGGGTATTTCTATTCATAGAATAAAAACTTTAACTCATCTTTAACCCTGTGAACTAGTGAATAAAGGAAATGAACTTACCCCGATCACATTTGGGGAACTGGCAACTGAAGGGTTTCGCCAGTTCGCAGAACACTTTTTACCTCTGCTAGTTTGTTTAGTGACCAAGAGAACACAAAGAAAATTTGTCAAACCGCCAAACACTTTATCAGAATCGCTAAGCCCTTAGACCCTGCCTGGGTCCGCTTTATGCCACTTGTCATCATGCTATTCATTGCTTACCACCAGGTCACCACTGACACAAGACCCACTGATCCTTCGACATCAAAATGGATGGCTGGTGCATGATCGCATGGGGCAAGAATATTCCATGTGATTACACACTGACTATCGATCTAACTTTCTGACTTAGGTCCCAATGACAAACTCCACATCATCCTTCTCGACCAATGAGACACTACCAAATCGAGTACACGTAGTAGTGGACCTGCCTTACTTTATCACTTCTGAAAAAGGTGAAATTGATAGTTGGCGCATGATCTCAAAACTCTGACACATTCCATGTGAACTTACGCCTACCGTTGATCCTCTGTAGATGTCATCCCTCTGACAAGTCTGAAACTAGGTCCCACTGACGACTGCCAACATATTGCTTCATGGACCAATCACAAATTGCTAATTGTGCTTGTGTGTCACTTTGGACCCACCACTTATTTATGTCCTGAACACCTAGAGAATCAGACAGTTGGTGCATGATCGGAAGGGCTCAAAAGATTCTATGAGAATACACGCCAACCATCAATCTGGAATCTTTGCCAACATCACCAAAGCTTGACCCCACCCTGCTATATAAGATTCTTGACAAATGAGAGCCATGTTGCAAAATCTGGCAAGCAGACGAACCACTTTTTCTTTGTTCATAGGACATTCTAACAACCCTGCCACTTCATCAATTCTTTTAGCCAATAGGGAAGCACCAAATGTGCTTATGTGGCAGTGGACCTGCTTGCATTGAAAAGGTTACATCTTAAGGAAAGATCAACAGCTGGTGTAAGATCAAAAGCCTCTGAAAGACTCTACGCACTTTTACACTGACCGTTGGATCGAGATGGTGTCAGAGAGCTTGGGCATGGGGAAAAATAAAAGCCAAAAACATTAGAAAAATTTAACTGCTGGGACTTAGGAAATATTAAAGGCTGTCGGGGGTAGAAACTTAGGAAGAATTAAATGGCGACCGACCAAGAATATAGAGCATGTGCATTTTAAGACTTTTAAGTGGCCCAAAAGGTAACTTAAAATTAGAATAGGGCCAGGGCACTTTAGGGTTTTTTCCATTATAACAGCTAGATTTTCAAAATTTTCACCTAGGGTTTAAACCAAAGACAGGGAAAAAGGATGCAGAGGCCAGGAAAAAGGGTATGTAGCCATGAAAATTTTTACTAGTGCTAATAGTGGCTCATACTCAGGGACGTGTATCTCCTGTAGATACAACGAGCAAGCTAGAATCTCCTGGGAGAGAAAACCAACTCAAAATTTTGACCCGAAAAACAAAAATAGGTGATTGTACAAGGAAAAACCTAAACTACTACTCATGGAAAAGATACTTCAGGAGAAGTAAAACTTTAAGAATTGTCCATGAACAGGCAATTCCAAAGTACCACTAGTTAAATCCTTCAAGACATAAGAATCTATCCCCCATTTGCCTTCAATAAGATAAGGGCCCAACCAAATTGGATCAAAATTTCCATGCTTCCCCTTATCTTCCAATCTTGCATTCCACATCAGGACAAGGCCATCAACTTCAAAACTCATTTGAATAGCCCTTCTATCAAACAAATTCTTACATTGTCTCTACAATGCTTCATTTCTTTCATGTGCATCTCTCCTTACCTCTTCCAACTAGATCAGTTCATCCATTCTTACTCTCATCTCATCATTCAAGTCCTCATCATATGCTTGGATAAACTTATACATCTGCAATAGATTATTTTGAGGCAATCTAGCACTTATTCCATGTACCAAATCAAATGGAGCACAACCTATAGCCTTCTTTACAGTTACCCTGTCAGCCCATAGTGCCCACCATAACTTTGAGTCCCAGGCTTTCCTATTCTTGTCCAACACTCTCTTGAGAATCTTAATTAGACTTTTGTTACTGGACTTAGCCTGAGCTTTTCCTTGTGGATGACATGGGGAAGAAAATGAAATGTGTATCCCATATTGCTGACAAAAATCACTAAATTCCTATGATCTAAAACACATTGCATTATCAACCACAATTACCTCTAGGCAACCAAACTTGGTAAGGATGTTTTGCATCATAAAATATGTCACCACTTTGCTAGTAGCCTTTCTAGTAGGGATAGCTTCAACCCACTTGGTAAAATAGTATGTTGCCACTAGTATGTAAGAATGTCCACCACTAGATTTGTTTGGAATTTCTCCAATAAAGTCTATACCCCACTTCTGGAAGAGCCTGAATGCAACAAGTTAGAGTCACAAATTTTCATTAAACTTCAACTTTCCATCAAATCTTTGACATGCATCACATTTTCTTACAAACTGATGTGTATCCTTAAAAACTATAGGCCACCAAAATCTAGACCTAAGGATCTTGTGAGCTATGGTCTTTTCCATAGTGTGTCCTCCACAAACACCTTGGTGCATTTCCTTTAATAGAGCTTCAGATCTCTCATGGTCTATGCACTTTAGCAATACTCATTCATTGCTTCTCCACCACAACTTACCATGTATAATGGCATACCTTGCAGATTGCAACTTGATAGTTCCCATTCTATTTTCATCCATCTCAAGGGGAGGATCAATTTTTGCAAGTAACCAATAACATCTTTGTACCAGTCACAATAATCCATATCACAAATATATGGCCTTTGTTCTTCTTTTAACACATTTATATGATTTGCAACTAAATTGCTTTGTGCCATTAATTTTGCAAGACCTAAGCCTCTTACCAACTTTGTAGTCTGGATGTCAATATTAAATTCTTGGATCCTATTGATCCATCTACATATTTTCCCTAAAACGTCTTGTTGCACCAATATATCCTTAACTACAGCACTAGGAACATAATCAACCACCTTAGCTCCCACAAGGTAACATCTAAAAGCCCTGACTGCTTTAACTAAGGCATAAGTCTGTTTCTCGATAATATCATATTTCAATTCTGCTACTTGTAGGGATTTTCTAAAAAATGATATAGGTTGTTCATATCCATTTGAATTCTTCTGCAATAAAATTTATGTAACTGTATAACAAGAAGCAAAAGAAAATATCTCAATAGGCTTACCATAATCAGGTGTCCTCAAAACTGGAGCATCCTTGATGGCCTTTTTGATACTTCTGAAAGATTCATCTGCTTCTTCATTCCATTCAATCTTTGCCTCTTTTTTTAACATCATAGAGATAGGGATACTGATTTCTGCAAAATTTGTAACAAATCTCCTTAGAAAATTTACCTACCCAAAGAAAGACTGTATTCCTTTAACACTTCTAGGTGGTGAAAGCTTGTCTATAGCCATAACCCTTTCAGGGTCAATTCTCACTCCATCCTTGGACACAATATGTCCTAAGAGCTTGCCTTCCACAACACCAAAGGAACACTTCTTTGGATTCAAGGAAATCCCATACTCCAAGGCCCTAATAAAAATTTTCTCAAGATGTTCACAATGCTGACTTTCCTTATCTGAATATGCTATGAAATCATCCTGATACACCACTAGAAATTTGTTTATGAAGTCTGCAAAGGCCACATCTATAGCTCTCTAAAAAGAAGCTCCTACATTTTTTAGACCAAAAGGCATTCTAACATAAACATATGTTCCCCAAGGGGTAGCAAATACAATCTTGAACTATTCTAACTCCTTGACCATGACTTGATTATATCTAGAGAAACCATCCATCATGGACATTAACTCTGATCTAGTAAGCTTCTACAACATATTCTCCATATTAGGCAAACCATAATTGTCCTTCAAAGAATTGACATTCAAGTTCCTAAAATCAACACATAACCTAATGTCACCATTCTTTTTTATGACTTGAACCAAGTTTGACACCCAAGTAGAATGTCTGACAAGCTTGATGATATTAGCATCCATCATCCTTTTGAGTTCATCTTGCATTTTTGGTGCCAAGGTAGGATTCAGAGGCCTTAATTTTTTCCTAAAAGGTTTAGTACCTTCCTTCAATGGTATCTCATGTTGGAATAGATCCTCTCTATAGGCTTTCAAATCATCATAAGACCATGCAAAGACATGTCTAAATTTTTTGAGAAGATCAATCCGATTATTCCTAGTTCTTTGGGACAAACATTTACCTATATAAACATTTTTAGGTATTTGACTTGTTCCTAAATTTACTTCCTCCAAATCATTTATCTTGTCAACAAATTTAGGAAAACAAGTCCTTTCTTTATCATCAAATGCCCTCTCAAGAGCAACTAGTCCCCTTGGGATCCTATTTGACTTTAATTGCAAGACTTCCTTCTTAAGAACATTTTCTTTTCCATTTTTGATGTCAACATAAGTGCTGAAATCCATCTCCTGACCATCAAAATGAGAATCACACTGTAAAAACCTTAGTATATCCTGATAATCAGAAAATACTTGCCAATTCTCAACATTGTCTAGGATAGAAGGCCTAGGCTTGACCTCAATTTTGGATATCCCCACAAAAGTAATATCCTCTAGCCTTAGTGCTATGTTTGCCAATAAGTCAGCCATCCTATTTTGGATTATATCCACCCAATCAATACCAAAGGCACTAAAACCTTCAATTTCATCCCAAACAACATTTCTATATTGTTTCAACCTTTGATTCTTTGATGCATACCTTGATCTAATCTGAGAAACTATTAACTCAGAATCACCAATCACCCTAAGATGTTTGATTCCATATTTTGATGCTTGTCTCAAACCAATCAGCAGGGCCTCATATTTAGCAACATTATTTGTGCAAAGGAACAAGAGATTGAAATAAAACTTGAAAGTCTTACCACTTGGGGATATCAATAGCACTCCTACTTCAGCACCTTCCCTTAAACTTGCTCCATCAAAATATAGAGTCCATAAGACATTACCTTCTGCCATATTATTTTCATCATTAGCCAGAAGGACAGGTTTGACCTTTTCTTGCACCTCTCTCTCCTGAACTTGGAAAGAACCAATATCAGTGTCAACAAAATAATTCATATCATCATTTTCATCCTCCTCAATCATATGTGGAGTTCTAGCTTCCCTTAAAATTTTCACACTTTCTCCTTCAATGCTAAAAGTAGCAAAAGACAAGTCACATTGAATACTTCCTCCCATAGAAGCACTCCATTTTCTAGATAATAACATTCCATACTGAGGAGGAATATCAACTACAAGATCACTCATAGTTAGTTGTTTGTTAGGAAATGCTACTAATTTATAAGGCAAAGCCTTAATGGTACCTGTAGACACCGAAAAATCCTTTAGAAAATAAATTATTTTTGTTTTCTGAAAATCCTTGATGACATCATCATTTATTAATTAATTAATTTATTTTTATGGCATTAAATCCCTTTCTCTTAATTAAAAATCTTTAATTAAGGAATCTAGCCTAAAAATGTCATTTGGAAATTATCCCTAATTTATTAATTATTTAATTAATAAATTGCCCAAAAACTTCAAAAATAAATTAATTTATTTTTAATTTATTTTTTATCCCAAAGTTGGCCAAAATTCTAAAGAGCACTAAACTCTTCTAGAAAGTCCTAAACCTTTCTCTAAATGGGTCAAATCCCTAATCTAGTCCCTTCAAACCCTAAGCCTAGATATTTAATATTTATTAAATTTACCTTTAATAAATATCTAAATCTCCCCAAAAGCCACTTGCCCAGCCCTTTCTCCTAATCCTAATCCTAATCCCCTTTCTAATCTTGTCACATTCCATTAGCAAGAGGTTTACCAAAACTTATGCTAACCTCCTCTTAGTCCTCCTCCTTAGTCAACAAAGATGGCCACCTCTTGGCCACCTCTTGCAAATGCATTTAAGGATGCATTTAAGCCTTCCTTATCTTTCTTACATGCATTCATTATGCATTTAAGACCTTCTTATCTCTTCCTTGCCACCTCTTGGCCTTGGGCACATTTACCAAATTGTGCACATGCCCTCAAACTTTCAACTCAATCCTCCCTTGACACTTGTCAGGACACTTGTCCTTGAATCAACCCTAACCTTAGCCCTAACTCTGACTCATCCTTTTAACCCAAGACCTTACCTTTTCCTATAAATAGCCTCACTTCTTTGAGCAAACAATCCTCTCTCATCTTTCAACTCTCAAACTCAATAGTAAAGTTATAATGCCATTTTCATTCTAACATAAGCATAAACTCATCATTTTAGATCATTTTCAAGCTTAAATCACATCTAAATTAGCTTAAATGGATTAACATAGATTCATTTCTTATCAATCTTAGTTCATCTTTTAGCTTTGCATATTTGTGTGTTCTTGAGGCCTTTGAGGCAAAATAGGTTCCTCATACCTATTTTGTGTCATTTTGGGTCTTCTTGATCCTCAAATCATCCATTTTGCATGCTCCAAGTGCTTGAGTTTGCACACCCACATCCATTTATATCCAAGCATATCAAACGGTGCATGAGCGCATCTGTTTTAGGCTTAAACTGAGGTGGCTTTGATTTTAGTTTGTTTACCATTAAATTTGATTTGATTATATGCTATGACGTTTGTTTGTCTTTGGCCTTCAAAACAAGTTTAGGTGCACGCTCAAATCCTAGTCTACATTCTGGCACGCCCGGTGGGACCCAAACCACAATCATTTTGATGAAATTATACTTTATATGCTTGTATTTTGCAGGAAATAAAAGAAATGTCACCTTCATGAAAAGAAATGACGCCTACAGCAATTAAATGTCACCTTCAAACAAAGAAATGTCACCTTCATCAAAAGAAATGTCGCCTACAAAGAATCCAGTCACGCCTTCTTGCAATGAAATCACGCCTTTGAGGAAAGAAATGACGCCTATGACCTCTATTTTCACGCCTGCATAACTGAGATTTTCCTGTGATCGATAACTTCTGTTACATCCCAGAATTCTTCTTCTGTCACCTGCATGTAAAGAAATCACACCTTTAATGAAAGAAATCACGCCTCTGGTTTTTAATTTGTCACCTTTTGAGGTACAGAATGTCACCTGTAAGAATTAAATGTCACCTCTGAACTTTCCAGCGTCGCCTATAAGCTGGACAGTGTCGCTTCTAGGTTTTTGTCTTGAGTTGCTTGGGACCGATTTTTCACTTCTTTTATTACAGTAAAGGTCAAATAAAATCTTGAATGACATTAAGGAAATGAACTTAGGTCCTAGAATGTCATTGTCATTTTGAAAAGCTAACTCAATCTCGAATGCACTAAAAGGAACGAACAACTCTATTCCCTCATTTGTTTCAGATTTGAAAGCAAGCAAACAAATTCAATCTTGAGTGATCTAAGGGATAAAACAAAGCTTTTTCAAAGTTCTTAAATCAACTCGCTAATCAAATCTTGAATGCACAAAAGGAAAGAACTTGCAACCGTTCAAAATATTTACATTTTGAGGAAAAAAACAAATCAAAATCTAATCATGAGTGTCTTCATTTCAAAAGTTCAAAAATCACTTAATCAATTTGGAAAAATGAACAAAATCTGCTTGATGTGCATGTAGGAGTTTTTCAATTCTTGCATAATCCTTGTTAGAGTAAGCAACGTGGAACATTTGAACTTGGACAAGTTCACCTGTTCTGCTTTTAGCGAGGCCTGTCCAAGGAGAAGCACTTCCTCCTTGGAGAACGACCTCAAACCGGTATCCCCTCCGGCCGGTATATAAATAAGTGAAGTCCAAAAGAATCACTTATATCTCCTAATCGCCAGGCGTTCGTGCCAAACACGTGTCTGGGGATGGTAAACATTCCTCTCCCCCAGCATTATTGGCAAGGCTCTTAAGTGAGTCACGGATGATCAGCAAAACTGGGTATGGAGACACCACGGAATCATTAGCAACCTGATAAACTAAAGGCTACCCTATCTACATCCGAAAGTATCAAAATCCTTGTGCAAGGACCGATTCCAAGGGGTTTACCAGGTCGCCTCAAGATTACTCACCATTTGTATTCCCTTCTGGGGGATACCAAGCTGTGGGCAAGTGATTTTGATACTCACCTTCCTTAGGTAGATCTGTTTGAAGTGCTTGACAGTCAAAAACCCATGAAAACATTTATCAAACATACACCTTTTTCGAAAGCATTTATCAGAGTCTTTTATCTTGTTTGTATCTCACAAAGTTGCTTTGTCCTTTGTGAAGATTGCTTTTATCAAATCCTTTGCCAATGGAAAAACATCAAGCAGATCTATAACTTGGTTCGAAGGATAATCAGAGCAGCCATCCCAAAACTTGGTCATCTCCCATCCTTTTGTCTGTCTTCTTCTAGAAAACCGTCTGCTTCCGTCAGTCATCCCAATCTGAGTCTTAGTCTTCCAAACTATCTTCATCCTTCCTCCTTATCCAACTCATTCGCAAAGTCAGCATGTCTCAAATCTATGATGAGTTTGGTTATGATATCTCTCCTCTCCCTCCAATCGATCCTAATGATGATGAAGGTCTTGTAGACCATGATGCCTATTTTAGCCAGTTTGCTCCAAGCAACCCCCATCGTTCCATCATTCCTCTAATTCAGCCAACCATGCCTTCGCGCTTATCTCCTAGCACTCCCTTTCATGTCCTCGGCAAGGCTAGCACTCCTTTTCATGTCCTTGGCAAAGCAACCCCAGTATCTTATCCATCCCCAACTTATCCTTGTCTTCAACCTACACCTCTTCCATATGCTCCTTTCAGGCCTCCACTTTCTGCTATGGTCATTTCTCCATCACCATCATCCCTTAGAAACGCTTCATGCTACTTCCCTTATCTAAGACCTCCATCTATCCATCCTCCAAAACATTCTGAAATCCAAGATTCTAGTCCTCCCATCCTTTTCACCAAACCTCTATCCTTTCCCAAACCACCATCTTCTGCTCCAAACCCCAATCCTCCATCCTGTCCCAAACCACCATCCTCTCTTCCAAACCACATTATCGAAAATCTTTCCCCACCAGCAGAGTTCATCCCTCAACCCACTCCAAAACCTGTACCTCAAGCCATTAGCCCTACCTCTTCAGCACCATCATCCCCTCAAGCAAAATCCAAAGCTCCCTTTTCAAAATCATCTTTTTCATGGGTGTTCCCTTCTTTCTCTCCTCCTTCGCAAACATCTACCCAAGAACAAACCCCACTTTCATGCAAAGACCATCCAAGCTCCCCATCTCCTCCACCTTCCAAACCTTCTTCACCACAAAAATCTCCAAGGAAACCAAAAACAGAACCCAAGGAAGAGCCAATAGCAAAACCCACGCCTGAAATTGAAAAGCCAAGCAATCCTTCATGTGAAGCCATCATTGATGAGGCCCATCCAGCACTCCCATCTATTATCTATCTTCCATACATCCCAACCGTTGATCCTCTTCCATCTCCTATCATCGTTAAGTTCCTTTCATCTGAAGTATCTATCCAATCCCCACCACCATCACCTCCTCCCAGCATTATCCAAAGCACATTCAGTAAGCCCCATGAGTTCACCCTTCTTCCTACCATTGCAGCTGAAAGATCTTCCATCCTTTTATCCATACCATCTGAAGAGTTCTTCCTTCTTCTAGACACCCCAGCAATAGAGTTCCCAATCCTTCTATCCACTCCCTCTAAAGAGTCCATCCATACATCCCCCAATCCTCTATCTACACAAATCCTATCCTATCAAGATCTTGGCCAAAAGCATGATGAACTACTCATAGAAGAAAATCAAGATCCAATCCCTTCTCTTCTCCCATCACCTCCTATCCAAAATCCTACAATCCCAAGTCTTCCGATCCAAAATCCTACAATTCCAATTCCTCCAATCCAAGATCCTATCATCCCAGTTTCTCCAACTAAAGATCCAATACCATCCCCCAATCCTAGTCAAAATCCCAACATCTTATCCTCTCCTCTTGAGGATCCTCCTAACCAAACTGTCTAGCTGCCGTCACTCTATCCACTTGGAAAACTAACATTTGTCAAAGGCAAACCACTTGAAGAAGAAGAAATAAGCTTCCTATCTTCCATCAGAGAACCAGAAAATGGCTGTTTGTCATTCACCCCAAGTCAGAAATATCCTTGTCTGGATAAAATGCTGAAAAGATGGAACTATCAAGGCAAAGGCCTTGGCACTCACGAACAGGGAAATATACAGCCCATTCAAGGCAAGAAACATCCGAAAGGCTGTGGAATCGGTTGCACACCAGAAGAGGACACTCCCTCCACATCAGCGAAAGGTACTTCATCCAGAAATGTTGGTACAGCTAAGGCAAAGTTCAAACATCCATTCAAAACCAACAAAACATCTTTCAGAGCCCACAATGCAATTCCTCCTCCTCCATCGTTACAACCGAGGAAAACCTATCATATTCCTCCTTCATCCTCCCCATCCATTTTGGGTCCCTATGTCCCAAAGTCTTTCAGCGCATCTCCGTTACCCAGCAAATCCATTTTGGGACCTTATATCCCAAAATATCATCCTCCATCTTATCCTACTCAGCCTTTCATCCAACATCCAAGCATCCCTAGTCAGGGTCAACAAAGGCACATGTCCACATATCCTATCTACCAATCTCCTTCCATCTCTCCATCCAAATTTCCTCCATCCCAGACAACTCCTCATATTCCTCCCAATGCTCCTCACAACTTGGATGCCATATCACGCATGAATAAAGGGAAAAATCCACAAATATCCCAGGATTGTTATGTCCAGTCTAATCGACATGCACAATCAAAGAAAAATCCGATCAAGCAAGCCAAAGCAAACCACTGGCCACAAAGGCCCATCAAAGCAAATGCCAAATCTAATGCATCCCAATGGCTGCAAAGGCCCAATAACGATTACCATGTCCAGTCTAATCGACATGGTCAATCAATGCAAGCTCCAATCAGGCAATCAAATGCGCCGCAAAGGCCCAGCAAAGAGCCAATCAGGCATGCTAAAGCACCCCAATGGCTCCGAAAACCTAGCAAAGTCCAAGCAAAATCTATCACATGGCCACAAAGGCCTAGCAAAGAAAAAGCACAATCTGATGCCCACCAATGGCCGCAAAGGCACACTAAAGCTAAAACAAAAATGATGTGGATCCCAAAGCAAAAAGATGTAATCCATCTAACAAAAACATCCACAATGGCATCCAACGTTGCCCATCTCCCAGCTCCTCAATCTTCCCCTCCATCTCCTCCATCCTCTAGCATAAATCCTCCATCACATCTATCTCTATCTTCCACATCCAATCATTCATCTTCCTCGCAACATGTGCCAATGTTGATCCTGACAACATCCCCCTATCTTGATCACTTTCCATCCTTCCATCCAAACACTTTCTACCACCATCTTTCCCATCTCCCCCATCTGATTCATGACTTTGCATGATCCCCCCCGTCCTGCTACAGTTGTACCAACATCCAGGCACACAATCAGAAGAAATCAGTGAGGAAAGTCAGCAAAGATCAGTCAGCACATCTAAAACAGCAAAGGGAAATCAATGACAAATCAGAGAAATCAGCAAAGTCAACAGGCAATCAGGCTTTAGCATCAACATATGCCTATCAGCTTAAAATAGAAGCATATTTTGGGGAAGAGACAAGCTTTAGTCGCAAAAGTTAAAAAAAGAAAAGGCAAAATCATGAGTCTTTATGTGAAAACCCTTCTGGGGCACATTCTGATTCCAAAACAGTAAAAATAAAGGGCGTATCTTCTAGTGAAAACTTGGCAATTCAAGCGCTAGAAGATGGAGCTTTGCCTCTTCCTCCTATCTGGGATAACAACACATGATAGTTCCCTATCAACATTGCAGAAATCAAGCTAAATCAACTTGGGTACAGAAGGATGTTTGTGGCTCATCTACATGGAGGTTAACCTGACAGAAAGTGAATCATGACCTTAAGTGTCTTGCTCCGAGGAGTCAATTATCAGCTGTGCATGGTCATATGCACATGCCTAGGTGTGATCTTAAGCTTGTCATCCATCATCTAGCAATGGATCCCCATGACAAGCCGGCAACATCAGAAAATCAGCAATCCACATCAGAAATTCAGTGAAGAATCTCTCAGAAGATCAACATCAAATCGCATGATAGCACCAAAATCAGCACAAAACTCAGCGCCACATCAGAGAGTTAGCAACAACATCAAAATATCTATGCAAAATCAAAAACAGCAGGGCCATCATCAAATCATAAGGGAACATCCAATCAAAGAATCAGCAACACCATCAAAATATCAGTGACAAATCAAAAGGTCACCATCTAATCAAGAGGAAGCGCCAAAATGGCGACATCAGCTGATCAGCAAGCACGACAGCATTAAATCAGAGCTTCAACAACAAATCAAAATGTCAATGCATATCAGCACCGAATCAGCAACACATCCAAACAAAATCAGAAGTATCAATGCATATCAGCACAAGGTTAGCAACAAATCAGCAAGATCAGCACAAAGTCAAGGAAAAAACACAAAAATCCATAAAAATTGGATAAATCAAAGGAGCAAATTATCAACAAAGAAAAAATCAAGAGAAAAACATTCGTCCTCTGGTGAAAACTTGGCAATTCAAGCGCCTTGGACAAGTACCATGGTGAAAACCTGGCAAACAGGTGCCATGCGTAGTGCCCCCCCCCTAATTCCTTTCTGCAGTTAGGGGCTTCCTTTCTATCACCTCTTATCCAACATGTCCTCCATCTCCTTTTATCTCTCACTTCCTTCATTTTCCATTGGATCTTGATGACAAAAATAGAGACTATCAGATGTACATGCTTTTGGGCACCTCCTTGGCATCCATTGCACCTTTCAGCTACATATCCTCTATCCAATCCTTTCATCCTAGCTTCCATCCTTCCTCATCCTCTTGTTGGCATATCTTCCGTCCAAGCATACACCATGCCTTTAAAACACATGAACTATCTTAAATAGGGGGCATCCTCTTCCTTGGTGACGTATTCCTTGGAGACTATCCAAATCTGAATCTTCCATCTCCCAAAATCCTCAGCAATTTCTCTATCCAAATCCAAACCAACCACCATCCAATCCTTCCAGCACTCCTCTATCTTAATCCATCAGCAGTTCCTCCAGCATCCTCTATCTTGATCCACCAGCAAACCAACTCAGCGTCCCATATCCTTTATCAGAATCCAACATTCACCATCCACAGCAGAAAGCAGATTCACCATCTTTTGCACCAAAATCCAGAGCTCCAAATCCACAAGCATTATCGTGTTCCAGCCCTTTGAGTTGTTTCCATCCCTTATCCTAAATCAGAAATCATCCTCTTTTTGGCACAACGTGCTGTCTTAAAGAAATCAAAACCTTGTCCTTGCATAGCCTTATCATCTCGAGCAAGAGATTGGCTTGTATTGACAAGAATCCAGTTGACCGAAGATCATCAGTCTATCCTAGGTTGACGCAATCCTATCACTGATCCTCCATTGGGAAAACAGCAGCTCATTTTGTTGACACATGGTAATCTTCCACCAGCTTTCCATCTTCCACCAGCTTTTCATCCTCCAAGCAGCTTTTCCATCTTCAAAATCCTCTAGCAGTTCCACCATCCAATCTCCCTGAATCTTCCTCCATCCAAATCTTCTAGCAGTTCCATCCTCCCCATCCTTAGCATTTTCCTCCATCTTTCCAACACCTAGTATCTTCTCTTGTCATTGGTATCTAGCTATAGGCCAACCTCATTGTAATCCAATGCCATTCATCCCTATCCACACCTTGCTAGAAATCTTCCCAACCTATCCATCTCTTCTAGCTATCCAACATCCAAGATCAAGCCAACCGATCAAATTCCATCCTTCGTTTTGTAGCAGGCCTTGATCTCGATCCAATCATCATCATTGGGATATGTTCTTCCCAAATCCGTGTCATTTCAGGACACATCATCCATCGCCAGTCCGTCTTGGCCTTCCAACCTAGCTGGGGCACCATCTTGCATATCTTTGAAGTTGTCAGCTTCATCCCCAGGTTCTTTGTATATCCTATTCTTGAGTCTTGTACCATAGTGTCAGTCGTGTCTCCACCTAAGCTCATTTGTACATTTGTGTCTTTAGGTCCCATCCTTTGTCTTAGTCCTTGTCCATCCTACAGCAGCATTTGATCAGGAATATCTTGTCCCATCCCCAGCCTCAGAAAACTTTTAGTCCCACTCGGGCCTTGTGCTTCAGCAACATCAATTGACGACTTATCCTTGTTCATCCTGATTATTCCTTGAACTTCATCTTTTGCCAGTGAACAACTACACTTATTCTCTCACCAACCCATGGGTCCTTGAGGATATATCGTTCCTCCTGTCCGACCTAATCTTCCATCCTGGTCCTTGAGGATATATCGTTCCTCCTATCTGACCAATCTTCCCACCATCAATCAAACCTAATCTCTCTCCTTGGCAAAGGATGTCTTTTTGGAGTTATCATTTTGATCTTGGATTTTTGTCCTTTGGGTCTTGTTAATCTCTTTTTGGCTTCTCATTATCCCACCAGGGTCACCACGATTCATTATATCATGGTGTGCTGCGTGTGTGGGTAATCTGGGGCAAGGTCTTTTGATCTTTCACTTTTGCCTATGAGTCAGTTGTGTGTTTGTGGTTCCTTCAGCATCGGTTTCGCCATGTCGCCTCTGTGCTTCATGTGTGATGTTGGGGCAACCCTGTGTGTTTGTTTAGCGTCAGTCCTCGTCAGTCCTCTACGACGTTATTGATAGGCCTCGTGATCCCAGTATCCTTGGCAGGTCTCTAACATAGCTATATTAAATCTAGGTTGTGCACTCCCGTTTACACTTGGAGCTATCTGGTCCCTTGCATTTATCATATAGATTAATCTTGCATCTTTGCATACAGCTGCATCTTGCATCTTGCATTTCCATCTCATCTTGCATATCATCCATATTTGCTCTTAGAAGTGAGGTTTTTTATCTCCCCTTTCTTCCTAGGCCCTTCCTTCCTCATCCTGCTGGGCACACTCTGTCCCAGGGCGTAATCCCTCTTTCTCCTTGTCCCACTGGGCACATCTTCCATGATTTTGTCCCACCGGGGCATGTATCTCTTTCTCCTAGTCCACCCGGGCGTTACCCTCTTCTTCTGATTCTAGCCTCGGCATCTTGTTTTCTTGTCTTTGACGCCATGCCACTTGCGGCATCGCATCAAAGAGGGGCAAAATGTAGACACCGAAAAATCCTTCAGAAAATAAATTATTTTTGTTTTCTGAAAATCCTTGATGACATCATCATTTATTAATTAATTAATTTATTTTTTATGGCATTAAATCCCTTTCTCTTAATTAAAAATCTTTAATTAAGGAATCTAGCCTAAAAATGTCATTTGGACATTATCCCTAATTTATTAATTATTTAATTAATAAATTGCCCAAAAACTTCAAAAATAAATTAATTTATTTTTAATTTATTTTTTATCCCAAAGTTGGCCAAAATTCTAAAGAGCACTAAACTCTTCTAGAAAGTCCTAAACCTTTCTTTAAATGGGTCAAATCCCTAATCTAGTCCCTTCAAACCCTAAGCCTAGATATTTAATATTTATTAAATTTACCTTTAATAAATATCTAAATCTCCCCAAAAGCCACTTGCCCATCCCTTTCTCCTAATCCTAATCCTAATCCCCTTTCTAATCTTGTCACATTCCATTAGCAAGAGGTTTACCAAAACTTATGCTAACCTCCTCTTAGTCCTCCTCCTTAGTCAACAAAGATGGCCACCTCTTGGCCACCTCTTGCAAATGCATTTAAGGATGCATTTAAGCCTTCCTTATCTTTCTTACATGCATTCATTATGCATTTAAGACCTTCTTATCCCTTCCTTGCCACCTCTTGGCCTTGGGCACATTTACCAAATTGTGCAAATGCCCTCAAACTTTCAACTCAATCCTCCCTTGACACTTGTCAGGACACTTGTCCTTGACTCAACCCTAACCTTAGCCCTAACTCTGACTCATCCTTTTAACCCAAGACCTTACCTTTTCCTATAAATAGCCTCACTTCTTTGAGCAAACAATCCTCTCTCATCTTTCAACTCTCAAACTCAATAGTAAAGTTATAATGCCATTTTCATTCTAGCATAAGCATAAACTCATCATTTTAGATCATTTTCAAGCTTAAATCACATCTAAATTAGCTTAAATGGATTAACATAGATTCATTTCTTATCAATCTTAGTTCATCTTTTAGCTTTGCATATTTGTGTGTTCTTGAGGCCTTTGAGGCAAAATAGGTTCCTCATACCTATTTTGTGTCATTTTGGGTCTTCTTGATCCTCAAATCATCCATTTTGCATGCTCCAAGTGCTTGAGTTTGCACACCCACATCCATTTATATCCAAGCATATCAAACGGTGCATGAGCGCATCCGTTTTAGGCTTAAACTGAGGTGGCTTTGATTTTAGTTTGTTTACCATTAAATTTGATTTGATTATATGCTATGACGTTTGTTTGTCTTTGGCCTTCAAAACAAGTTTAGGTGCACGCTCAAATCCTAGTCTACAGTACCAATAACTGGTACTTCTCTTGAGTCCATAGCTTGGCATCTCCCATGAGGTGTATCAACCTTTATGCCTAGTGACTTCATTATTTCTGTAGGCATGACAGTGTTTGATGCTCCAAAATCAATCATGCAATTCTTCAGTAATTTTCCATTTATCATAAGGGACAAGAAAAAAGGATCAAATGTCCCTGATGCAGCATTTACAACATTTCAATTAAAAAATATTTGAGGGATCTTAGAGACAATTTCTTCATTTTTATTGTCAAGTGTGTCATCTAAAGAAGCCACATGCTTATCACTCCTACTCACTTCTTGGACATTCATTGAAGAAGCACCATTTACCCAATCCAAAGCCTTGACCTTGTGCTCTTCTATTCTCATCATTTCCAAAAGTGGAACTTTGATAGTTATTTGTGAAAGTAATTTAGTCATATCAATGGGGACATGTGTATGGTTTCCCATGACCTCCTTTATCTCAGTGGTATCTTTATCCTCCTTCTAGATAGTCAAGTCAAATTTACCTTTTTGCACAAATTCATCTTCCTTCTGAGGTATGGGAACAACCACTTCTGAGGTTTTTATTTTACCCTTAGGTATTGCCATAGGCCCACTCTTCTTTTTTATTTTAACCTGATTGACAACACCAGCACTCTTTTCCTTTTCCTCAGGCTGTTGTGTACTCCTTTCTAAATTCTTGATAAATATACTACCTGATTTACCAGCTGTGCTTCCAATTGTCCTATTTCTCAAATTGTAATTGCTCCTGACTTGAGTGACCATGTCTACAGTGATTTGATAAATTTCCTCATCAAAGTGTCTCCTTAGGGAAACATGTTCCTCACACTTCACTACACCACATCCAACATCATCAAATCTTCCTCCTCATCATCAGTGGAGTCAACCTCATCCCATGCATGTGAAGAAGTCATTAGACAACCACTCTTATCATATTGCTTATCTTGTTCTTGGTTCTCAGATAAATTCAAAGCAATAACACAATGCTCTGGACTATGAGGAGATTGACAAGTAGTACACCATGGGATATAATCATTCATGTTAACTGAATTTCTTTGCAAAGGATCAGGAATCCTATCATCAAGCCTATCCCTTCTAACTGGAAAAATGGGCTTGCCATCCTTCCACTGAGTATTGTATGGGTAGTTCTACATTCTTGGCTACCTGCTAAAATTACTTGAAACAGGCTGGTCATTTGTTACAACCCTATTGTTTCTTTTCTCATCAGGCTTTAGATCCTCTAAAGCACTTAGAATCTACTTTAGATTATCCTCCTCCTTTGGCTTAAAATTAGCAGACCTTCCCATCTCTTTCTTATTTTGCACTTGAGGCCTACAATCATCTCTTCTCCCTAATTTTCCTGATATTCTTCTATTACTTTCTATGTTGATAGCCAACTTGTAAGCCTCCCCAAGATTTCTAGGGTTCTTATCCCTTAAGAGGTAACCCATCTTTGCTTCAAAAGAATTCAAGTATGTCACAAGACACAACCTATCATCTAATTTGATAACTTGCAGAATCCTATGCACAGCCTTTTGGAATCTTATATTAAATTCAAGGACCTCCTCATTCTGATTTTTCTTTATGTTATTGAATTCATTCAAAATAAAACCATCATTTTTTTTATCTCCATAATGCTCCTTGAAACAATTCATAAATTCATTCCAAGATCCTATACTAGCATGGAGAAATCCTCTAAACCAATCCCTAGCATCCTCGGTCAGAGATTGTACAAATAACTTCATTACAACATCATCAGGCTCAACATTATAATCATCTATTACATCCATAAAAATTTTTAGATGTTCCTCACATGTGATGACATTGTTCCCAGCAAACTTTGGGAGCTTCTTTCTAATTTCATCAGGAATTACATTAGGATAACCAGGAATACCAAAAAAGATAAGTTGTTTGTACCTTTCATGAATAGGAACTCCTTGAGGTGGGTCCATTCCTTGTGATGTAGATGTCCTTGTGTCTGAACCAGTATGAATTTTAGCAACACCCAAAATGCCATTTGTCTGATTTGCAAGGTTACCATGATTTCCACCTTGTCCCAAAAAGGAAGCAACAACATTTGAAGGTCCTGAGGTATGCTTGAGAAAATCAATCTTCTTCCTTATTTCTGCAGCAGTAGCCTCCAATTCTTCTTTCTCTAATTCTTTATCTAATATTTCTTTTTCCTTTCTGGCCCTCTCAAGGTCTACATCTAATCTCAACCCTTGCTCTAATGGGGTTTCCACATGAACTTGTTCATTGATTTGAACTCCAATAGCTTTCTATTTGCCTTTATCTCTAGGCCTAGTTATCTGATATGTTCTCTGCACAATAGGTTGTTCCTCTGCTCTTTTAGGCTCTAGGACAAAATTAATTGCCTCCAAATCTAACAACTACCTCTTTAGCTATTCAGCCTTTATCATGGCTTGTCTTACTCTGTCTTCTTTATCTTTTTCTCTTTGTTGTCTAATAGCAACTTGTTCTTCGACTCTTCTTTCCAACTCATAGAGATCTTCAAAGATTTCTTCTGATTCTGGGAGAGTAGTCTCAGATTCATCATCTCCCACTTGAAATTCATCCTCAAACTAGTTCAATCCCAAATCAACAGCCTCTTCATATTCTAAAATATTTTCTTCTTGACTAGGCTTGGTTTGAGTTTCTTGTCTTGTATCCTTTTTACTTTTCCAAGTATGAGAAACACTTATTTTCTTCTTTCCTCCCCTTGTCTGACTAGGCCTAGAAGTGCTTGGATTACTTTCTTCCACTATGTCTTCAGGATGCTCCCTTCTTTGAGACCTAGTACCTCTGTAACTCATTTTATAAATAATCTACTGACTAGCACTCCTGCAGAGATGTTTGAGTTGCCACCCAAAAATATTGGAAATCTTACAATACTATTTCCTCACTAACAAATATCCAAATGAGCTTGACAAGACAAGGGACAAGAATAACCCTATTTTTTCCAATGATGACCTACTAGTTATTTTAGACTTGTGTAACATTTCCCCAGTAGAGTCACCATCTTGTTGGTGTTTCAAAATGGCTTATGCTCTTAGACTACCAATATACCCTCAGATAAATTTTAGGATTGGTTAGTTCCAAAATGTAGGAGGATCTTAGGATAACTGGACCAACTATAGGGACAAGACTGCTCTCTTCACTTCTGGCTCTGTAAAACCAAGGCGGGTGCACCTAACCTAGTGAAAACTATACCTTACACACCAAAGACTGGGTTTAAACAACAAATTGATAGTAAGAAAGTACTAAATGCCAACCTTACATTCATTGACTCTCCATTACTAGAGGGTAAAAAAACCACACAACCAAAGACTTAAAGCTTAGAAAGGTTATTGATTTTAAGATTTGGAATATAATAACTTCAATCAATGTATGTTAACAAGAGAAATACTCATTTAGGCCAGTGCCTCATCCATTGGGAAAGATTTCTTAGACACAAAGACATACAGATTTGAGAATCTCTGAGAATTCATAGCCATAAATACATTTATCCTAATCTTTACTGCTTACAAAACATCCTTACATAGACAAGGGAAAACTCATATCCCATTTAGAGCAATATTTAATCCAATCCTAGATAAGAACTCAAGAATGAAGATACATACATAAAAGCAATATGTAATGAGCTAGAAAACTCAAAGCTTACTTGACTTGACACAAAGGAGAGATAAGAATCAGAGATTTATATTAAGTATGATGAATTCCTTCTATGTATACAATGAATCACAAGACACCCTGCTTGCAAACTATAGCTTAGAATTGCAACTTTATTCTTTCATTAACAAACACTAAATAAAAAACTATTCAAAACCTTGGGACCAAAAACTTGGGACTATTTTTGAACTTGGAAACTGGAACTTCAAAACTGGAACCATTTCAAAATCAACAATTCAACACTATATACCCCTGGTTACCTAGGAATCCTAAAAAAGTTAGGATGCAACAAGCTATGGATAACCAAGGTAAGGGTTAGGGTTTCCACCCACCAAAAAAATTCAAAAGATTAGAATTCAATACGTTGGAAGGAAAACCAAGCAACCCTGAGTGATCAAACCTAAAATCAATCTTCATTTATGGTAAATCTTCTGGAACTATACTGAAGATCATGAAATTCTATGCAAATCAATCAAATTAGACCCCCTGAAACATGTCTCAAACACCTTTATTCATTCTCCCACAACATAAAACTTCCCTACAATCAATCATTAAATTCACTGGACCACACTGCAATAGTCGGCACCACCAAACCAATCAAATCTGGCTGCTAAAACATTAAAAACCAATCCTTTCTATCACTAAGAAACCCTTTCAAAATTTGAATTCAAACTATAATGGTTACCTTCATGGCGCCAACATGTATCAAAGATTACAATTTAAACTAAGATCAACTTTAAGTCGTGACCGTTCGATCCTTTTCTTTTGCAGGCTTTATGTCTTAACTCAACTAATAGCCCTGGGTTTACTCTTAGTGATTACATGACAAGGGTATTTCTACTTGTATAATAAAAACTTTAACTCATCTTTAACCTCGCGGACTAGTGAATAAAGGAAATGAACTTACCCTAGTCACATTTGGTGAACTGGCGACTGAAGGGTTTCACCAGTTTGCAGAACACTTTTTACCTCCGCTAGTTTGTTTAGAGACCAAGCAAACACAAAGAAAATTTGTCAGACCGCCAAACACTTTATCAGAATCGCTAAGCCCTTAGACCCCACCTAGGCCCACTCTATGCCACTTGTCATCATGCTATTTGTTTCTTATCACCCAGTCACCACTGACACAGGACCCACTGATCCTTCAGCATCAAAATGGATGGCCAGTGCATGATTGCATGGGGCAAGAATATTCCATGCGATTACATGTCAGTCATCGATCTAACTTTCTAACTTAGGTCCCACTGACAAACTCCACATCAGCCTTCTTGACCAATGAGACATTGCCAAATCAAGTACACGTAGCAGTGGACCTGCCTTACTTTATTGCTTCTGAAAAAGGTGAAATCGATGGCTGGCGCATGATCTCAAAACTCTAACACATTCCATGAGAACTTATAGTTGCCATTGATCCTCTATAGATGTCAGGACCCTCTGACAAGTCTGAAACTAGGTCCCACTGATGACTACCAATGTATTACTTTGTGGACCAATCAAAAATTGCCAACTATGCTTGCATGTCACTTTTGACCCACCACTTATTTTTGTCTTGAAGACCTAGAGAATCAGACGGTTGGTGCATGATTGGAAGGGCTCAAAAGATTCTATGAGAATACATGCCAACCATCGATCTGGAATCTTCACCAATGTCACCAAAGCCTGACCCCACCCTGCTATATAAGATGCTTGACAAATGAGAGACCGCCATGTTGCAAAATTCAGCAATCGGACGAACCACTTTTTCTTCATTCACAGGACATTCTGACAACCCTGCCACTTCATCAATTCTTTCAGCCAATAGGGAAGCACCAAATGTGTTGATGTGGCAGTGGACCTGCCTTCATTGAAAAGGTTATGTCTTAAGGAAAGATCAATGGCTGGTGTAAGATCGGAAGCCTCTGACAGACTCTATGCACTTTTACACCAATCATTGGATTGAGATGGTGTCAGAGAGTCTAGGCCCAGGGAAAAATAAAAGCCGAAAACATTAGAAAAATTTAATCGCTGGGACTTAGGAAATATTAAAGGCTGTTGGGGGTAGAAACTTAGGAAGAATTAAATGGGGACCAACCAAGAATATAAAGCATGTGCATTTTAAGACTTTTAAATGGCCCAAAAAGTAACTTAAAATTAGAATAGGGCCGGGGCACTTTAGGGTTGTTTCCATTATAACGGCTAGATTTTCAAAATTTTCACCTAGGGTTTAAACCAGAGACAGGGAAAAAGGATGCAGAGGCCAAGAAAAAGTGTATGCAACCATGAAAAGTTTTACCAGTGCTAACACCATGGTAACTTGATACATGCACCAGCTAGAGAGTTGATTCCCTTCAGAACACACTGGCCATTTCAATAGTGGGGCCTTTGATTTGGTTGGCCAAATTTACCCTAATTCATCAAGAGGACACAAATACATCATCACCATAACTGAGTACTTCACAAAATGGGTGGAAGCTAGCCCATTGTCTAATGCAACTAGAAAACAAGTTTCTATGTTTATCTTGAATTACATTATTTTCCATTATGGCATACCCTCATCGATTGTGACTGATGATGGGGGAAAATTCAAGAACAAATACATAGATGAGTTGTCTTCAATTCAAAATCACTTTGTATTGTTCCTCAATCTATTACCCTCAAGGTAACAAATAGGATGAAGCATCAAACAAAAATATTTTGAATATCTTCCATAGGATAGTAAACAAATCAGGACTATAGAATCTCTAGACTGCAAGAACTTGAATTGTTAGATGAGCGCAAACAATAGGAATTTGATCATCTCAAAGTTGATCAAAAGAGGAAGTAAAGAGGATACAAAAAGAAGTTGAAGCCAAGAAATTTTTAGGTTGGAGATCTAGTTTTAACATAAAATCCTAAGAACCAACAGAATCAAGAATAAAAGGGAAAGTTTGAACCCAACTAGTTGGGTCCCTTAGTCATTACAATAGCATTTTGATTAGGATCCTATCAATTGGCTATGCCTGAAGGAGATGATTTACTAGATCCTATAAATACTCTACAGTTGAAAAGGTTTTATGCTTGACATTCTTGAGGTAGCTCCTGTACAACAAATATGGATCTTGAAAAAAATAAAAAGCAATGGAAAAAGACCTGAAAAAATGACCATCTTGGTGAAAACCTAGAAAATAGGCACCTTGGTGAGTCCAAAAAAAAAGTAAAAAAGAGAAAAATACAAAAAAATAGAAAATCAAAAAGAACAAAAAAAATTGGAAAAGAGAAAAAGGTGTCTTGGTGAAAACCTGGTAAACAGGCGCCATGATAGAAAAACTAGAAAAGGTTTGGCCAAGTGGTGAAAACCTGGTAAAGGTGCTACTTGTAATCAACACTCCATATATCAAGACAATGGTTGTGCATTTGGCCTATGTAAATATCAGTTTGTACATATCTTTCAGTCACTTTTGTGTCATGCCAAATCCTAAGAAAACTGTCAGAAAATTGTGCCTTCCTAAGATTGGAATCTGCCCACATTAGGGTCCTAGGTAAACTATATTCCCTAGGGGGAATTTGATCAAGATCACATTTATTGATAGGATGCTGCATCTACAATTGACAATAAACTACGAACAATGATATTTTTCAATACCACCCTTATCCACAATTGACAATAAACTACGAACAACAGTGTTTTTAAACACCAACCAGCAGGACTAAAATGTGTTTCTCAACACAATGCCATAATGAAAGAGTGTTTCTAAACACTAAACATGTAAGGCAACTTTTGGATAAAGGATAATCTTTGATTGATAATAATTCTTATGTGTGTGTTTGCAAGATTAATTAAAAGTGTTTTTAAAAACACTATAACCACAACTATTTGTTTCTATTATGCAAATATAATGATCATGCTAAAGGACAATGAACTTTTTCTTATTACCAATTTTTGACTATTGTGCTTCCTTGAGTAACTCAATGATATCTCTAGATTAGAGGAACAAGGACTAGGGGAATTGACATTTTCTTTATCTTCTATTTGTGGTAATAAATCCAATGATCTGAGGTGATCATGGGAAATGGGTGTCTACTATATGTGCGTCCATCATGATTGGAATGCCATGGATACCTCAACCTATTGTTAGAAATGGGAAATACTGAGAGGGGGGGGTGAATCAGTATTTCAAAAACTTTTGCCCACTTATGGATATTACAAATTACTTTGTTGCATATAAAGATGATCAAACTAATAAAAAAACACAGCACAATATTAAGATAACTCATAACACATGATTTGTTTTCGAGGAAACCCAATCAAGGGAAAAACCCCGGTGGGGATGGTACCCACAAATGAGATCACTAATCAAATGTATCCTGTTAGGGATGTTGTGACCCTGTTAGGAGTCAATTACAATACATATAGTTGATCTGTCCCTGTTAAAGGTTACAAGTACCAGATCTAATTACAAGATGAGCCCACTGCCCAACCATGTAATGCTGATTACCAGATGAGCTCACTACCCAACTAGGTAATACAGTAGTTTTCTGACCACTGTAGAATTAAATTCAACTTCACATACATAGCCTTTACCGCTATCACAATTTACATCAACTTTTACAATTTCGCTTACAAGTTACAATACACTTCTTGTTACATTACACTTCACACCTATTACAAGGTACAAATCACTACCTTTATACATGACTAAATTACATAAACATTTTGGTCAGCTTCCATATTATAATTCCATCTTATGTCATCCCAAAATATCATTAAATAACTTTTTAAACTCTTTGCCAAGTGATGTTCTGTATACTGTTCTGTCAGCCTCAAACTATCTTCAATAATCTTGAAATAACTTCATCCGTACACATCAAAACTTTATGTGCTCTGAGATGAGGTATCTTTAAGGTGTCTAGATGCTTCATCTAACTCTGCAAGTGAAAATATCATCCCAGTAAAAAGATATAATCAATTTACCAAAACTGCTCTTCAGGAACACTGTTTTGATATACTGTCTTCACCAAAAAACTTGTAACTAATACATGTGAACTCCAATCTTTATGCATTGTTATCCATAGCTAAAATACATCATAAAGATAATACATTAAATTCTACAAAGTCTGATTCCATCAGAATAATTACTTACAAAACATCTTCCATCAGGTACTCTGACTGCCTGTCTGTCACTGAACTTCACTAAATCACCTTTATCTCTCAATTCACAATAGATAAAGACTTGCACTATTAACTAAAGATAAATAACATCATGTTCTAGCTTCCATTAACTCCACATAAGCCAATCTTCAATATACAATCATTTATGATCAAAATAGTCCTCTATTTTCCTGTCAATTCACTGAAATTCAATATGTAAGTACTGAAAACATATATAACACCTGCAATCATGTGATATCAGAAATATATGACATGTAAGATATCTGAAAAAAATATTTGACATCTGATCCTTGTAAACATATCATCTGAACAACATGTATAATAACTAAAAACTAAAAAACATATGTTGCCACAATGACAACATCCATGCATCCATAACAATCTCCTTACTTCAGCCAAAAATGCCAATCAATCTCTCCATTGACCTGAACCAAATTGCCAATAATCTCCCCCTTTGTCATTGATGGCAACATATGGAAAAATTGGCTAAGTATCAAAAAGCTTCAAAAACTCAAAAGAAATTGTATCACAAAAGATTGAGCTGAAAAGATATTTTTATTTATCATAAGAGTAATTACATTGTATTGCATAACTCCCCCTTAGATTATCCTTCTCATATATATAAACTTCTCACTTTACAAACTGACTCTTTACAAAGATATACATAGACAATTTTCTTTCTTTCTCTCCCCCTTTGACATCAATGACAAAAAGATGTCCAAAGGTTCTGCTATCTACTGAAAAGCTGCCAAACTCTCCACACAATCTACATATTCAATCTTCCATGCTGCAAAATCTGAATCCCATGCATTCCTCACTGAGTCTGATACACTAAGCAGTGTGCTTAGTCCGTATGCTGCAATTTGACAAGCTTGAAGTGAATCAAAACCAAATTTCTCATAAGCCAACTTTGCCTTCAAACATTCCTCTAATTGTTCTTCAATTATTGATAACTTTGTAGTTACATGTTCTCGGAGAATGCTTATTCTATTCATTTTGTGCTCTCTTCCTGCATACAAAATTCTGACTTCCGATTTTAGCTGTCTAACTGTCCTCTCAACTGACATGATCATTACATTTGGACTCATCAAAATGTTAGTAGCTACCAAAATCTCTTCTTGATCTCTTCATCTTCAGCGAATGTAACCGATTTTACACAATCTACATACAAAGTCTTGCCTATCTCATAAACTTTCCTTAAATTCTTAATGCTCACATCAAGACTTATTATGTCACTTTTTATGTTAGAACTTATTGTCTGCAAAACTTCAACCTTATACTTTGCCTGAGCTTTCTCTTTAGCTATATCCTTCAAATTTGTAAATTCAGAATAAAAAATGCTCCTTACCTTATTTGCTTTCTCATTAATTTCTGATACATCAACCTTAGTGTTGATTATGCTCTATAATCTATCTGTTAATTCTAATAACTTAACCTCAAGGTCCTTGACCTTATTGTTTTTACTAATAATCTTATTCAAAGATGATAACAAATTAAGTTGATCATCATCATCAACATCCTTTGAAAATTCATCAAAAATAGAAGTAGCTTTAGTGGGTGTCTTTCAGGTACAGAAAGAACTTCTTTACCTTTCTCTTTTTCTGCCTGCTTAGGGGTTTCTTGCTATGGTACCTTCTCTATTGTTGATTGCTCTATTATGTGCTCTGTCACTACTAGGGCTTGCCTGTTGTTCTGCTTGCTCTTTCTCTACTTGTTTTGATTGATCGTCAAGGCCCAAATTGTCAACAATGTTACCGAGCTGACTAAACATTGCATCATCAGATTCTAGTGTTATTCTTACTCCTTCTACATCCATAGACTCCTTGCCAATATCAATTTGTGAATGTGCCTGAGCTTTAGAACTAGAAATCTTCTTTGTTTCTACCATAATATCTGCCACTACTTGCATGACTGCAAGTTTTGTCTCTTTCCTTAATTCTTCATATCTACCTCCCATGATCAAGACAACTCTTCTCTTGGTCCTTAATAGGGTTCCAAGAGGTGCAAGTAACCTCTTCAAATGATCATCATCAGTAATAGTACAAAATTGTCTCAGAATACACTCTCTCATTTTCATGTCTTCTCCATGAGCTTTCTGACTTCTTTTTACCATTCTCTCATACATTTCATCTGGAATCTTACCTTTTATAGAGTCAAACTTCTTATCTATTTTAACTAAAAGTGTTACAATAGAATTTTCTATGTTCAGCTTGTCTGAATAATTGAATAAATCATAGAATTTGTTTACTTTAGTGAAATCACCATGCAAGTAAATGTCTTCATTTACTCTTTTAATTCTGGGTCTCCATGTTTTCTTTTTCTTTTCTGACTCATCATCTTTCACTTCAATAGGTTTCTCTCTAGGAACAGGTGGAACAATAGATTTGTGTATTTTGCCAGGTCCAGCTGCACTGACCTTCACTCTCTTTTTGGTTGTAGGAGATAATTGCTCTTCTTGTGCCACATCAGGTTGTTCAACTTTCACTTTCACTGGTAAAGAAGTTGGAACTAAGCTTTCTAAAGGTGTATCAACCACTGCCTCAGTTAATCTGATTGCCTCTGCAGTTTTCTTTTCCACCTCATACTCATGCTTACTAATTCCACTTTCCTTCAATATATTCTTCATTTTAGCCTCAACTCTCCTCTTATATTGTTTCTCTTCCCTTGCACCAATAGACATACTGTAAACTTCATCAAATGTTCCAAGTCTTTTTGCATGTTCATCAATCTTGCTCTTAATCAGTTTACCAACATATCCATTAACCTCATTTTCTGATATCTCATAGCCAAGAGGGTCTATGAAATCAACTCTGGGTTCTACTACTTCAATATAAGTAAAATCAGTATCCACCATAAAACAAATGTCATCTTTATACTTCTCTACTAAGGATTGAGGAATCCTTGTTCTGTTCTTGCATTCCTTCTTAAAAGTTTTCAAAACCAATGTCACACTTTCATTCACTTTTTCAATCAACTTTCTCTGATAGACAGTGTTTATCCTATTCATTGTGAAATCTCCATCATTCCAATTAGTAGTAAAGGGAAATCTTTTGTAAATATGAAAGAATATGTATGTAATCAATGATGAAAATCTGAACTGAGAATTCTTCACTTTCCTAATCTTTTCAAGGTTCTCAAATAATTGTATTCTCAACATTTCACATAGGTCTATTTGCTTCTTCTCTACACACATTAAGTAAGCTGCATGAACCATGCTAGCTGCCATGTCATCTTCTCTAGAGTTAGCACAAAATTTAGTAGTTAAAATCTTGCATAAATATCTCACATCATTTTGTTTAATCTTGCTTATCACTATGCCTCTGCCATTATAAGATGATCCTGTGTTTTCTAGGACTAAGTTCTTGATGTTCTTCTCTTGTAAGGGCATCTCACCTTCTTTTGATAAACCAGTCACATCATGAATCAATTCTATAGTTATGTCAATAACTCTATCTTCCATCCAAAACTTACCATCATGAATCCTACTCAAAATAATCTTAGTGCATTCTTCATCAGTAAATTCATGACACAGGGAATAGTTGATAATATCATTGTTTTCAATGTGCTCATAACTTGGTTTAATAGTCATATCTTCATTGTACACTGATTTGTAATCACCATTCAGATCATGCTCTTTCAAATTTTTGATTTTACATCCCAAATAACTCTGAACATTCTCTAAGTGTAAAACTCCATCAGGTACAACTGACAATGCTAGGTTTTCATCTATATCCATAGGCTTTACTGGTTCTTTCTTTATCTTAGTTCTATTCTTATCCTTAACATTATGAATCATGCTTGCATCCATCTTATCTAGCTGATAATCTTCTTCAAATCACTTCGATAAAATAAATACCTCAAATTCACAAACTAGGGTTCGAAACTGCAAATCACTGAGTTCTTGACTGCAAATCACTTCAAAACTTCTTATCGCGCTTTCAAATCACTTCCAATCACTTTGTGTCCACAAATAATCTGATTTCAACCTTTTATCATTTAGCATTTACTCAATCTGACATTGTATTTAACCATTTTGCTGCTAAAATGCCAGAAAGCTAGTTTTCTGAGTCTGTAACAGTAAATCTTCTTTCTATCTTGCAAAACATCATAAAACTTTTTGCGCTTTTAACTGGAGCATTAGTACACCATAAAAAATCTATATCTAAGACTGCAAAGCTTAATTCATCCAAGATTCAAAGTTATACTAATTCTAAGTTCCTAAAAATACTAAAAATAACAGAATTAAGTGCTGAAAGAACAGTTAGATAAAGATTCAATCTTATCATCACCTACATTTCCTTTCCTACTACTTTCCACACTAAATAAACTTTCTTGACTTTTAGCTTTAACAAATTTCACTTCCCATTCATTGTTACAACATGTTTTCGCTGTATTTTCTGCATTTCTATTTCTTCTTTCAAAGTTTCTAGGGTTAGGGTTTTGATCATACCTTCTAGTGTTCATTCTGCAAAATCTTGTTGTGTGTCCAATCTTATTGCATATTTGACAAATCATTCCATTTGGTACAAATCTAGATCCTTGATGATTCGGTTGAGTTCTGCAATTCCTTGCAATGTGTCCAACCTTGTTGCATCTATAACAAACTGTTACATTTCTTCCTTTCATGCCATCAGATGTTCTTTAATCTGCAATGTTAGTATTTCTAGATATTCTATTTTCACTAATCTTAGTATTTTTACATTCAATAGCTCTATGTCCAAATCCATGACAATTATAACAATATCCATTAAGAGGTCTAAATTGCCTAACAGTACAATCTTTCTTCATGTGTCCAAAAGTATTACATGTAAAGCATTTACCTTTAAATTGCATACCTTTTGATGGTTCTTCTTGCTTCAAAGTTTCTCCTTCTTGTTTAGATGATTCTCCTTTTTCTTGTTTAGATGATTCTCCTTCTTCTTTCGATTCAGATTCTTGTTTGGATAGATCTTTTATATCAGATTCTATCATCTTAACTTTAGGATCTCCAGTAGCTTCTAGATCTGACTTTTTGCTTTCAGAGAATATACTATATCCAATACCCGTTTTATCATAATAGGGTTTGCCATAATTTATCTACTCATAGATCTTATCACTGTTGGAATATAACTCCTCAAGTTGCTTCTTTGACTGAGTTAGTTCACCTTTTACTATCTTGTTGTACTTATCAAGTTCATCATACTCCTTTTTAACTTTGTCATACTCAAAATTCATCTTTTCAAGCTTGGCTATTAAATCTTTATTTTCATTTTTCAAAGTTTCATTTTCAAATCTAAGATTTTCTTTTCCATCTCTCATGCTAAGCTTCAAGTTTGCTAAATTCAATTCATGCTTAAGAATCACATTTTCTTTTTCTATATCATCACAACCTTCAACAAGTATTTCAGATTCTTTTTCAGATTTGAGATCTTTGATCTTACCTTTCAATTTGTCAATAAGACCTTTTGCATCTTCATACTTTCCTTTGTAAGAATTTCTTTCTTCAGTAAGTAGATCAATTTGTTCAAGTGCTTCTTCAAGATTCTTCTGCAACTGATCCATATCCATAGAGATCTTACTCGAGCTGTTAAGCCTTCCTTCCTTCCAAGTAACTGTGCTATGATACCAATTGTTAGAAATGGGAAATACTGAGAGGGGGGGGTGAATCAGTATTTCAGAAAATTTTTCCCACTTATGGATATTACAAATTACTTTGTTGCATATAAAGATGATCAAACTAATAAACAAACACAACACAATATTAAGATAACTCATAACACATGATTTGTTTTCGAGGAAACCCAATCAAGGGAAAAACCCCGGTGGGGATGGTACCCACAAATGAGATCACTAATCAAATGTATCCTGTTAGGGATGTTGTGACCCTGTTAGGAGTCAATTACAATAGATATAGCTGATCTGTCCCTGTTAAAGGACTTTAGGCCTTGTTAAAAGCCTTAACCCTATTAAAGGTTACAAGTACCAGATCTAATTACAAGATGAGCCCACTGCCCAACCATGTAATGCTGATTACTAGATGAGCTCACTGCCCAACTAGGTAGTTCACTAATCACTATAGTATTAAATTCAACTTCACATACATAGCCTTTACCTCTATCACAATTTACATCAACTTTTACAATTTCGCTTACAAGTTACAATACACTTCTTGTTACATTACACTTCACACCTATTACAAGGTACAAATCACTACCTTTATACATGACTAAATTACATAAACATTTTGGTCAGCTTCCATATTATAATTCCATCTTATGTCATCTCAAAATATCATTAAATAACTTTTTAAACTCTTTGCCAAGTGATGTCCTGTATACTGTTCCGTCGGCCTCAAACTATCTTCAATAATCTTGAAATAAGTTCATCCGTACAAATCAAAACTTTATGTGCTCTAAGATGAGGTATCTTCAAGGCATCTAGATGCTTCATCTAACTTCACAAGTGAAAATATCATCCCAGTAAAAAGATATAATCAATTTACCAAAACTGCTCTTCAGGAACACTGTTCTGATATACTGTCTTCACCAAAAAACTTGTAACTAATACATATGAACTCCAATCTTTATGCACTATTAGCCATAGCTAAAATACATCATAAAGATAATAAATTCAATTCTGCAAAGTCCAATTCCATCAGAATAATTACTTACAAAACATCTTCCATCAGGTACTCTGACTACCTGTCTGTCACTGAACTTCACTAAATCACCTTTATCTCTCAATTCACAATAGATAAAGACTTGTGTTATTAACTAAAGATAAATAACATCATGTTCTAGCTTCCATTAACTCCGCATAAGCCAATCTTCAATATACAATCATTTATGATCAAAATAGTCCTCTATTTTCCTGTCAATTCACTGAAATTCAATATGTAAGTACTGAAAACATATATAACACCTGCAATCATGTGATATTAGAAATATATGACATGTAAGATATCTGAAAAATGTATCTGACATCTGATCCTTGAAAACATATCATCTGAACAACATGTATAATAACTAAAAACTGAAAAACATATGTTGCCACAATGACAACATCCATGCATCCATAACAATCTCCTTACTTCAGTCAAAAATGCCAATCAATCTCTCCATTGACCTGAACCAAATTGCCAACACCTATTTCTTATGAAAAACTTAGTGAGGTTTGATCTATTTCCTTGCCTATTTAAAAAGTAACAAAGATAAACTATTTTTTAGTAAGGTGCATGGTAAATTGGATTATACCCTAGGATATGAATACAAAAATAAAGGTCATTATAGGTATACATTTACACATAATGCACTAGAAAAGAAATGGTTTATATCAAACAAGAAGTAACTAATAAAACATTCTAGCTTTGTGCTTTAATGTTTAGGTTATCTTTCAACATGGTGAATAAAAAGGATGTATTCATATTTTTATGATCACTAAATCTATCAGTGAAAATTGTACTATCCTAATGAGGTCCCACTAACAAAGGCTGTATGATGATAAACAACCCGCTTTGAATAAATAGTGACTATCCTACATTTCTTACTCTAGGTGCATTTCATTGGTTAATTGCATTAGAGTTCATTTTAGTTGCATATCATATTAATGTGCATTAGGTTCATTTAGATGTATTTCATTGTCTTTAATTGCATTGAAATTCATTTTAAATTGCATTCATTTCAATTTAGTTGCATTCATTTTAAGTTGCATAAGCATGAAAGTGTGGATTCAACTATCTGAGGCATTGGTATAAACTGAAAATATATCTGAAACATTTTGATATAAGCTGAAAATTCTAAAGCATTTTAAAGCATTGACCACTTGACATGTATGACCCAATACATCATAGAATCATAAACAACTAAAACTAAAATGACTGAGTATAAATTACTGATATCCACTTGTATTCATAAATCCATTTCATAATCAAAAAACCATTTACATAATGCATCCATATGTTGGCAATTTGCCTGAGTTAGATACTTAGATGTTGTCATTATGGAAACATATGATCTACATGAAGATTACAGAGGATAGAGAGCAAGTATGACAGAGTGCAAAGCAAAATTATCTAAGTATGAGACAATGTTTTTGCCAGTGTACCCAGAGACATTTTTTATTAGCGATGTTGATTGGAGTAAGTTTAGTCTTTGCACACTTGAACATAGATACTATGGTGACTATAGAAGACTCACTTGATAGCGCAAGTCAGCATGGCATGTACAAAAGAAGTTATGACAATTTTACTAAAGACAGTGTCTAGCCGACAAGACAAAATATGAAGACAAAATTGGTAAAGAATTAAGGGATTATTTTGTTTTCCAAAATAATGTATTAACAATATAAAGGGACAAAATCATAGATGTTAACCCTTGAGTAAATATATATTTTGTATAATGCTTATGGAAAGCCGATTGTAAGAGTTATTAGCCTTAATAACTTGTATAAAGGTGTAATGATGTAATAAAGAAAGATAGAAAAACAATGATAGTGAAAAAGGAAGCGAAGAGATATTGATGCGAAGTTGCAAGAAGTATAAGGTTATGTACCTTGACTTATTTTGTAATCTGTAACTATTGTGCATTACTTGTTTGGGCAGTGGGCTCATCTAGTAATCATATTTTGTACTACCAAATCTTAGCAGGGTTGAGGCTTCTAACAAGGCCTAAAGTCCCTTAATCAGGACTGAGACACTATATGCATGTAATAGGCTTCTAACAGGGTCAACATCCTTAACATGATACTTTTGATTAGTGGATCTTTGTGGGTACCATCCCCATTGGGGTTTTCTGTTGGCCAAGGTTTCCTCGAGAACAAATAATGTGTTATGAGTTCATTTGTTTTATTTCTATGCATGTTCTTTAGTTTACCATGTTATGAATGTGTTAAGATAATCTTTTATATCCATAATTAGGAAAAAATAAAAGTTTGTACAATACTGATTCACCCCCCACCCTCTCAATATTCTCTATTTCTAATAGTTGGTATTAGATCCTAGTTACTCAGAAAAGAATCATTCAAGGAAAGCCTATCAACTTGAGTAAGATCTCTATGGATATGGATTAGCTACTAAAGAATCTTGAAGAAGCTCTTGAACAAATTGATATGCTTATTGAAGAAAGAGACACTCTAAAAGGAAAATATGATGATGCAAAGAACCTCATTGGGAAACTAAAAAATGAGTTGGAAGATCTAAAATCAGAAAAGGAATCTGATGTTCGATTTGAAGATTGTGATGACAACCTAGAAAAAGAGAATGAGATCCTTAAACATGAATTGAAAATAGAAAATCTAAAGTTAAGTCTAAAAGATCAAAATGGCAAGAATGAAGCAAGTCTAAAATCTGAAAATGAAAATATGAAGCTTGATAATGAAGGGCTAAAATCTAAACCTAGTAAAGTGACATAGGAACTTGAGAAAGTCAACTTGAAGTATGCTAAACTTGAGAAATACAATACAATTGTAAAAGGTGAATTGAGTCAATCTAAGGAACAACTTGAAAGACTATATTCAACTAGTGAGAAGATTGATGGATAAATGTCTTATCAAAAACCATTCTATGATAGAATTAGTCTTGGATTCAACTCATCTAAAGCAAGTGAAGAAAGGAAGAAACCAGATCTGAAAGTATCTGAAAGTGTAGATGAAAAGAAGTCTAATGAAGTTGATAAATCTAAAGATGAACCTAAAGAAGAAGAACCACCTAAGAAAGAGGAGTTGCCTAAAGGTACACAAAGAGAATTTAAAGGTAGATGCTTTGTTTGTAATACTTTTGGTCATATGAAGAAAGATTGCACAAGTAAGAAATTCAAACCCCTTAATGGTTATTGTTATAATTGTCATGGTTTTGGACATAGAGCTATGGAATGTAGAAAACCTAAATTTATTGAGAATAATAATAGTAGTAGAATGTTTATAAATACTAACCATGTAGATAAGAGGCCTACTAAAGATATGAACAGAAGAAATGGAATAGTATGTTATAGATGCAACAAAGTTGGACACATTGCTAGAAACTGTAGATCACAAATCAATCAGTCTAGACCAAGATATGGAAAAAAAATAATAGTTTGTCAGATATGTAACATAATTAGACATAAATCAAGGTTTTTCATAATGAACAATAGGGTTTCTCATCCTAATCCTAACCCTAGAAGTCATGCAAGGAGAAATGAAAGTGCAAGTAATAGTCAAAAAGGATGTTGTAGTAATTTAGAAGAAGTGAAGTTTGTCAAAGCCACAAATCAAGAAGACATATTCAGCACTGAAGGTAATTAGAAAGGTGAAGTATCAAGTGGTAAGAATGAATCTCTACCCAACTCATCTCAAAGTACTTAATTCATGAAAAATACAGTAGAATAGGAACTTAGAATAGTGTAGAAGTTGATATATGATGAATTGAGTCTTGCACAGTTAATGCAAGGTAGTATATGATGTATAAATGCTATGGTTAAGAGTGCATTGAAAAATATTGTGTTTTGCGAGATCGCAAGAGGTTTTAAGTTTTGTAGGTAAGCAAAAATGATTTTTTTTTGGAAAGAAGTGGCAAAGGAATTGAATGCGATGTCAGACTTATGTGAGATTGAAAGGATAACAGGTTATGATCGATATTATTTGATCATTAAGGAAAATAAAAGTGCTAAGAAGATCAAAGAGAAGTGATTGAAAGAATTCTTGCAAGGATTTGGTGAATGATTTTTGTGTAGAATCTACGCAAACCCTAAATCATGGAATCGAGGTATTTTACTTAGCAGATCTCTAAATTGGTTAAAGAATTTGCAGAAGTCATGGATATTTCATTAATTCATAATGTCAGAGATAATAATAGACCTAAAATCAAAAGGGAACCAATAGAACCCATTGAGGAAGACCCTAAGTTAGCTTTATCATCCGTACCAGATGGATTTTTACACTTCGAAAATGTTAGAAGCTATTTGGGATGCAAAATTGAGACTCTTAGTGATAGCGACTTTACTAAAGAATATCAAAAGATTTACAATGAAGATATGTCATTGAAAGTAGGCTATGAACATTTGAAAGATAATGAGATCATTAAGTATTCTTTACAATATGAGTTTGATGATGAATAATGTACCAAGATAATCTTAAGCAGAATTCACAATGGACAGTTTTGGTTAAATGACAGAGTGATAGAAATCACAACTAACCTAATTCATGAGGTAACTGGTCTATCTAAAACTAGAGCCATACCTTTGAATGAGAATAACATGAGAAAAATAGTTATAGACAACACAAAATCATCTTACAATGGTAAAGGAATAGTAATTAGCAAGATACAACAAGATGACGTTTGATATTTGTGCAAGATCCTTACAACTAAGTTTTATGCAAACTCAAGAGAAGATGGAATGTTAGTTGGAATGATACATGTAGCCTACTTAATGTGTGTTGACAAAGTTCAAGTTGATATATATGTGTGAAATTTGAGAATATAGTTGTTTGAAAACTTGGAGAAAATTAAGAAGACTAAGAACTCTCAGTTTAGATTTTCATCATTGATAACTTATATGTTTTTCCATTTACTAAGAAGATTTCCTTACACTATTGGTGATGATTGAAATGATGGTAAAATTACAATGGAAAGGATTAAAAAATTAGACATGAGACATGTTACTAACAAAGTCAATGAGAGTGCAGTATTGGTAATCAAAACATTTCAGAATTTGATGACAAGTAGAACAAGAATGCCATAGTCTTTAGTAAAGAAGTATAAGAATGAGATATCCTTTATGGTCGATACTTAATTTACATTCATTGAAGCAGTAGAACCTAGAGTAGAATTCATAGACCATCTTGGCTATGAAATTTCTGAAATAGAGACAGAAGAGTATGTGAGTAGATTGCTTAAAAGCAAGTTGGACATTCACAACAATAGATTTGGAACCTTTGAACAAAACTTTACCTCTGCAAAGACTATCTTAGAAGAAAAAAAGTCTAAGAAGAGAGTAGAAAGTACAATCAATAAAATATTAAAGGACACAGGAATGACTGAACAAGAATTTTTGATAGTTAATAAGATAGCAGTAGCAGTTAGAGATATAGGACAAAAGGAAGTTTTGTCTATTCCACCTCTTTCATCAATTACAGTACAACAAGAAGGCTTTTAGTTCAAAGTGAAAGTGGAAGAAGCTAAGAAAGATCAAGAAGCTAGAAAGTCTAATAGATCATCCTCTTCTACACTAGGTAAAAGAGTGAAAGAATTTGCTACTAGACCGAGAAAAAGATAGGAGACTTTAGTTCCACCAGTACAAAGGAAGATTGTTGAAATAAAAGATGATAAAGAGACCCCAGTAAAGAAGAAAATATGGAAACCAAAGATAGAAAAATTGAATGAACATATCATACAAGATGGAGACTTTCAAAGATGAACAAGTACTATGATCTCTACAACTATTCAGAGAGATTGAACCTTGAAAATGCGGTTGTGAGACATATCATATTGGCTGTCAAGAAGTTTGACACAATTTAGGGCAAGATACCTGATGATTTGTATGAAAAGTTAGTAAACAGGAAGAAAAGAGCAATAGAAGAAGACATCAAAATAAGAGAAAATCTTGTTAGGAAGCTATGTGATGTGAAAGATGAAGAACCCTTCAAGCAATTCATGAAAGATCTGAACACCCATTTGAGAACAAAGAAAAGAACCATTATGATTATGGGAGGTAATTATGAGGAAATCAATAGAGAAATAGAGCAAGCAATAACCAAAGTGATGGCATCTAGTGTTGAGAGACACTCTAGTGTAGCAGGACCAACTGAACAGCTTAAGGAAGCAGAACAGCTGAAAATTCCCTCTCCACCAGCTATTAACATTGAAGATGAGACAATGAATGTGGAAGGAACCAAAATCACTTTAGATAGTGATGACAATCTTTTTAAGAACCTTGAGAACATTGTTGACAATTCAACTTTTGAAGAGAAGGACAGTGCTAGAGGAGAAGAACAAAGAGACATAAGAATTGAAGAGTCTAAGGAGTTAGAGAAGCAAGAAGCAGCCCCTAGTCAAGAAGAAATCAATCTAACACCTAAGACTGGTAAGAAAACTCAAATTGGATCTATATTTGAAAGCTTGGGAAAAGAAGTAGATGATGATGATCAGATGGAATTGATCACATCTTTGAATAAGATTATTGGGAAGAATAAGAAATTAAAAATCCTTTAAGGGTCCCTAAAGGATCCAACTAAGAAGTTACAAAGCATTGTGACTACACAGATTGCAGAGGTAGACCCACTTGAAAGAGAAAAGAAAGTAATGAATACATATTATGATGATTTTACCAATTTATCTGATATAGCTAAGGTGAATGCACAAGAACCCTATAAGGCCAAACTACTTTTGGACGTAAGTTAGAATATTAGAAATGATATCAATAGTCTTGATATCTATATAAAAGGCTGGAGAAGGAACTTGGACAGAGGTAAAAATTTCTACATTTAGTGTACAAAATCTGAGAACCTTGTATCAGAAGAAACTTAGAAGATTAAGATCAAAGAAGCAGAAATTCAAACAAAGGTAAATCTTCTTTCCAAATCCAATGTGAAGATACTTGATATTGAGAAGGAAATTTGTAGAATTTATGATGAAATAAGAATTCTACATGATGACAAGGATAGGAAGTTGAAAAGATTCCCTCTTCTAAGAGAGCATATTTCTATTAAATTGAGCATTGTTGGAGGACAATTGGAAGAATTTCTTTCATCAAAGACATCTTTTTAGAAGTTCAGTTTTGCAAACCTCCAAGCCTATGAAATTGCATCTTATGGATTGTATGCACTACTCAGTGTTGTAGATTCCATTAAGAAGGCATGTGAGAAAGAGATAGAGACCATGAAGATAAGTTTTTCAAATTGTTTTGCAAGCCTACTAACTTTGAAATATTGAATCTAAGTATAAATTTTTTTTCTATACACAAGTTTTGACACCCTCCTTACCCTTTTTTTTGTCATTGTTGTCAAAGGGGGAGAGATGTATAGCAAAAAATTCATAAATATGATAAGGATGTATACTCTTAGGGGGAGTATAGTATATAGATAAGATATATGGAGTTATAAGCACAATATATACATATTTTTAGTCATGGCCACAATTTTGAGATTTTGAAGTTCTATAACTTAGCCAATTTTCTCATATGTTGCCACCAATGACAAAGGGGGAGATTGTTGGCAATTTGGCTGAGTTAGATATTTAGATATTGTCATTATGGAAACATATGATCTACATGAAGATCACACAGGACAAAGAGTAAGTATGACAGAGCGCAAAGCAAAATTGTCTAAGTATGAGATAGTGTTTTTGCCAGTGTACCTGGAGATAGTTTTGATTAGCAATGTTGATTGGAGTAAGTTCAATGCTTTCACACTTGAACATAGATAATATGGTGACTATAGAAGACTCACCTAATAGTGCAAGTCAGTACGACATGTACAGAAGAAGTTATGAGAGTTTTACTGAAGACAGTGTTTAGCCGATAGGATAGAATATGAAGACAAAATTGGTAAAGAATTAAGGGATTATTTTGTTTTCCAAAATAATGTCTTAAAAATATAAAGGGATGACATCCTAGATGTTAACCCTTAAGTAAAGATAGATTTTTTATAATGCTTATGGCAAGCCGACTGTAAGAGTTATTAGCCTTAATAACTTGTATAAAAGTGTAATGATGTAATAAAGAAAGATAGAAAAAAAATGATAGTGAAAAAGTAAGCAAAGAGATATTGATGTGAAGTTGCAAGTAGTATAAGGTTATGTACCTTGACTTATTTTGTAATCTGTAACTATTGTACATTACTTTTTTGGGTAGTGGGATCATCTAGTAATCATATTTTGTACTACCAACTCTTAGCAGGGTTGAGGCTTCTAACAAGGCCTAAAGTCCCTTAATCAGGACTGAGACACTATATGCAGGTAATAGGCTCCTAACAAGGTCAACATCCTTAATAGGATACTTTTGATTAGTGGATCTTTGTGGGTACCATCTGCACTGGGGTTTTCCCTTGGCCAGGGTTTCCTCGAGAACAAATAATGTGTTACGAGTTCATTTTTTTATTGCTATACATGTTATTTAGTTTACTATGTTATGCATGCATTAAGATAATCCGTTATATCTATTATTGGGAAAAAATTTTTGTAGAATACTGATTCACCCCCCCTCTCAGTATTCCCTATTTCTAACACCATATTCATCCATACATAAATAAAAGTGAGATGTCCATAAATTGCATCGCAATACATCTCATGCATCCATACATTAATAAAAACTTTGAAAACAACAAAAACATGAGCATATATGAGTGAACTATATTATGACATCATCTTATCATAAATTAATCTAATCTTGACCAAGTACGACCATCATATCAATATCCAAAGCATAAAATAAATAGATATCCAACATGTGCAGAAATTAAAACCATTGGAGATCAGATATCAGAGATAGCAAACAAGATGAGTCAGATAAAAGCATCCATGAGCTTCAACATATCATCAAAAATTTCCATAATAAAAATATCAAGAATGTCCATCAGAAAGAATCAATAAATTAGAGTATTAGTATGAGGTGGGTATAACAATGAGACAATGAATCAACAAAGAATAAAGTCTAGAGGACATGAGAGTACATCGATCAAAAATAGTACAAGGTACATGATATCATCAATGAAGAACATATACATCAATAGTGCACATATGAACAAAAAAATAGAGGTCTACACCTCACTGACCCCCTCATCCTCTACTGGAGGATCAGGAGGGGGTGCATCTACTCTTCCAGGTGGTGGAGGAGGATGCATAGCACCCTCAAACTATTGATTAATAATTGAATATAATGGAGCTCTCTGAGCAGCAAGAACAATAACTCAGTATAAGGTGAAATAATATGTGGCCCTCTATCCTTGGTGGGATGTAGTGTGAACATATTGGTCTCTCTTAGTTCTCAGTTGTGCAAGCTGTGTGTCCCTGCATGCCCTTAGTTGTGCCACCTATGTATCACTAGCTGTCCACAGCTGCACTATCTGAGCATCCCTATTTTCTCTCAGCTGGGTGATCTATGTATCCCTCTCTAATCTGACCTGAGCCATCTATGCATCATGCTTTGATAACTGAGCCATAAGGGTGGCTACCTATAATCTCAATGCACCCCACTCCTGCTCACACTATGATAACCAATCACCATCACCACCTGTAGGAGGATCCTAATGTGTCTCTTGCTGCTGTGGATCCTAGTCTCCTCTAGTGGGTCTCTAGGCATGCTCGTCCCTATGCAATAATGGCCATGTATCCCTCCAAGGAGTAATTCATTCTCTTTGTTTCCTCTAAATGGACTCTCCCCCGATGGCCTACCATCTTTTACTCCCTATTGCTACACCTCCACCACTCCTGTCATCTCGATCATATCCTCCATCCCCTCTACCTCTGCAGGATCCATCTCCATCTCCTCTACACTTGTGGGCTCCATCTCACCCTCTCCCCCTAATAGCACATCCTACAGCTCGGCCCCAGCCACTAGCATCATCATCAGGATCATAATCTAATTCATCCTCTATCCATGGGATGACATCCTCTAGAGAAGTGAATCTGGGATAAGGGTGTTAGAGTTAATGATCATGATACTCAATAGTGATAGCTGTATCACAAATATTTTCTTGGTAGTCCTAGTCAATGTGAGCCATTTGTGAGATCTCATGAACCACTATGTCAAATATCAACCGAGCTCCCCATTGTGCCTCCTCATTCTTGATCTGAGCATATAGACAGGCCTCCTTAGACATATCCTACACTCTACCAAACTATAAACACACTCACATGATCAGAAACCACTCAATAACATATTTGGTCTGGCCAAGAAGATACCTGCTCTGAAAAAAATAAGGCATCTTCCTAACATCTGAAGGCTAGGGCTCACAGCCAAGGTACAGTCTCCATACTACATGAGTAACATCATCCATAAGGTGATGCCAATGAAGAAACTGAGAGAAACAAATGCAACTTCCAAGACCAATCTGCATGCAAGATAGCTGTTACAAAGAATGAAGCAAAAGATGGAAAAAACTGAAACCCTTCTGTGCTAAAAAATGAGAGAGAAAAAAATGAATTCACCATAATGAAAAATAATTATAAGGTTCAACCTATAAAGGTGAACAAAACCCTAAAACAAGAAAAGCTAGGTTGCACAATATAATTAATATAAAATATTAATTATATGCACCTAAGAGATAACTTAAGTGAAAATAGAGTAAAGAAACTAACTGATTACTCTAACACCCCCCCTTAAGCGAAGCTCAGGAGGAAAGTTAACCTAGCACAGCTATGAAAGTAGGAAATGGGTCTCGACAAGAAGGCCTAATTAGGTACCCAATAAAAAGAAATCTCTAAAAACTGGAGACAAAGGAGAAAACCCAGTGGGAAAAAGTCCTCTCCAAAAAGAGATATAAAAGCAAGCAAAAGACAAAAAATGACTTCAAGAGACTCTCTCAAAGCCATAAGTATAATGCGTGCTACCAACCCCCTCATGAGAGAGGGTCAAGGCTCCAAAGCCCCCCCAGAATGAAAGAACCCCTGGATCAATGAACAAACCACCATGACACCAATACAAAGGATTGAAAGGCAGTGAGCACTGAAGAGGTAACCTCGAAAGGTGAGGTGTCACTAGATAGCCAAGCTGATGCTCAAAGGAGTAGACACGAGGATCCTGAAAGGGAATCCCCAATGTAGGTGGTAAGACAAGTGTGTAGACATTGTCAGGAGAGAGGAGATGAGTGTCCTCTGTAGAATCCTCAACAACTGCACCTGGTGGCTCGATGAATGGAGCTAGAGGGTCTGGCAGTGCTGAAGAAGAGTCCTGCTGAAGAGAAGAAACCCCAACAAGATGAGGTGAGGCAGTCACATAAGTGGTCTCAGGAACAACATAGATGTTCAAGTGACCTGACTGTCCCACATGATTCTCTCATAGAAGAGAAGAGTTGTGCTCTGATAATGGAGATGGTGGACCAAAGTGTGAGAAGGTGTAGAGACGGATGGAATGATCAACTCTCCCTATAGCAAAAATGCCATCTGTCACACTATCCTAAATGAAGATTGAATCTAGCGTGAACTCAACTATCTTCCCTGACCCACTAAGTGTAATCTGATAAATTGAGAGGAGGTTTGCAGACAGAGATGGAACATACAATACATCATTGAATGTGCCATCCTAAATGCATATAGAACCTTTCCCACAAACTGGCATAACAGTGTTATTCCCCATGAGAATGTGAGGAACAAGAGAAGCCTCAATAGAAGAGAAGATCTCCAGAGAAGATGCCATATGGTGAGAAGCACCTGAATCTAGTATCCAAGGGACCTATGAAGGGGATGCAACATAAGCCCGTAATGCATGACCCTATCCAAAATCCTATCCAGATGTCAAAGATGAGGCAGAAGACTAAAAAGCAGACTCCTATGAGGTGGAAGAGGATGGAGAGGAAATAGTGCTCTTCTAAAGGAGAGCTTGCAAATCTACAATCTATTTCTCATAGAAATCAAATCTCTTTTGAAAACAATGTGACTCATCATGAGGCCCCTTCTGACAATAGGAACATGTAGGGCTCTCAGTCTTCTATTTCTCCTTCTTAGAAGAAGATGGTGGGCCAGTAGAGTGGTAAGAAGAGGAATCAAATGTCTGCTTTGGCTTCTTCTTCTGTGTATCTTGAGGTGTCTTGGCAAGCAATGCCTGTGACTATGAACTTGTAAGTGAATCCATTTGATTGAGCTTAGACTGCTCACGAGTCAACCTATCACAGAAGGTCTCAAAAGAGGGCATAACATGTTGTGCACCTAGTGCATCCATAATGGAGTAGAAGGTAGAAGTGAAAATCTGATAAGGACCGCAAAGCTTTGAGAGTATCAGAAAGATACACTCATCATCTGTCTTCATGTTTCCAGCAACTTGTAAAATAGATCGAAGAGACTTGAACTTCATCAAGAAGTCCTCAATGCTGGTGAATGATTCAGGTACCAAGGAGGTGAACTTTGCATCTATCTGGAGAACCCTGAACTGATTCATTGTGCCAAACAAGGTGGAAAACTTGTTCCACATATCCCTGGGTGTGGTCAAACCATCCAGGTGGAACAAAAACCCATCTAAAATGTTCATTGCAATGAGGCCCATTGCCTCATCCATCCCATTCCTCTACATAAGAGCCTCATAAGGCCTCTGTAGAACTAGCTGAGTCTCATCGAGACATGACCATAGCCCTTTTGCCATAAGCAATCTGGTCATCTGTCCTTTCCAAGTGTGATAGTTGTGAGGTGTAAGGCGAGTGACAGTAGAGTCCACCATTGAGAGAAAGAAGAAAAAAGTAGAAGGGTCTTTCTAAAGTAAATTACAGAAAGTAAAAAACACACCCCCACAAAGTATAATACTATCCCCCATACACAAAAAATTACTATGAAAGCACAAGAAACAAGAAAAAAACCTGAGGTCTAGAAGTAGAACAGGAGCACAAAAGAAGGTGCATCTTTGACTACAAAAAAATGGCAATCAAATGGAAAAATTAGGAAGAGAAACCTAGACAAGAGAGACAGGATCGGAAAGACCTTTCTGATGATATATCATATGTCAAATTTTGAGTTCGTATGAGCCCTATAGGACCAAAAAGGCCCATATACCCCAAAAAAATGCAAGCACACTGGAAAAACATAGTCCCAGAAAAAAGATTGACAGTCGTATAGCCATCACGGGACATTCGAAGGGGTTGGTGGTGCAGCAGTGGTGTTGCGGTGGTGCGTGGGCTAGAGCAGCGGCCGAAGTAGCGCTTGGGCGGTGCGGGGGCAGCGGTGGCGTGACGGTTGCAGCGCGGTGGTGCAACTGCAGGAGGGCAGCGGCACAGCAGTGGAAGGGAGGCGTGCGGGAGGCGCGGTTATTTTATAACCGGAGGCATTTTTTAAAAATGCCTTTTTTTATTTTTATTTTTAAAAAATGAATTTTTTCTTGATATTCGTGCCCGTATAGCCCTAATAGGGCAAATCTTTTTCTCCCAGATGCTACAGTGGCCAAAAAATACAAACTTTATATGATTTTTGACTCTCTCGGACCTTCTGAGCACAATGGTGGCATCCGATTTTTCTCAAAATGCTCCAAAATTTTATTTTATTTTATTTTTTGCCAGAAAAAAAAGAAACAAAAAATAACGTCCTGCAGAGAATACTAGAACTAGAAAAACTTGCTTCAAAAACACCAGAATAGGCAGCAGCAGGGAGGCTCTGATACCATGTAGAAACTGAGAGAAACGGATTCAACATCCAAGACCAATCTGTATGCAAGATACTTGTTACAAAGAACGAAGCAAAAGATGGAAAAAATTGAAACCCTTCTGTGCTAAAAAATGAGAGAGAAAAAAATGAATTCAGCATAGTGAAAAATAATTACAAGGTTCAACCTATAGAGGTGAACAAAACCCTAAAAACAAGAAAAGCTAGGTTGTGCAATATAATTAATATAAAATATTAATTATATGCACCTAAGGGATAGCTTAAGTGAAAATAGAGTAAAGAAACTAACTGATTACTCTAACAGCCAATACTCTAACTTGCCCAGGTGGGGCTTCTAAATAAAACTAGAATATATATATATATATATATATATATATATATATATATATATATATATATATATATATATATATATATATATATATATATATATATATATATATATATATATGCCAAACCGGTGTCACAGTGCTTATCTACAATGGGGCGAGTAACGGGGATGTGTTCCCATGCCCATATCTGTAAGGCAATACTCCCAATGATCATCGACCTGGAATGGTGATATACTATCTCATATAGCTCATGGTACATGTGAGCCAAAATACAACTACCCAAGGCATATCTCCCAGGGCTCTGAATCATCTAACCGATGACTCTGGACCAACCACACATAAAGCCATGTTGACCCCTATCAGGCATCATCAGGCCACCTATCAGACTAGCTAAGTATATAGGAAGAGGGGTAGAGTTGGCAACCATGTGGTCCCAACTCAAGTATCATCCTGTGATCGTGTCATCCTAGAACACTTGCCTAGCATCAACGATCGTCGTAGGCCCAGATGCCTCGTACTATATCCTGGTACCCATAACATATATACACACAAAATATCCACATATCCTCTGGCGTAACAGTCATCTCACTAGTGGGTAGGTGAAAGGTGTTATGCTCAGAGTGTCATCACTCAGCCAATGTAGTGACGAGGCCACAATTTACCCCAATGTTGGATAAATGCACCAAGCTATAAAGTCCACACCGAAAAACTACATGCTAGTCCTCTTGACTTAGCTGATCATACAGTGCTAATACCTGGGCTGGCCTCAGAGATCTAAATGCCACGACACCAAAATCATTCTGCACAACAAAAAAATAAGGGCACTATGTCAGTGTTAGACAAGAGAAATTGGCCGAAAAAATGCTCAAAGTTTAGAAAAACAAGTGTACTTGACTCAAAAATTAGAAAAGACCAAAGGTGATTTTGGAATCCTAGATGCGGACCTAGAAATCTGGGATGCGATGCAAAACCAAGATGCAAGTTTAGAAATCTTGTATGCAAGACAAGAAATCTAGGATGCGATTCGGTATACCGAATACGACTCTATACCTAAGAATTATGAAAAAAATTTGAATTTTCTTTGAATTTCCTAGATGCAACCCACTAGGGTGCGATCTATGAAATCCCAAATGCGATCTGGAATGTAGGAGGTGACACAGGTTTAACTAGATGCGATCCTGCATATGGGATGCGATGCAAAATTGAATTGCCTGTAAAATGCTAAAAAATGCATGAAATTAAAAATTTTCAAATTAACAAGGTTCGTTATCAGATACTCATAGGTGGTGCATAATGCCTCGGTCATTCGTGTCTCCTAGCCATTTCGAATTGGTGCTTCTCTACTGGGAATACCATGGTTGCTCAGAGCTCAATGAAAATCCAAGGGGTAAAAGTGAAAATGAATAGTAAAAATTAACTTTTTGACCTATTTAAGCCTCCTGGGGGCCCCGAAACCCTAAGGGACATTAATGCTAAGACATCATAAAGTCTTAATATTAGGACCAAAATCAAAATAGGTGATTTATATCACTCAGGGGTAGTAAAAATAGAGTTCCAAAGAAAAGTCAACTATCAAAATGCAAAAGTCAAACATGGTTAAATTGCAGTCAAACAGGGGCAAATTGAGCATAAAAAGATATTGTGAGCAAGGCAAATCAATAAATTAATAATTCTTAGTCAAATCAGTGGTCAACATCAGTCAAAGTTCAGTCAAACACACATGATAAGGGCTGAATAAAGCATAATTAATGCATAGAAAGCTTGCCACGAGCTACAGAAAGTGGTTTCCTAACTAAAACATCCAATTTCTATGTCAGGATATTACTTAAACATCAGTCAAACTTGCTCAACTCTATCAAATTATTGGTCAAACTTGGTCAAATAGTGCTTCTAGGGCACTAAAATTGATCTAAATGGCTTGAAAACACTTTTCAATCGATCTACACTTGATCTTGATTCATTCTAATCAAGATGATCCTTCATTAAATGCTTGAAGCTGATGATTTTATTCAAATTTGTTCTGATTTCAGTTGGGAGGGGGCATAATCATACTAAAATACAATGCTTTGATTCAAATTCTTCAACACCAGGGGTATGATAGTTTTCTTCAATCAAGTCGAGGCCATTAATCTTTATGACATTGATAAATTTCATTGCTTTAAATCGAATTGGTTACTTGTCAGCATGATCAAATTTAACCTAAAAATTCTTTTCAAAATCTCATATCAATATTCGTTCAATCAAGCTCAGAGTTGGTATTGTCAATTCTTGTTCAATCAAGTTCAGAATTGATAGTTCCTAATCAAGTAGGATTTCATTCAATCAAGCTCAGAATTCTTTTATCAGTCTTCATTCAATCAAGCTTGGAGTCGGTATTGTCAATTCTTGTTCAATCAAGTTTTGAATTGATAGCTTTTAAATCAAGTAGGATTTTGTTCAATCAAGCTTGGAATTCTCAAATTCAAAGTATGAAATTGATCAATGAAATACTACCAACAGTGAAGTCATCATAATTAGAAAGTTCAAAAGCAGTAAGTTTGCCGACCAAACTTTCCAAAGTAAGATTGTTGTTAGGGATACATGTAGATTCTTGAATTGCTCTAATTTTGATAGCATAAATAGGATGCAGAGTTCTCAATACTTTTCCAATTATAGTTTCATCATTAATAGTTCCATTTTCTCCTCTAATAGCATTTACAACTTCTTTTATTCTACCACAATATTGTGCAATATTCTCATCATCTTGCATTTTCATTTCATCAAATTTACCTCTTAGGCTCTCAGCTTTTGCTCTCAACACATTTATGTCACTGCCATAGATGGTTGCAAGGGTGTCCCACATTTTTTTTTTAGTGCTGTAGTCTTTAATGTCTTCAAATTCTGGGTAACTTAGGGCAGATACAATCTCCAACATTGCTTGGTTGTGTTCTTGCTTAGCTTTCATTTCCTTGGCAATCAGGGGTGCAATAGGTGTGGTATACTCATGCTTAGTATAATATTTTGCAAAATCTTTGATGCTGGCTAGATGTAACTTCATCAAACTTTGCCATGTGGGAAAGTTCTCCTTATTCAGCTTTGGTACCTCCTTCTTATACATCTTGATCATTTTCTTCAAGTACCTTCAAACTTGTTCTCTGTCAATAGTAAGCACCACAGCTCTGATACCAATTCGGAGGGGGGGTGAATCAGTTGTTCTCAGGTCCAGATGTATAAAAAGAACTTTAAAAATCTTCAATAAATTAGATCTATCAATCAATAGTTACTCAATCATTACTGATTGCATAATAGAAACACATAACATTGCAGTCCACTACCCAGTTGTATCTAACTTGTAAAACATAGAAATGTTTAAACCAAGACATTCACACAAGTATTGACACTAGGATTTATAGTGGAAACCCGATTTGGAAAAAACCACTTTGTAACATGCTACTATTATTTTCACTCTTCTGAAGTGATCTCAGTTAAAAGCCAACCCTGTCAAAGGTTACAAACACACTGTCAGGTGTGACCCGGTTAAAGGATTTAAACCACTTTGTTAAAAGTGTGCATTTCTATAGGACTTACATACACTCCATTAGAATGAAACCTTGTTCAAAGGATTTAACATATGACTGTTAAGTCAACCTCTGTTAAAAGGATTTTGATTGTTACAATGATTAGAAAGTAGTAGTAATAATGATTTGAAAACATACTTGGCCCACTTTGCAAATATCAAATCTAATTCTGTACACATATACTGGCTTACTGACTGTGAATCTTTTCCATCACCATTACTGATCTACTCGATATTCTCCTCAAGCAATTATAACTCTTCTCCTTTAGCCTTCTCTTCTTATATAGTCAATAACACCACCAGTATCCTCTCTCTCTCTTCAACCTTGCCTTAGATTTCCTAAATACAACTTTGTTTAGGTCGATACATCTTTTGCTGCTTGATCTTCTCCGTAGATCTTAGGGTTAGGTCAAATTAATTGAATCTACCCACTTTATGTTCTTTGTCCTCTTTTCTAGAAACATTTCAAATCTCTTAAAGATTTACAATAAAACATTTTAGAGTGCATTAAATGCTTTCATATAATCAATAAATAAAGTCAACATGTTTTACATAATCCAAGAATTCAATGATGTCGGCTAGAAATCTGAATTCCCTTCAAATATAAAAATACTGACACTCGGTCAATACTGTGTTCAACTTCTCAGTCTATACTAGAAAGCTTGGTCAATACTAAAATTGTTTCTTCAGCTAACACTGTCTTCCTTAGCAATTAACAAATGTTCAGTCAACACTAGATTTGCTTAGCTTACACTAACTCGGTCGACACTAACATCACTCATCTTAAACTATATTTCTTCTCTTTTTCTCAGTTAAGCCTACCAATTTAATCTTCATCCATACTAAGATAAACAATACATTATCTTATCATTGTGCAACATAATCAAGTACTCATTACAGTATCAAGATAACTCAACCTTTCCTTAGGTGCTATTGTTACCAATTTTACCTATCCCCATTTCATCAATCAAATAGATATAGTACTTTCCTAAGTAGCAAAAGTCTTACCAGTTAAGGTTTGACATCAATGACAAAACAATAATTGCTTCAATTGCACTTTCCAACACTCACTTCTCTATAAATCTCCTAGATCATGCTTTGAATCAGATTTTCTTTGAATTCCTGTGCTATTTGCAAAGCAATTCAAAGAGGGGTAAATGTAATCACCTAAAATTGGCCTAATAGAACCTAAGGCCCTAGTTTGGAATAAAACCTTAATTATGTTAATTCGATCTTTGATTGTTAACATAAATCCTACAATTCAATAAAATCAATAAAATCCTAAATCAAGCATTTATCACCTAAGGTTTCAAGCAAAATCAAGACAATGAACTCTAGGCTTATTTAATTAATTCAATCCCACCAAATGCCTAGCTAGAGTTATTAATTAAATGAAAGTCATAAATACCTCCTAAATCAAACAAACACAACAAACACACTCCAATGATTAGGAGGCCTTTACATGGATGAAGGATCAAGCCAAGATGCATCTCAACCATTGAAATCCTTCAATCTTCTATAAAATAGAATTTTTTCAAAAGATTACTTCTTCTACATACTTCTTGGACTTCTTCCACATGCTTGAATTTTGAGGCTTCATAATCCTTGATTATTGAGCTCTCATACTTGGGAAGTTTGCTCACTAATGCCTTAATTTGATAGTTATTTTCATGTTTTAATGCTCAAATTCATGCTTTAGCTATTTAGATAACACTTCAATTTGGCTTAAAATGGAAAGAATCTATGGTTTTATTCTTTATTTCATGCATTTACTCTTGAATCTCTCATTTTAATATAGATTGTCACTATTTAAGAGTAAAATCTGAGAGCAATTAACCCCTTAATTCATACTCACATTAATTAGAGAGCGATAGGATGTTTTTTCTTGTTAGTTTCTTCAATTAAATGCTCATTTTCTCTAACAAGTGATGTTATTATCCTATTGAAGTGTTGTGTTGTAGGTCACAAATTCACACACACAAGTGAAAGATTCTCTATTGCGTGGAACACATTTGTCTGCACTTTCCTTCAAAGCATTACAAGATGTGGATATGTCAGCTGGAATCGTGACCTCTACTCCATCATAAGGAAACTTCACATACTAATGGTATGCATATGAAATATCTTGCATTTCATGTATCCATGGCCTCCCTAGAAGAATTTTGTAAGCCAAAGGAAGATTTAGAACCTAACATGTGATATCTCTGTTAACAGGTCTTGTCCTGATAGGTAGGACAATGGTTCCTTTTGAAGATCTTTCTTGTCCATCAAATGCCTTTATAGTTATCTTCTTCTTAGGATCAATAGAATCTTCTGATAACCCTAGTTGTGTGACCAATTTTTAAGAATAGGTATTTAAACCAAGACTTCCATCTATCAACACACATTTGACATGATGGTTTTGGATCAAGACCTCAATGTGCAAAGGTTGGTTATGCCAATAAATCAAGGAGTTATCATCTTCCTCTAAAAAGGAGATATACTAGGGTGGCATCAGATGACCAACCATATTATGGAATCTATCTAGATCAAGATTGTCAGGAACATTGGAACCAAGTAGAGCTTTATCCAGAATAGCCCCATGAGGAGGAGATATCAGAAGCAACTCAAACATTGATATTTTTGCATTGGTATGTTGGAGTTGTTGGACAATACTATATGATGTTGCTCTAGTCTCTTTAGGCTCTTTAGAAGTCAATTTTGAGGCAGCCCTCTATTTAGATGTAGATGAAAGATTAAAAGGAGCCTTAGGGGCATTTGCTAAACCTAACTATTATCCTTGAAGGTGTAGCTGAGCTTGTGATTGAGTCATGACATTTGTGGAGTGATTATCTCTATCTTTCTTTACAATAGCGATGACATTTCAATGTTTAGATAGGCATGGTTCGAAAATGGTTCCATGAATGTTGTATGATCATTTTTTGATTTATGATTCCCAATTACTATTACTGTATCATCAATTTTGTCTTGAATGAGATGCTTCAAATGCATGTAGTTATTGGTTTTATGACCTTTGTTGTGATGGAAGTCACATAAATTGGTCTCTTTCCACCATTTTGGTTTAACTTCAGGATCATATGGTTTTATCTTAGGTAATTCAATGATTTTGTTTTCCAAGAGAGTTTTCATGGTAGATTTTAAGGACTCACTCTTTGGTTTTGTAACCAAAGGTTTATAGTCATTAGACTTTTTAGTAGATTCAAATGCCTTTTGATCAGAAGCTTTGACAGCTTGAGTGCCCATGGTGAGATAGAAAGCGGGTGCTTTTGATGGAGCAATGATTCTATCCACAACACCATCTATCACAATATTCTTGTTCTTGTTCCAGAATTTGTTTTTATCTTTGTTGTTGGTGGAACTAGAACTAGATTCATACTTTCTATCCTTGTTAATGGATATGTCTCCCTTTCGAGAAAGCAAATTTTTGATCTTTATGGCATTTTTCACAATTTTCTCGAAAGAAGTATGATTTTGCATTTGCAGATGATAGTTGAGTTCTGGAATCAGATTGTTGATGAAGATTTCAAGTTTTTTAGTTTCCCAAATGGATCTAGTATAGAGAGAAAATTTCTTCCTCCATCATTTCAAGAAAGTCAGGAATAGTTCTCTTGTCTTCTATTTCAGATTGCAGATATCGATCATGGTGACTGGATGTTGAATGTTGTAGGAGTATTATTAATAAAATAGTTTGATTAACTCCTCAAAAATTTTGATTGTTTAAGGTAATTTAGAGAACCAATGAATAGTCGACCCTCCCAGAGATTGAGGGAAAAGAGGCATTAGATAGGTTGGCTCATCCATAAACTTCATGGATTGAGTACAAAATTCCCTAACATGATCTTGAGGATTAGAGTTTCCATCATACTTATCATAATTTGGTATCTCCACTTTCTTTGGGAATGGTGGGATGTACAAGTTTTTATCAAATGGAAAGGGACATAGAGCCTCCATGGAATATTCTTTGGGTTCTTTCTCTTTTTCCATTTTATTCAGTTTAACTTGCATAACGTGCATCTATTTCATCATAGCTGAGATAGGAGTTTCTTCCTCTAGAATAATGATATATTCAGCATTAAATGTGTGAGGAAGTTTGGCTCCTTGTCTAGCTAATTCAAGGAAGTAAGCCTCTTCATTTTCTTGTAAGAAGTGTTTCATCATTCTTTGAAAGTGCTCCTCATTCCTATATCGTTCTTTCTCAAAAGGAGTTGGTTTAGGATCTTCATGATTAGATTGATGTCCTTGGCTTCCTTGGTTTCCTATTGCTTGAGACATTATGTTGCTGCTAAGACTACTAGGGATTGATTGAGGTGGAGATGTTTGATGAACTCTATGAATAGACACAGGAGAGTTGACATAACCACCTTTCAAGAAAATATTGCCATGAGCGTCTTCTCCAAATATAGTTGTGTCATAAGGTTGATGGAAGGTTTGAGCAATAAAAGAAGATGTTGCTGAAGAAAATCGAATGACTCAACCTTGTCAAGATTGGATTAGTTTAATGAAAAGATTGATTGGATGTAAATGAAGGATGTTGTGCCCTATGTGTATGGGTAGATACCCAAAAGATGGTGGACACAAGCTCACAACACTTATCAAATCGATAGATCAAAAGGCTGGATCAAATCTAAGAGAACACTTTTGGAAAATGGTTTGGATTCTTCTAGTTTTTGCTCTATTCTCGACACAATGAATTTTCTAACGAAATCTAGAAGTGGGCTATAAAAATGAGATTTCTGACAAATTTAGCAAGTTTTTGGCAACTTTTGAAAATTTTGATACAAGTTTCTCTAGGATCATACGAGTTCGGGTGAGGTCTAGCATGACAATTGGCAAGACTTGTACAATAATTGCAATGCTCATACGATAGTTGACAACAAGGATTGAATTTTTTCTTGGATTTATGATAAGACTCATACGACAGTATACAATCTACCATATGACAATCTAGGGGTTCTAGCATGACAATCAGGCAAAACCTGTATCAATTTCTCAGACTGCGGGATGAATTTGGACTCCAAAAAGGAATTTTTCTTTAAATTTTGCAATTTTTCAATTTTTAGAATCAATTTGTTTGTAAGATTTTCTATCTAGGTTTGTTGATTCGTGTAAAAATTCATCTTGGATTCATTCATTTTCAGTAACCAAGTGGATAACAAGCATGCAGAACAACAAGAAAGTGATTTCAAGAACATTTGAAAACAATGACCAAGGGACAAAACAACCTTGCACATGAACAAGGAAGTGACTTATTGTTCTAACCCTAGGAATTCTACTTGTGTATGTTCTCAAAAAAATTTCCAATCATGCATAGAGACCTAGAAAATAAAAATTTGGCAACAATAGGGTTTTTAGTAATGGTCTGACTCTATAACTTTTGTAATCCCAAGAGGGAGAAATCCAATCTAGGCACATCGGGGTTTTGAAATAGTCTAAGAATTTAATCAATCAAGAGTCGTTGAGGAGACCAGACAGCCCAATAAGAAGATTACACTTGTGAAGATATCTTCCACAAAGACATTTATATAGTGGTCATTGCTACCATGGTGAAAATGGCTATTATCGCTTAAGGTTCTTATGTCCACTATGATTAACCCTCTCTAAAGGTGACTCACAAAAAGGACCATAGGGGGACTAGATCAGATTCAAGGATCTAGGTTTGTGATACTATCCAAAAAGGAAGCAGAGCATAATCTCCTAGCCTCTTCACTTCTCCAAAACAAAGCAAACAAATTCTTTGACACACTAAGACTCAAACTACCTCAGCAATATTTGTGATGTCAATAACTAGGTCTCCCAAGCTCTCAAAGTGGGATAGGGAGAGAACGCACCGATCAAAGATGAAGACCAAACCTAGTAAAACCGTGAGATAATCTCAGTAACCTCCCTACCTACAAGGAGATCTATCATTGACAAGAGCTTCGCATTGAAAACAAGCAAATAAAGTCCAATCACTCAAGATCATCTACAAATAGTGTTCATAGGGCCTAATTACTATGTGTAACAGATATGTAGAAAGCAAATCTATGTTCATTTTAAAGCACAAAAATGAATTATGTTTTATGAATATAGGAAAGGCACACAAACTTGACACATGAGAGTTTGTTTTATACCCCAAATTGCAGTGTTATCAGATGCAATAAAATACCTGAGTTCCTTCGCAATGCGCTTAGTAGATTTTACCTATTTTATAATTTTTGTTGCGCTTTCCAATCAGAATTAGCAAGTATCAATCACACAGAAGATCTCAATTGTTAGGGTTAGCTGTTAGTCCAAATCCAAAAAACAAATCTGGAAAACTACCTAAAAATCTGAAACGACAATTGAATTTATAATGTCAAAACTTGTACGATAATGGGTTACCTCCCATATAACTTTCCAACCCTAATACGATAGTGGGTCTGTGCACACATGACAAAGCAGCCTTGAAATGACAATGTGTACAAATAGGCATGAATCTCAAAAAACTCAACTATCATATGACAGTTAGAGGGTCCTAGCATGACACTACCAAAACTCATACGAAAATTGTATGGACAGAAGGTAAAAATCATAGTTTTGATAAAAAATGACAGAAAATTGATAGAAATTGTTAGAAATGAAATGGAAACCCCTTTCAAGGCCCCATGGTGGGCGCAAAAAATGTGCATGTGAATTTTGTACCTAGCTGTAGACACAACACTTCAGTAAAACTTTAGAGGTTAGCAAAATCGAAATCTGCAATAAATGAAACTAGCTAACTAGGTGATTTACTGCCTTCTAGTAGGTGTGAGTATGGTATTCTCAGATTCAAATCAAGATCAGTGACAATGCAACACCTAAATGAAGGATTTGAATGATGAAAGCAATAAGATATGAATGCAAATCAATCTATTTTTTTGGATTTTTGATGCAATAAGATGAAAAACTGATATGAATCTAATCTAGATGAATGAAAGATGGATTGAATTGAAAATTAATCTAACAATGATATGCTATGAATTCTATGGAAATGAATGCAAAGCTATGAAAAATAATGAAATTCTCACAATCGCCTTTTTCGCAAAAGCTTGATCCTTCAGATGCAAATTCGCTAGAGTAATTGTGCAAATTTGAGAGTTGTTAATTATGAAGAGCTGAGCCTTGATTTTATAGAAATCCAGGGCTTGCAGATGCATTAAGAAAATCCATAAATCACTCTTGATAAACTTAGGTTGACTTTTGAGTTAACAAGAAATCAAAATCAGATCAACTCATAAAATCATGCAAAAGCCAATTTTTTTTCAAAATAGAGTTTAGTTCATTTTTTCAACTCACAATCAGATGTTGAGTTTAGAAAGTTAACAAATTGAAATTGATAATTGATTTAGAGTTGATTGGTTTTCTGATTGTGCATGATTTAATTTGAATTATTAAATCAAACTTTATTCCAAAAACTATATCATTAAATTTGACAATTTGATTTAATCAATTAAATAAGAATTCAATTGGTTATTTTTAACAAATTTAATTAATTGTCAAATAAAAATGATATTAATTAGGAATAAACAGAATAAAATCTAATTAAATAATTCAGTGGCAGAATTAATCTAATTAATTAAATATTTATCATATTCAATTAATCAAATTTAGGATAAATAAGATTTATCGCCAAATAATATTTAATTAAAATAAATAAGAATATTTAGGAAATATTCCCTAATGTAGAATGAGAATAAAATCAATTAGGGTTTTGATGATTTCATGCGTAGATGTGCCTTAGGTTAGGACTTTTATGTCGATTTCGATCGATTTGATGATGTAGGAGGTTAATGAACCTATAGCCCATTTTTGGGGTATTACATTTTACCCCTCTTTGAATTACTATGCAAAGCATAGTGGTTCAAAGATTAATCTATTTTTGATAAAGATGCAGACTCAGTTATGTTGTGGAAAAATTGATCCTAAAAGATTAACCGATTTCGAGATAGAAACAGATTGATAGATTTAAAGATGTTTGATTTAGGTCTTGATTGACCAAAAAATCAAGATGATGCTAACTATATCAACAATGAACCGATGATTATGAAGATGCATCAAAATGCTTGATTCTAAACCTATGATTACGAAGAAGTGATTGTCCTGACTCCAGACATGATTGTCCAAAGGAATCAAAAGGATGTCAAATTTGAACCCTTCAATTACGAAGAACCAAGGAAATAACACAACCGAACTGATGGTTTGATGAAGGTGCACATGGCCCTTACCAACTCATAACAAAAACATAACAACATAGGAACAAAGAGAAGACAAAATGCTTTACAAAGAATACATTAATACTTGAAAATCATTACAACTTGAGAGCTTCTTCCAAATATGAGATCTACAACATGAGAGATCTTACATCCTCCAAGCTTACAATCCAAGAGTTTCAAGTTGAGAGCTTCTTCCCCAATACAAGATCCTACCACTTGAGAACTTCTACAACTTTAGAGCTTGTAATGAGAGAGCTTACAACTTGAGAACTCTTGGATTGTAAGCTTGGAGGATGTAAGATCTCTCATGTTGTAGATCTCATATTTGGAAGAAGCTCTCAAGTTGTAATGATTTTCAAGTATTAATGTATGCTTTGTAAAGCATTTTGTCTTCTCTTTGTTTCTATTTTGTTATGTTTTGGTTATGAGTTGGTAAGGGTGGTGTGTACCTTCATCAAACCATCGGTTCAGTTGTGTTATTTCCTTGGTTCTTGGGTTGAGTGACGGATTTTTTGGATTTTGTCTATTTGGGTCGAGTGATTGTTTATGAAATGCTATTTCCTATATATTTGGAGTTTAGAATATTTACTAAATTGAGAGAATGATGTGATAGATAGTTCCCGCACGTAATAGTAATAGTTAGAATTTTAAATCACGATTTTGACAAAGTAAATGATCTCATATATTATAATAGATTGTATAATATGGTAACTTTCATTGTCTTTTTCATCATATTCTCTCTCTCATATTATACGTGAATCCATTTTTAAAAAATAAAAAAAATCATTATGGAACCAAAGGTATTTGTTACTCATTATGAATAATCTTGTGCAGTAATAATATTTTTGCAGCATGTATAGAAGATTTATATTTTACAATAGAAAAAGTTTAAAAATGATTCACCTTCCCTATTAGAAGTAAAGTCTTGTAAAGGAAAATACATCTCATCCATAATAGGGAGTTTAATAAATTTTACTCATAACATCAATAGATAAAGGTTTCCTTAACTTTCTTTGAAGCCTAGAACTCAATTGATTAATTTAAGTATTAAAAAGCACTCTAAAAATGACATTTTAGAAGAGCATTGACTATCAAAAGATGAGTAACATGAGAAAGAATCCAAGGAAATATGAATAGTCATATTACCTATCATCTTGTACATTTTATTAAAGATCAATAGAATGAATGATTTCCTTCTATTTAAAACTCTTTTTACTTGCATGATCTTAACAATGGAAAAGAGTACAAAATAGTTGATGATCTTCAAGAAGAGTTTGATGATTCTAGATATCATGCTTTGGACATATGGATCTTATTTCGTTACTTGATACTTTAAGAAGAGCACAAAACCTTAGTGGAAGCTCCATGTTATTCAATAAGGATAAAAGTTGAAATAGAAAAATAACAATCTAATTAGCTCCAGGGTTTTAATACAAGTAGTTTGCCTATTTTCTAATGGCAATGAGGGAAGTTGAATTAGCAATAGAACAAAATTCACTTTTGTTGTCATTAGGTTAAAATTTGGAGTCCAAATTTGAGTGAAAATTTAAAAACTTGAAAAAAGTCATGATTTATATTTATGAACTAAGTCTCTGAAGGATCTATTATAAAACATAGATAGAAAACAACTCTCTCCCTCATGTATGAAAAAATCCCACTGAACCCCCATCTAATATCTTAGCACCTAATCTATAAGAACTAATTTCGATGAATATAGTTCAAACCTTACCAATAAACACCTTTTATTGGATATCTTCTACTTCATCTTTTGTGACAATATCGGGAAAGGTTACTCAAACCACGCCTTAAAGATCACTTCTTCCCACATTTTCTAGGAGTTGTGCTTTTCTCTGAATAGAGGTATGGTTTTTTCTTGTTTCTCAAATGATGCCTAAATGTCTTGGGCTCCTTATTAGATCTTGAAAATGTGACACTAACCTTATTTTTAAATAATTTTCATCCTTGGAGTTTTGAATATTACAACCTTTGATTGTGTCTATCTAGATTGAAGGGATATTGACTCACATGATCATGAACATGATGAAAAACTTATCTATTTTGAGTAAAGGCTGCTTTTCTATATTGAGCATAACCATGAAGAGAAACTTGTCTATTTGAATTGAAGGTACATATGCTTCTTAGGTCAAAATTTCATTGAAATATGCTTGGAGCTTAGTATGAATGCTATTTATGCTACATTTAAATTCTATCTAACTAGTGCGCTTCTCCAAAAAATCCTGTTCAAACAAGGATTTTGAAAATTTCTAGCTAGGGGACACCTATAAAATGTTGACCTTATTATTTCCACCCATATCCATTATTCTGCAACTAATAATTTTAGTCTTGACTATTAGTTCATGACTATTTATCAAGAATAATAGTATATGATAGTAGGAATATTTAATAGGATCACCATGATGTATTGTTTCTTTATACTTATATAGGTATCATTATTGAATATGATGTGTTGACATTAATGATTAATGTTAATATTTAATGGGAATAAAATATCTTCGACATATTTTGAGTGAGTCAAATAAATAGAATCAAGAAGAGCTATGTATAGTTAAAAATAATAAATTCAATAAGTCATTAAACAAGATTATTTCATATTGCAAGAAATATGAAAATAGACATTTAGTAAGTCAGTTGTATCTAATGATAAATTCCTTAAAGACTTCATTTACCTTGTCACTTCAAATATTAGAAATTCTATGCATCTAAAGATACATTCAGAAACAATCTGAAATGGTTTAAAGGTCATGAATTAATAAAAACCATAGTACATAAATCTAAGTGATTGTAGCTTTTTTTTTATTAGAGTTCATACAGATTTTGAAGGACCTCACTGCCTATTTACCAAATGTTTCTCACAGCTACACATTAGGAACTAGGCAGCCAAACATCAGTAAAAGGGAGACCAAAAAAATAGAGTAGAAACTAACCACAAAAGACAAGACTATATTAAATTATTGAATTTTGTTTCCATGGCCATAATTTAGCTATGGTAGTCCGTCTTCACTGTTTCCACATATTTATTAACTTTTGTCACAGCGATAATAAGATTCCTTCTCTCATTCTCATCCCATGTCACTTCCTTTTGCGGTTTGTTTTCCAACTAATAGTGAATGGCTAATGAGCTATATAATATTTATTTTAAATATTAAATTAGAACAAAGATTTTTCTTAATTTTTAATTAAAATGAAAGTAAAAAGTTATAGAGTATTGATATTAATAAATTATACTATTATTTTGGTATATCAAATTTAATTTAGTGGTGAAATATAGAACACTACGATATAATTGGTATTTTTGAATTATTCATAGTTATTAATATTAATGTTTGTGAGCTTTTAACATATAACATATATTAAGATATGTCATTTAAATTATTTTTAAAACTTACTTTTATACCAAAACTTTTTACCTTTAGATACTAGTTGAAAATAAATAAAAGTTGATATGTAATATCTCTTAATTTTATTCAAATAAAATTAATATTTAAATATTAAAAATAAGTGAGAAATAATCTTCTCAAATAACAATAGAATTATCATGTATTAATAAGGTCAATTTATATTTTAAGGTTAGAAAGTGTAAATCAAATCTACAAATACTATTGCTTGTTGCTTTTGGTTTAGATTGTGTTTTTTTCTTTTTGCATTAACGTTTCAGATCACACTCAATGGTCCATCATCAAGGTGATAAGAAGCTTAGAAAGAAAATAACAATAACAATAATCTAAACCAGAAGCAACAAGCACTAACAATTATGGATTATGAAAAATTAATGTTCTTAATAGTAAAAAAATTAATATATGTTTTGAGAAGAAAGTATAAATTATTCAACTTTGAAAAAATAAATAGAATGTTTTCCCATATTTCCAAAGTTAAAGAATTAAATAAATTAAAAATAATTAATTTTCTTAATATATTTAATCAGAACATTTGCATTTCTACTTTAAAATAAACATTTAATTATTTTGATAAAATAAACTTATCAAATTTTATTTGACTAATAATTAATTAAGTATATTTCCTCTCCAAGTGTTCCATTTTTTTGTGGAAGAGCTAATTATATACATTGCACAACAATAATATTGGAAAATATATTAGTTATTATGGCAGTGATCAATATTTTGACAATAAGAAAACATGTAAAGAAAAATATAATATAAATTGACATGGTAGAGATATAAAAATTTTATGTTTTAGCTCTACAATCTTATCACTTGAATGTCAAATATATCTTAATCAGTATAAATTTTAGTATTGTTCTATTAATAAAGGGGTTTAGAACAGTATTATGAACCTATTTGAAACAATTTCATGCAAAACTCTCCAAACTAAAAACACGATTCGATAGAATTATAATTACATGGAAATTTACTTATTTCTTCTGAATTTCTAATCATCTAAGTCTACAAAACCCTTATACTTTGTTACCTAATCATGGCTGTTATTTATGAGATTAAACTATGTCCAAATTTTTTGAAGAAAAAATCTCTACAGGGTTTAATAAGAAAGATAACTACTATTGATCTTTGTAGAAATTACATGTTATCTCATCATTATTCAAAGACTGTTAACTAATAAAAATATATCTATAATCAATGTGCCAACTATTTATAGTTTTAAGTATTAATTTCTATCGCTACTATAGATAGTGAATGCATTGACTATAGTATCTAGTTGGTTGTATGATAGTGGTAGAATTAATTTCGAAGCATTGAATTCTTGGTAGATGTCCGTAATGCTGTATTGAATTCTGGGAGAGATCACTATTGGATAAGGAAGAGATTTTTTCTACAGCATGTCAAATTGTGATATTGTTATCAGAATTCAACTTGTCATTTTTTTAGTCAAATTGGTAGACCCATGTTCTATTAATACTAATTTACAAGAGCCCATCTTTCATGAAAATGAATAAAACACTTTTAACTATTTATATTAAAAAGTCATTAAGATTTGACATTTTTTCTCCATGTACGACAGTTTCAACTATTTATAGTTTGAAGTATTATTTTCTATCACTACCATAGATAGTGAATGCATTGACTATAGTATCTAGTCGGTTGTACGATAGTGGTAGAATTAATTTCAAAGCATTGAATTCTTGGTAGATGCCCGTAATGCTGTATTGAATTCTGGGAGAGATCATTATTGGATAAGGAGGAGATATTTTCTACAGCATGTCAAATTGTGATATTGCTATCAGAATTCAATGTGTCATTTTTTGAGTAAAATTGGTAGACCCATGTTGTATTAATAGTAATTTATAAGAGCCCATCTTTCATGAGAATGAATAAAACACTTCTCATTCATTATATTTAGATGACCCTCACAAAGATGAATAGAACACTAAGCACTCATTATCCTATAAATATACCACTCAAAATCTAATTCTTTATCCCACACAACATCACACAAGCAATGGCTGTTGCGTGTATTAAGTTTTCCATTATCAGTGCAGTCTTATGTATTCTTTTCATAAACCCATGTATTGCTCTGCTCAATTGTCCTACAGAAGAATCCCAAGCCCTTCTTTCCTTCAAAGCAGCCTTGAATATCTCTGATGGTATTCTCAATTCATGGGTTAATAGAAGTGATTGTTGCTCGATGTGGGGAGGCATAACTTGCAATAATCTCACCAACCATGTAGAGCGAGTGAATTTGTTTGGTTTCCACGCAGCACAAAGCGTGCAGAGTGGAATTATATCTAGTAGTTTCTGCAACCTTCCTTTTCTTAAGTACCTAAACTTGAGGAGCGTTGGTGTAAGTGGTACAATTCCTTCCTGTCTGGGAAATCTCTCTGATCTTAAATATCTAAACTTGAAAAATAATAGTTTGAGAGGAGTAGTTCCCAACGTGATTTGTCAACTTAGCAATCTTAGCTATTTAGATGTAAGCTATAACGAATTAACTAGAGTATTGCCAGCATGTTTAAAAAAATCTGCGCCTTTTTAAGGTCTTGGGTCTTTCCATCAACAAATTCAATGATACCCTTCAGCTTAGTGGGCTTTCCTCCCTTGAGCAGCTGTATGCTCGTAATTTTTCATCGCATAAGCACATCAGTTCTTCGCAGCTAGCATTGCCATCATCTATTAAGATTCTCTGGCTCTCCTCGATTACCATTTCAGATACTTTGTTTGAAAACCTTGCAGAATTAAAATGTTTGTTTCTGTCATATTGTGTGCTGAACATAAGCCCAAGTTGGTTTCCCCAGTTCCAGTTAGAAGATATAGATATAAGCTCATGCAGTATTGGAGGTCGAATTCCCGAGTGGCTTTTCACTCAGTATTCATTGCAGAGATTGATATTGGCTGATGATAATCTTGTTGGAGAAATACCATCCTCGTTATGGGAGAACAATCCTCAGTTGTTTTTGTTCAATCTTTCAGGAAATCAATTTTTTGGCAGCCTTAAAATCCCAAATAGATCTTCTCGTTGGATCACACTACTGGATGTATCTAGGAATGATTTAAGTGGACCAATGCCATCTGCGTGGCCTCCATATCTACAGCTCTTGATGGTCAATGGAAATTCTCTAACTGGAAATATTCCTCTAAGCTTGTGCAATTTGACTCACCTTGAAAAGTTAGATCTGTCAAACAACAGTCTCAGTGGAAACATCCCTTCATGCTTTGTTAACTATAAGGTTATTCAAGTGTTGAATTTAGGGGATAATAGTTTGGATGGAAGCATACCCCAGGGGCTATGCTCATCCTCTTTAATTGTAAGAAACAATAGTTTAAGTGGACCCTTCCCTCCATCAATCGCCAATTGTAAGAGATTACAAATACTAGATATAGGGCACAATAAATTTTCTGGAGATATTCCACGGTCGATTGCAACCCTGTCAGCCCTTGAAGTGTTGATGATGAAGGGTAATTGTTTTAGAGGGAGCATTCCTACGGAGATTTTCCAACTGAAGCAGCTCCAGATCTTAGATCTTTCGTCTAACAATATATCAGGTTCTATTCCACGTAACATTGCATCTCTACAAGCAATGGCAGTACCACGAGAAGAAGGCCATGTGTTATCTATTCTCTTGAACCCTTTCCAGACAATTGTTAAAAACAAACACCAGCGGTTATATCCTGAGCTTGGTCCTATTGATAGTTTTATGTCTGAGGTTTGGTCTCATGATGAATTGTATATGACTGTGAAAGACTTAGATTTGCACTATCCATATATTCTTTCCACACTCACAGGCATAGATCTCTCTAACAATCGACTGAATGGAGATGTTCCTTACGATTTTGGAAAGTTGAAAGGGTTGAGGTTTCTCAATCTGTCAATGAACAATCTCAGTGGAGCCATTCCACCCAGTTTTGGGAAAATGAGTCAATTAGAATCATTAGACCTTTCTTCAAACAGATTTTGTGGAATAATTCCTCTAGAGTTTCAATCCCTAACCTACTTGGAATGCTTAAATTTGTCCAGCAACAATCTCTCAGGCAGCATACCACAAGGAGGAGAGATGATCACATTTGATATCATATTCTGAGAATCCATATTTGGAGGGATGCCCACTTCCGAAGAATTGTTTTTGGCCAAAGTTTGCTCCTCCACATCCTTCTACAATTGATATGCAAGATACAAATGAAGAATATGTAAACGAGATGCCATTGTATGAGATGGGACTACGATTGTCACATGTAGTAGGTTTTTCTGGTGTAATCTTATTGCTTGCGGTCAGAAATAAATGGAGGAAGAGATACTTCAAGCAGGTTGATAAGATTCTGAAGCTTCTGTTTCCCTCCATCCGTAACAAGACACTATGAAGTCGTTTTTACCAATAGATCGAGTAAAACTATGCCCTGAGTGTCCGTGTCTTTTTATTAAGGTATTGTAGACGAGCTTCCTAATCTTGAGCTTTTTCAAGTTCATTATAGTTTGTATTATCTAAATTCTAATTTAATTCTGTTAGGGTGTAGTTTAGTGTCAGGTTTGATAGTGTTTTATTGTCTATATGTAGGTAATGATTATGTTATAGACATCTAAATGGTAATGAAGTCAAATTTTCTGTAATACATAGAAAAAAATTATTTTCTTGTATATTTTTCTTATATTACACTATTATGTTAGTGTAGAATTTTGTATCAACTTTCATCTTGTTTAAAATGAGATAATTATAGAAAATTTCCAAAGTTTAGTGTATCAATATTTATTATTTAGTTTATTTTTTATTAACATAAAAAAAAATATTTATAAAAAATTATAATATTTATAAGTTCTTTTAATTTCTTTACAAATCATATGTATAGATTCACTAGAGGAAATGTCATTTATTTTGTTAATCTTATCATGATAATGAAATAGTTTACTATATTGCATCATTTTAAATTGTTTCAACTTTTTTTTGTATTTGTTGAGTAATTAACTAATTTGAAGTCTAATGGAATCAACAATGAAAATAATATTAACAATAAAGTTATCTATTCAATACAATTGTATCCATATTTTCGAGAAGTAATTATTGAAATCTAAAATACTAAAGCTATCAATCAATGAAATAAAAATTGATATTAATAAGTATCATAAAATCAAGACATATATGAATTATAATTCTTCATCACTGACACTACTAATTAACAATAGAATTTAAAAAATAAATAAAAAATTCAATCGTAACTGCTAATATTAACAATTATTTAATCAAATAATTTTTTTTTAAAATAGTAGAAGTCATTAACTTATTAGACATAAATTTTTACTCAGAAAACCATTAAATTACTAGACATTATATGTAGCTAAACCTTGAAAGCCTATAAGTACCTATTAAATTTATTTATATTAATCTCTCTCTCTCTCTCTCTCTCTCTCTCTCTCTCTCTCTCTCTCTCTCTCTCTCTCTCTCTCTCTCTCTCTCTCTCTTTCTCTCTCTCTCTCTCTATTTCTCATCACTATTTAAATCTATGACTTAAATCAGGTGCTATGAAAGTCATAGATTTAAATAGTGTGCACACCCTATAGGGCATGCATGCTTTTTAGAGCATTTGAATTTACAAATCCTAAGGCTTGGATTTTCCTTGGAGATCCAACCCAAAGGCTTCGACGATTGAAATAGGCCTGAGGCATGTTTTCCTGTAGACTCTCTCTCTCTCTCTCTCTCTCTCTCTCTCTCTCTCTCTCTCTCTCTCTCTCTCTCTATTTCTCATCACTATTTAAATCTATGACTTAAATCAGGTGCACGCCCTATAGGGCGTGCATGCACACACTATGAAAGTCATAGATTTAAATAGTGTGCACACCCTATAGGGCATGCATGCTTTTTAGAGCATTTGAATTTACAAATCCTAAGGCTTGGATTTTCCTTGGAGATCCAACCCAAAGGTTTGGATGATTGAAATAGGCCTGAGGCGTGTTTTCCAATAGACTCTCTCTCTCTCTCTCTCTCATCACTATTTAAATCTATTACTTAAATCAGGCACATGCCCTATAGGGCGTGCACACTATTTAAATCTAGGACTTTCATAGTGCGCGCACGCTATGAAAGTCATAGATTTAAATAGTGCGCATGCCCTATAGGGCATGTGCGCTTTGTAGAGCAGTTGAGTTTACCAATCCTAAGGCTTGGATTTTCCTTGGAGATCCAACCTAAAGGCTTGGATGATTGAAATAGGCCTGAGACGTGTTTTCCAGTAGACATACAAAAAAATGACATCTTTTTTTGTGTGCCCCTCATCAGGTTTACTCGTGGCTCAAGAACATAAAAATTAGATTATGTGATATTGCAGATCTCTCTGTTAGCTATCTAAGCATATAATTTATTTTGAATTCTGATTATATTAAGTTTTTCAACTCTAATTTCTTTTGTGTGTATATCTATTTTTTGTAAAAAACCAACAAGTAGTATTTTGGGCATAGATTTTGGCTCATTCATTGAATTTTACAACAAGTTACATTTTTAGAAACTAGACTCCATTCTACACACTTTAAAAAAAAAGAAAATTTGATTTTCGATTAGTTTTAAATGATTTCTAGGGGGAGCACACAGAAATTTCATGTTTTTAGGATGTGTGCACTTTGTAAACTCATCAAAAATTATACATTCATCAAAAAATTACCAAAAATAATTTGGGATAAACTACATGGTGTTAGCTAACTTCTCATTGGAGCGATTAAAAAATTCAAAAAAAAAGTGAACATTTTAGGGGGAGCACACTAGACACTATGTTATATTTTTGGATAAAAAATAAGACCACTTTTTGTGCTCCCCCTTTTTGAGCGCCTTAATCTACATCATTTTCAAAATAAGTTAGTAGTTTAGGAACTAGATTCAAAGTATTACAACTCTTGTTTTTGTCGCATCTTAAAATTTGAGTCTAACTATCTTCAATTTCTTGTTGAAGTTCAGAGTTTGTTGATTTTAGGAAAAAAGTGGCATCTTATACCCCATTTTTGGTCCCTCGTCTTTGTGCACTTACCTAGTAATCATAACTATTTAGATGTAAGCTATAACTAACTAACTGTAGTATTGCCGGCATGTTTAAAAAATCTGCCCTTCTTTAAGTTCTTGTCTTACAGTCAAAAAATTCAATGAAACCCTTCAATTTAGTGGACTCTCCTCCCCTGAGAAGTTGCATGCTTGTAATCATCACTTCTTGGCAGCCAACATTGCCATCCTCTCTAAATATTCTCTGCCTCTCCTCAATTACCATTTCAGATACAATTTTTCATAATCTTGAAGAATTAAATTTTTTGGTTCTATCATATTATGCATTGAACATTAGCCTTATTTGGATTCCCTAGATCTAGTTAGGAGGTATGTATATAAGCTCATGTACTATTGGAGGTTGAATTCCTAAGTGGCTTTTCACTTAGTATTCATTGTAGAGATTGACATTGGCTCATCACAATCTTGTTGGATAAATACCATCCTGGTTATGGGATAAAAATACTTAGTTGTATTTGTCCAATCTTTTAGGAAATCATTTATTTGGCAACCTTATTATCCCATCTAGATCAGCTCATTGGATCACATGATTGGATGTATCTAGGAATTCATTGACTAGAAAAATTCTATATGTATGGCCTCCAGATCTACAACTCTTGATGGTCAATGACAATTATCTAACTGGTATAAGCTTGTGCAATTTGACTCAACAAGTTGGATCTGTCAGATAAAAAACTAAGTGGCAGCATTCCTCCACGCTTTTCCAACTATAAGGTTATTCAAGTGTTCAATTTAGGGGGACAATTGTTTCAAAGGAAGCATACCCGAGGGGCTATGCTTCAACTCCTTAGCTATAGGGAAAAATAAATTAACTGGACCTTTTCGTCTATCAATTGACAATTGTGAGAGATTATAAATACTAGATATTGGGCACAACAAATATAGTGGGGATATTCCACTGTCAATTGGAAACCTATCAGCCCTCGAAGTGTTGATGATGAAGGGAAACACATTTAGAGGTACCATTCTGATACAAAGAATCATACAAACCAAACAATCAATAGGATCCTTTCTAATCCTTTCAACAACCATTAATTGATATCTTTGTATAGAGGCATCTTATGAGGTAAACCACAACATGTTTTAACACAAAAATATCAAACTTTCTCCATTTGCATATCCTGATTTCTATATCTGATTCCATCCTTCATAACTTTCAGTTTTTAAATTCAATTAATAACAAATCCTTTGGTGGAATTGTTCCAAATTAATCCTTATAAAACATATGTAAATCAGAGCCCAACTATGTAATTAAATTATAAGTTATGGTCTCTACATCGAGAGGCATTTTTCCTATCATAAATCAGATTTAAAACACCAAACCCTTGCTAGGGCATCTCATATATTTCTCAAAATGACTCCAAATGAAACCAAACTAATTACACATTAACAATTGATGAATCTAGTTTCCAAATATGTAATCCATTTATTTTTCCCATTCATAAATCATTTTACAAGCACAAATCACTGCCTGCAACTCCAATGGGGATCTTTAAAAACCAGTTTCCACTCAAATGATCATAACTTTCACAAATCTACATAAAAACAACTTAGACCAAAATAAAATGAAATATAGTTTACATATATTTCCAATTAATATTTTTAGAGGTCCTGATTCTCCAAAATGTGTCTATACCACATGATGCAACATGACTTTTCCTTGGAATCCTCAAATATGCAATTGACAACTTTTACAGAAACCTCCATAACTTTCTCAAAATAGAATAAAATTACTCCAAAACAAAAGGAGAGGGAACTTAATTCACTATACTATCTAATCATTACATATTTTTATGGTTTCTAGGTGGTACAGGGATGTACAAGACCTGGAACTAACACTAAAACTGAAAAACCAATTAAAATTTATATATTAGCAAACTTCAAAATTACTCCAAAATGTTTTCTTCTTCTCATATTGATTTGGAACAACCATTACAATGAATTTATGGTGTGTGTGGTATTTTATAACTTCCCAACCACCTTTTTAACCATCTCCTTACACTCTTTTAGCCTTTTACAACATTATTGCATTTTTTGACAATATTTATGCATTTTGCATTACAAATTTTTATGACAACTTTACTAGTTTAAATCCAAACTTGATAAATCTATTCACAAACACTTGAATTCCCTAAAATTTAATTTAATGGATATTTTAAATCTCCTTTACCCTTTATTAGGTATTATTTCACATTCTAACCTTCTTGACCAAACTAGGACCTTAACATGACAATATTAACATTGGCTTCACATAGCCTTACATTTGGACTCAAATATATCACAAATCACTCAAATATATTTTAATATCTGATATAATGAATCTTAACCTCCTTGTTCTCTTGTACTTTAGGTTTCCTTGCACCATACTTCCAACCTTGAAAAGTTTACAAGTCTCTTGGAAACATGGAACCAATAACCTACAAGAAAATTAGACCAAAAATCTTTACCCTTACCTTTGCCTCTTCATCCCTTTATCACCCTCATCTTTTCCCTTACGGACACAAGATTGTCCTCAAAACCATCTTCTCAAATACTCCTGTCAGTGGAGCATTAATGGATGCAACTCCACGATGCCTTATCACTCAGAGATCCACCTTTTACCATTGCTACTTCAAACTCACCACAAAAAACTCTCCCATATGCCTCACCTAGGACTCCTCCTCTTTCCATCTCTCCTTAGTCTCTTGGAAATCAAATGGACCACTCCTTTTCCCTTGACCTTCTCTTGGCCCTTGACATACTTTTAGTGTCTATAAAAAAAACCCAACCTTCATATGTAGAAAGATGGATGAGCACCTGCAACCAAAACTCATCAATAAAATAAATACCAAATCTTCAAGGTCCTGGTGTGGATTGCCTCCCTCGGCTCTCTACCCAGACACTCAAGATCTTCAAGCTCTGATACCAATTTGATGTAGAGAATCTTACAAACCCAAAAATCAATAGGATTCTTTCTGATCCTTTCAAAAGTTCCATTAAATAATACCTTTGTATAGAGGCATCTTATGAGGTAAAGCAAAACATTTTTTAACACAAAAACATCAACCTTTCTCCATTTGCATATCTTGATTTCTATATCTGATTCCATTATTCATAACTTTTAGTTTTGAAATTCTATTAACAAATCCTTTGGTGGAATTGTTCCAAATTAATCCTTATAAAACATATGTAAATCAGATCCCAATTAGGTAATTAAATTATAAGTTATGGTCTCTACATCGAGAGCTATTTTTCCTGTCATAAATCATATTTAAAACACAAAACCCTACCTAGGGCATCTCATATATTTCTCAAAATGACTCCAAATGAAACCAAACCAATTACAAATTAACTATTGATCAATCTAGTTTCCAAATATGTAATTCATTTATTTTTCCCTTTCATAAATCATTTTACAAGGACAAATCACTTCTTGCAACTCCAATGGAGATCTTTAAAATCTAGTATCCATTCAAATGATCATAACTTTAAAAAATCTACATAAAAATGACTCAAACAAAAATAAACTGAAATCTAGTTCACATATATTTCTAATGAATATTATTAGAGGTCATGATTCTCAAAAATGTGTTTGTACCACACGCTGCAGCATCACTTTTCCATGGAATCCTCAAATCTGCAATTGACAACTTTTATAAAACCTCCACAACTTTCTCAAAACATAATGAAATTACTCCACACCAAAAAGAGAAGGAACTTAATTCACTCTATTGTCTAACCATTACATATTTACATGGTTTCTAGGAGGTACATGGCCATACAAGACCTGGAACCAACTGTAAAATTGAAAAAACCAATCAAAATTTCTATATTAGCAAACTTCAAAATTACTCCAAAATGTTTCCTTCTTCTCATACTGATTTTGAATGACCATTACAATGAATTTATAGTGTGTGTGTTATTTTATAACTTCCCAACCACCTTTTTAACCATCTCCTTACACTCTTTTAGCCTTTTACAACATAATTGCATTTTTTGACAATATTTTATGCATTTTGCATTACAACTTTTTATGACAACTTTACTAGTTTAACTCCAAACTTGATAAATCTATTCATGGACACTTGAATTCCATAAAATTTAATTTAATGGATATTTTAAATTCCCTTTACCCTTTATTAGGTATTATTTCACATTCTAACCTTCTTGACCAAACTAGGACATTAACATGACAATATTAACATTGGCTCCACATAGCATTACATTTGGACTCAAATACATCACAAATGACTCAAATATATTTTAATATATGATATAAGGAATCTTAACCTCCTTGTTCTCTTGTACTTTAGGTGTCCCTGCACCACATTCCTTCAGAGATTGTCCAACTGAAGTAGATTCTCTTAGATCTTTCATCTAATAATAACATGTTTTATTCCACGTAACATTGCATCTCCACAAGCATTGGCAGTAACAAGAGAAGAAGGCCATGCATTATCTATTATGTTGCATCCTTTCCATACAATTGTAAAAAATAAACTCCAAAGTTCATATTCTGAGCTTGGTCCATGTGAGAGTTTTATGTCTGAGGTTTGGTCTCATGATGAATAGTATGTGAATGTGAAAGACTTGGAGTTGTACTATCCATATATTCCTTCCACACTCTTAGGCATAGATATTTCCAACAATTGTCTAAATTGAGATGTTCTTCTTGATTTTGAAAAGTTGATGGGTTGAGGTTTCTCAGTTTTTCAATTAACAACCTCAGTGGAGTTATTCCACCTAGTTTTGGAGAAATGAGTCATCTAGAATCATTAGACCTTTCTTCAAACAGGTTTTATGGAAGAATTCTTTGAGAGTTTAAATCTCTAACCTCTTTGGAATGCTTAAATTTATCTAACATCCTCTCGGATAGCATACCATAACACACCACATTCTAAAAATATATATTTGAAAGGATGCCCACTTCTGAAGAATTGTTATTGGCCAATGTTTTTTCCTTCACTTCCTTCTAAAATGATATGCAAGATACAAATTAATATTTTATAAAGTAGATGCTATAGTTTGAGGTTGGACTTGGATTGTCACATGTACTAGGTTTTTCCATCGTAATGTTATTTCTTGTCATGAGATGGTGTGGATGTAAAATCCAACACTAAACAAAAAATTGAATTTTACACACCAAAATATTTTATTTATTCAATATCTATTACAATATAATTCATCTCACTATAGAGGTTACATGTTTTATCTACATAAGCAATACTAGTAGGTAGTCTTGTATATAGGTTTCACCCTTTAAAAACACAACAATTCATTTCATTACCAATAAAGAAACTTCTAGAATAGCTAATTGTCATCTATGAAAATTTACTAAAATCACTAAAAAAAGTATTTAGAATCTCTCTATAAAAACTCCAACTACATATTTGGCATTACTAATTCAATTTATAGTTGTATACTTGTGTCATTATCCAACATACTCTCCCTTGATGCTTAGCAGGCTCACAAACTGAATCTATGCAACTCACTATGTAGAATTATCATCACTATTATACCAAGTCTTATAAACCCAGAAAGTAGACTTCTTATAGAAGTGCCAATCTCTCTCCTTCATGAGACATCACAAGATTTTCCCCTCCTTTCTCTAACAAAAAGAAAACTGATGACACTTCATTTGAACACAATTTTTTTTGTTGGCTATTATTGCATATTGTCAAAGTATCTATATGCTAGAGTTAAACAATACTGGACTTCAATCTCCAATTGACAACCACATCTTTTTCGATTGCCATTAATTTCTTGAAAGGGTCTTACTTGATGCTGCATTTCTTGCAACATTGTCTAGCTCATACGCAAAATTCTACCATATGTAGATCACATTTCTAATGTGGAAAAGATCATCTCACAACACCTCATCTTCAATCATATCTCATGGGGATGGGTGGCATGGCTCCTAGCCATATCTTATGCATTCATTTCCTTGATAATTTTCACAATTTTTTTGTCTCATCCTTCATACTCCCAATAATTTTAAGACATTTACAATGAAATTATTAAACTTCTCACGCATGTTCTTCACATGACTCTCTCAGTGCAACAACAAATACCAATAAGAATCAACAACATAACTCCATTAAGGTTAAGATATCCACATGTCAATTCTTCATGCTTCTACATCAGCTAGAAACATGATAACCTCATCAACAACCTTAACAATTGTAATATTTAAATATAAAAATAGATTCTCTAAATGAGACAAATTCACAATCTGATCTCACAAACATATCTAGCATAGTCTTGAAAGATTAGACTCGTGATCTTGGACCCTCCTATGAGGAAGCTAGGCCTAGACCATCTCTAATACAACTTTGTAGATGTAAAATCCAACACAAAACACAAAATTCAATTTGACACACCAAATTTTTTATTTGTTCAATATCAATTACATTACAATTGATCTCACTATAGAGGTTACATGTTTTATCTACATAAAAAATAAAAGAAGATAGCCTTTTATAGAGTTTGCACCCTTTAAAAACACAACAATTCATTTCATGAAAAACAAAGAAACTTAAAAAGCATCTATTTTCCAACTATGAAAATTTACTAAAATCACTAAGAAACATGTTTAGAATCTCTATCTAAAAACTCCAATGACATATTTGGCATTACTAATTCCATTTCTAGTTGCACGCTTGCATCATTATCCAATACAAATCAATGGAGAAATATATACTTCAAGCAAGTTGATGAGATTTAGAAGCTTGTGTTTCCCTCTATCCGTAACAAGAGATTATGAAGTCTCTTTACCAATAGATCAAGTAAAACTATGCCCTGAATGTCCATGTGTTTCTTTTTAAGGTATTGTAGATAAGTGTCCTAATCTTGACCTTATTCAAGCTCATTATTGTTTGTATTATCTAGAGTCTATTTTTAAGATTTTAGGTGTAAATATACAAATAAATTTGTATTTTTATTTATTAGGATGCAATTTAGACATCATGTTTATTAATGTGTTATTGTCTATATAATAGTAAAATTCATGTTATATGCATTTAGATAGTAGTGAGTACAAAGTTTCTACAATACAATGCAATAAAGTATTTCATTGTATGTTTTTCTTACATTACACTACTATGTTAGTGTAGACTTTAGCATTTCTTGTAAATGAGAGAATGATATAGACTTTCCAAAGCTAAAATCATCAATTTATATATTATTTAATTTAATTTTTATTAGCATTAAGAAGTGTATATATCTATTTATAAGTTGTTTAAATTCTTTACAAATAATATGTATAGATTAAGCATAATAAATATCATTTGTTTTGTTAATCTTATCATTGATATGAAATAGTTTATTATTTCACATCATTTTTTTTTTAGCATCTAATTAATTTGAAGTCTAATGAAATGGCCAATGAAAATAATATTAATAGTAGAGTTATCTATTCAATAGAATTTTGGTCCATATTTTGTAAACTTAATTATTGAAATCTAGAGTACTAAAGATATCAATCTAAGAAATAAAAAGAGGTATTGATAACCATTATAAAATTAAGACATGTATGAATTAGTTTTCTCCACAATTAACACTAATTTTTAAGAGTAGGAAATAATAATAATCATCAATATTGAAAAATGATGCTAATATTAACAATTATTTTAGAAGTTTTAACAAATAATTCATTTTAGAAAATGGTACATCATTAAATTAATGAACATAATTTCTGCACTCAAAAACTAATTAAATTTCTAGAAATGATATGTTGTTAAAACTTGAAAAAATTTATTACTATTATTCATGATTATTAGGTTGATGGATTTTTTTTTCTCCAACTCTACTAGGTCAATTGAGAAGGAGCTTTGATAGAATTTGTGGGATATATTATTATTTGATATGATATAAAATCCCTTTAGTTATTAAATCTATGGTTGTAACTTGAGACATTTGAAATTAAAAAATAAATTATTAGGTTGCATATATAAATTTAAAAATCATACATTATTCACAATTAATGTAGGATGAAGAAAAGGCCCTTTAATGTTTTTGAATAAATAAGAAGCCTAAGAAAGGGGCTAACCCTTATGGGAAAAATTTTAAAGAAGAAAAAATAGATCATCAATAACACATAGACAATATAATAGATGTTGACTAGTAAAATAAACAAAAAGAACAAAGACTAAGAGCCCTTCAAAGGAAAGGCCAAACTCACACCGTAAGAGAAGATGTGCGAGAGTTTGAAGTGTGTTTCTTCCTACGCCATCAAAAAAATTTCTAGGTGATGCTATCCTTAGGCTCCACAACAAAAGAAACTTTGATAGGGAAGCTTTCATCCAAATGGATAGAGCACTGAAGAACCTGTGAAATGTCATAAAAAAACATGATGTAGGGAAGAAGGAAAAATAGTAGGATTAGAGAGGTCCTCATGGCCACAGGGGGTTTTTCCTATATCAAGGGAAACATCTAGAGTTGCAACAGGAGTACAATTCAAATTAATAGCAGAAGCCTGTCCCCAAAAAGTAGGGGTATCATCATATTTTCAGTAAGGGTTTCATCTTCATCAGCAACTTGTGAATCCATGGAGGAAGAATCAGAAAGATAATCAGAAGAATAGACTATCAAATGATCCTCACAAGAACTCTTCCACCAAGTAGAAACACCCTTCTGATGCAGAAGAGTGTAGTCAGAAACCTTGTGTCCAATGGATAAGTAACATAGGTAACAGAGGGGAAGACCCTCGTAATCTAGTGCTTGTGTCCATAACTGCTCCTCAACCATTAGCATCACATCTCCCAAAAGAGGTGTGGAGATATCCATATAAACTAGAATGCAGGCACACGTAGAATGGTCCAATGTGGTCCTAGGATCATCCACCTTCAAAAAATGGCCAAGTAAATTTCTAACAGTCTCAAAGTGAGACATCTATCAGAAATAGAGTGAGATATTAAGGGGGAAAACTTACATTAAACATGCATTGAGTGGTTCAATAAGAGGGATGAAGGATGTTGTCCTAGGTTTGGAAGAAAGGGAGTGATTCCCACAAATCCACATCTTGTTCAAAACTAAATTACAATCATTGAAAGAAGAAAATGAAGCAATAAAAAACCCCATTAAAAATGGGTGGAGCTCAATATTAATATAAACTAAGGGTCACCAAGAACTAGTTGCCTAACAATGTAAATCTGAAAGAGAGGGACAAAGACTTATAAGTTCACATACCAACACATGATGCTATTAAAAATCTACATTGTCCAGCACATCTAGGCTAAAAACCACCACAAGGGAGGTCTTGATAGAAGAAATAGGTCGATCTTTCACCCTTGAAGGGAGGGTAGCAACAGATTTGGTAGCATGAGGATTGCTCCTTTCAAAAATAGTAGAATATTTTAAAGGGGGAACTGCATCCTTAACAGCCCTAGGGCCAGAACCGCTAGTACTAGGAGAAGAAATGATACCATCCAACCCAAGTTGTTGCCCAACAAAAAGAGAAGACAAATAATGGGGACTAAATGTTCCTAGGGTAGAAACCTCTAAGTACGAAACACCTTAAGTTAGTGAACTAGAGATTCCAAGGGGGGAAACCCCGAAGAATGATGTACTAAAAAAAGTAGACCTAAGCGTAAAGGGAACTTCCTTTAGGTGAGAATCAAGTCTACTGCATGGAGAAGCCCCCACAACACCAACCATAGAGGTAGAGCTATGAGAAAGCAACATGGAAACATTGAGAAAACCAACACAACATTGAGAGAAGGCCTTGCAACATTGATACCATTGCATCCAGAAATAGACATAGACAAAGTGGCAATTGGGTGGGTGGGAAAAGAAGACACATACATTTCAAAATCGTGACACAATCTTAATGTTATAGGCACTTTAATCTCTTATACAAATAAATGTTTGAATTAATAAGGAAAATATTATATATAAAGTTTCCTCACTAGTCAATTATTAATATTACTATTTATTATGTTATCTTTTGTAGATAATATAATAACTACATAAATTTTGTTCATCTAGCTCAGTACTCATATATAAAGGTTACAACATATCACTAGTAGATCTTTAGTTATGAATATTTTTCCTTTAGGTTCAAAGGAAGACCTTAAAGTCTCAGAATGTAGCTTGTGTATTTCAATTCTTTTTGTTGGTGTATAGCATTAGTCATTAGTTTTAGGTTAATAAATAAATTAAAGAAGAAGATAGTTAACTTTGGAAGTTGTTCTCATAAGATAATTTTGGGCAGTTATTTATAGGAATGCAATGAATATTGTTAAAACCCTAATCGATCTCTCCTCTCAACATGAATATTAATGTTTTATTCTACAAATTTAATTTAGTATTTGTATCTTTCATTAGGTATTAGAGAACATTATTGATTCTTTGCACCTATTTTTTCTATCTAAGGGGATTCAAATGTTGTAAAGCTTCAATCTTGTCTCTTTCAACATCAAGAAATGCTTAGTAAGCTTGTAATGGGATAGGATGACATAAGATATTTAGATTAAAATGATTGTTTTGCAAAGTCGAGATAGTTTCATAGTAATGGTTTTATTTTCAAGACTATTCATGTCACGAGAGTTCTAAATGGAATAGAAGTCTAGAATTTGTCATATCAAACCATTTATATTGTATGGGTACATTTTATAAATATGATACATAGTATATTAGTTTGTTGGAAACCTTGCTTCTATCCACTTCAGGAGGAGAGAGATATATATTTCATGGCATATTGTTTATAGAAGTGGTAGGAGATGTAATAAATTTTTGAATCTATCATTTTACCAATTTAAACCATTTTAGCTTCTTTGAGGAGTTTGATTAAGCTTTGAATTGGAATAAAGTTCATTTATCTACAAATCTGGAGCTAGTTGGTGAATTTTCAATACCTATCTTATATATGGGATATTTTGGATTTAAGTGAATTAAAAAGAAACCATATCTAATAAAATTCCTACACCTTGTAGTAGTAACCAGACCATTGGAGAGTTTGACTACTTTTATAAGTACTCCACTCAAATGCCTCCTTATAATTTAGGTTAACATTCTAGTGCAGGAGCACATAGAAGTCAAGATATTGAAGATGATCCAAAAAGATAATTTAATAATTTAATTTAAATCCATATGTTTGGATGTGGTATTCCATGTAATGGAATCAATTGTAATGCCTAAGGGCAATAAAATTGTGAAGTTGTGATTCAAGACCTAGATTGGTCAAAAGGTCAAATTTGTATAAAAAAGCCATGAAAATACTATAAATCATGTAAAAGGTCTTAAATAGGTTATTTGGACATGTCTAGGGTGTTTTTACAAAGTGTGGAGTCATTTTTATTAAGTCTCACAAAAGTTGTCAAAATTGCAATGCATGAAACAATGCAAAAAGGCATTAAAAGTTGTAAAAAGGAAGATGAAAGGTCATAAGGATATTTGGGTGGTCTCTAACTACCTAAATATGTATAAATATGATGTATTGGTTGTTCAAATAAGAATAGAGAAAGGGGAGAACATTTTTGAACAATTGAGTGAGTTTGAATCTCTCAGTTTGATCAATTTTTTTTGTTAAGTTGTTTCCAGGCCTTGTATGGCCATGTACAGCTTGGAAACCTTGTATATTTATAATGGTTAGATATTATAATGATTTATCTCTCTTATTATTTTTGTTTGATCAATTTTTATTAACTTTGGAGGAAGTTATGAGGTTTTTGGTGAAAGTTAGTATTTACAGATTCAGGATTTCTGAGAACAGTCATATTGAAATATGTGGTATGAATTCATCTGGAAGATTTAAGACCTATAATTATATTAATTAGAAATATGTTTGATTAATACTTCATTTCCTTTTGGTTTTGTTAAATTTTATGATGATTTGTGGAATCTATGACATTTTTAATGAAGACTGGTTTTAAACCCTCTTTAATGGAGTTGTAGGCAAAGATTTGTGCTTGTATAATGATTTACTCATTGGAAAAATAAATGGCCTAAATATTTGGAAACTAACCTCAGAATGATAAATTTGAAATTGGTTTGGTTTAAATTGGATTTGTTTTGTAAAAGATATTGAATTCTCTAGGCAGGGTTACATGATTTAATCCTGGTTGATGACAGTAAAACTGGGTCTTGGTGTAGACATTATAACTATTAATGTAACTGTTGGATCCTTCTAATTTTCATATTTTTTTGTGGTGATCCTATTTTACCACAAACTTAGTGAAGTGTGTTTGATGATATATTTTAGAACAAAATTTATAGACTCTTGAGTGTTGATATGTAAAACATGGCTATGTGGCCAACAAGTTTTGACAATGAACTATTTTGTTTTGTAATCAATGATAGGTTTGATCTTGTGAGATTGCTCTTGTATGAAAATTAGTTGGATACTATTCTAAATGATCAATTAACTACTTATAAGCTAACAAATCTAATCTAATAAGCAAACTACAATGAAGAATACAATAACAATGAAGCTAAAATAACATTTACCTTCACCTACCAATGCAGCTTGTCTCCATTGTCCTCCTAGCCTTGATTTCTTGAAGATGTTGAGCTCTCAGATTTCCAAATGAAGCCCTTTCCCAAGATGGTATCAAAGTGTGGAGATTGAATGAAATTAGTGCACAATAGCTTATGCAAATCTAATGGATGGAATGCAAGTGAAATGATGATAATGGGGATGCTTGATTGCTCTTAAAATGCTTGAATGCTTGGATGCTTGGATGCTTGATTTCTTGAAAATACCTATTAGCTCCTAGCCCACAAAGGGGAAATGAGGCTCCTTTTATAGAGTTTTAGAGGATCTAGGCCTAGGTGGCACAATCCTACGGTTGAGAATGAAAGGTGGAAGATCCTAGGGCTAGAATTGACTTGGTTGAAGGAGTTGAGAGAAAGGGGGATGTAGTTGGAATGTGAGAGGAAGAATAGGGATGATGTTCCTCTCACATTGACATGGAGGAGAAGAAGGTGGAAGGGAAAGACACATGTCAAGTGTCTCACAAAGACCAAAGAGAGAAAGAGGGAGAGACCTTTTCCTCACGAGGACTCTTTGTACAAGTGTCCCATGAGTCACCTTTGACCCTTAGAGGTGGCTTGAGAAGCCCCTTAGGAATAGGGAATGTCTCTTGACTTGGTTGTTGAGAGGACATGTGGTCATGAGACCAAGTCCTATGAGGCCACATAGCCCTTAAAAATAGGACATGTGTGGGTGAGGATAATTACTAATAAATAATTAATAATAATTATTTATTTTAGCCAAGATGATGTGTCAAGTGAGTGGGTAGATGAGGTGGACTAGGGGACTTAGTCATATTTAGGTGATTGTATATTTATTTAAATCATTTTAATAAGACTAATTAGAAGAATTAGGGTAGAGGAATAGACTATAGTGAATTCACTAAATAAATTGAATAATTTATTTAATAAATAGAGGAATAATTATTAATTAAATAATAAATATTTAATTAATTAATGAAGCCATTTTTAAGTGTATAGATTTTTCCCCACTTTGAAATAATGTGTTGGTCACATTGTTTTAAAGAAAAATCAAGCATTTTTGCCCCTGCCCCAGACAATGTCCCAGATGACCTATGCATGCCCCCTCGAGAGATTGATTGACAAAAAAGATTATTTGAATTTTTATTTTTTATTTTTTTATTATTATTTTTTTTCGAGTTGTACAATCAATCTCACGAAAGAACAGTAGAAAAGATGGATGAAAATGGGGTGGAATGGAAGAAAAATGGGAGATAGGGTCCACACACCAAGCACATCAAGTCCATAGTCTATAAATAAGGCGAAGGGGTCCACAATAGGCTCATTATGCACACTTGTCATTTGGAGATCAGAGCTTGAGGGAGAGAAGAGAAGAGCTACCAAGATGTCATTCCCGTTGTTAGATCATCACTTCGAGAGGGTCAGACGCTTCTAGCGACCACCTGATTCAGGTGAATAGGTAGGTGATTCGATCCTCTTTGTCAATTTGTGATTTCTAGTATGATAGAATAGGATTTTAGCATGTTTAGGGTAGATTGAATGATAGGAATAGATTAGAAAAAAAATTTGTTGTTAGGCGAAGAATGAATGCACAGTTGCGGTGCATCAATGCGCAGCAACTAGCAATATATGCGTAGAAAAATAAAGATTATGTGCATGTGTTTAATTCAACTGTGCATTCATACTCAGAAGAATACAGTGTTGCACAAATATGCAATAAAAGCATGCATATATAAAAACCTGCGCATTCGTGATGAATTGTTGCGCAAACATTCAACAAAACTGCGCAAATGTAAAAATCTGTGCAAAGGTTAAATAATGTTGCTCATGCATGATGAAATGTTGCGCAAGTGTTTTCGGTGGTAGAATTTGGTGAAAATAGATAATCAATTAGGTCAAACGTGATGTCGATAATCTGATTTAATCTGTCGGCAGTTGATTGTGATCGATTTGATCAAGATTGGCAACTTTGTAGCATGTTCGCTAGTTAGCCAGTCTTAAATAGACAATTGATAGAATCATCTGTTGAAACACGTGATAAAACATGTTTGAAATTGATATGATATGATAGATAGATTGATAGATCAGTTTATCAAAATCTGATAGGTTGATTGTTGTTGACTTGAATAGGAGGATATTACGGATATTCTGATGTCATGGGAGAGATATCCTGTCACACAGAATCTGAGACCAGCATTGTCAGAGATAGATAGACTATTGATTGGGGCATCAGGGTTGTATTATGTTATTTACATGCCTGAGATTCAGGTGAATCTAAGTATGATGACTGCGTTAGCAGAGAGATGACACTTGGAGATGAGTACCTTCCATCTTCCGACAGGGGAGATGACACTGACACTAGAGGATGTAAATCTCATCCTCTAGCTTCCCATCACAGGGGAGTTAGTTCAGTATGATCGACACGGTGGAGTCACAAAGTGCAGAGCCATCTTTGGGGATGATGATATAGAGGATGGGGAGATTAGCTGGGAGGAGATGGTTCATTTGTATGACCCTCATCCAGTGGTTCTAGCAGGTGCGATTGGGGGATTCGTATGCCCTGATCGTAGGTCACACGGATTTGTAGTTGGATGGGGCCACACATTATAGCAGATGATGGAGGGGACCCGATTTGCTTGGGGGGTGTGTTTATTATCACATCTATATCATGATTTACATTAGGTGGTGTACCATAAGGGTGCATCTCTATGAGCAGGTGTGACACTGCTCCATGTATGGGCATGGGAGCATATTGTAGTGACTAGACCAGTGGCCATTAGATTTCGGGGTGTAGGGCAACCCTATATTCATTTATATTCCTCAGTTTTGTCTTAGACAAAATTGGGACATTTAGATTTTTTGCACTATACTTTTGATACACTGGACACAGTGACATGGAGACCCTACCTAGGGTGTGAGCCATGGGATGATGAGTGGCAACTAGGTTTTTTCTTTGAGTCATGGTGGCTTATAGGTCGGACACCTTTTATTATCGAGAGACAGCTGGTCAGCCAGGTTCTGCGCCAGTTTGGCAGGATCCAGGGCATGCCCCAGGGAGTTACTGAGTTTGCACGCACACATCAGGAGAGACAAGACTAGGGGCCCATGGCATCATTCGATGTTGCTCAGAAAGAGTTTTTGGATGCACCATTCCAGGCATGGTTGATGAGACTGACAGTTGTAGACCCTGGGATGACTACGGATTTAAAGTAGTTTTTGAGAGATTTTCCGGTGCCACGCATCACAGATCCAGCAACTAGGCCTCCAGAGAGGGATCCTGCAGATAGACATCAAGGGAGGCTCTGAGGATGAGATAGGAGGGGATGAGGGAGAGGACGAGATGGAGGAGGAGATGGTGGAGATGGAGGGAGAGGTGAGAGAGCAGGCCCACGGATGAGAGGAGATGGAGCGAGGCAGAGGGGATTGATGCCTCCCCTGGGTAGATAGGGATGGAGATAGCCTCTGGTATAGCCAACAGCAGGAGCACCATTACAGGTACCAGTCACTCAAGTATGGAGACCAGCTGGCCCAGTATAGGGACCAGCTGCACAGATACAGGTGCCACAAGTATAGGTGTAGGGACAGGATGAGGCAGATGTTTTATTAGCCTAGGGTGGTGTGGTACAGGGTGGCTAGGTTCAAGATGACATATAGGATGAGCCAGATACTGAGATGTTGGATGTACAGGCATAGGAGGAGTAGGCAGACATGTATATCGGGGGACAGGATCCCTACTTACAGAGAGATGCTACGGAGGAGGATCCAGATATTGACTCACTGCTAGTCCGACTAGCAGCTATACAAGTATAGGCAAACTAGGTTCCAGGTCTGGAGAGATAGATTGAGAGGATGGTTAGATAGATGGATGTGCTAAGAGCGGAGTGGGATTCAGCAGTAGAGAGACTCGGGGAGTCAGAGATGCTTATGGATGAGTTGCAGCACACAGAGGACTTAGGTCCCCACAGAGATAGCCTGAGAGCCATGATGCGATCCGGGAAGGAGATATCCTACTGGCAAGAGGCATACAGATAGGTAGTGCCAAAAGATCAGTGGATCGGGAGTTTTAGAGAGAGCTCAGTGGTCATCAGGACAGCAGTATATGAAGATAAAAGCACAAAGTTGTGTCACGTTTCAGGACAACTTATTAGCACAACTGAATTTGAGTATTTCTAACTAAAATTATTTTTTGTCAAACATATGGTCTAGCTAGATTCATTCTAGCTAAGTTAGATAAGTTCTTCACCTTTTCCAATTGGAAATATCTATTAAATGCATGTTTTATAACAATTACTAAAGAAATAAAATTATTTCAAAAAAGTGACGTTTCAATAACTCTTACTCTTTTTAATGATATTTTTTTACAAATATAAAAATACCATTTTTTAGAGCACAGAGTCAAGATTATCATCATATAATTTTTATAGTATTTTAATTAGATCTAATATATTATAATTTCAAAATACTACAAGTAGGTATTTTAACATTCGAGAACAAGATGCTTCAAAAATAGAAAAAAATAGTAAAGCTTATCAAAAAATTGAAAATTTATATTTAACAATAGAGGAGAGAGTTATCTTCAAGAGTGTGTAATTTATTTTTTGAATGGTGTAGATTTGATAGGGGAAATTTGACACGGGATGAAAACTGTCGATTTCAGGTATGTTAGACTTTGAGTAGTTATAACAGAGAAAATATACATTGAAAACTAATTTTTCTTCTTTTCTACACTAGCTATACATTTTGTCTATGACATATTTTGAAATCAATGGAAAAAGAGATTATTTGCATATACTTTTTTGGTGTGGACAAGACCCTCATTTTTCAACAAGTAAAAAATTAACTTAAAAAATTTAAAAACTATGTGAATTCTTATTCAAAAAAAATTAAAAAAATTATAGCCATAAACTTCATCCACTTTTACACATTTCATTAGTTTAATCATCTCCAAATTTTAAACATAAATGCCATTTTTATGTCATTAAAGTTAAAATTTTTGTGTGTTGTTGATCTTTTCCTTTATAAAAGTGTGACACAGCTTTGTACTTTTACCCATGAGCGACAGGCACCAGCTGGTAGTGGAGGGGTATCATCATGTCCCCCTAGAGTACCCACAGGTTCAGGTGAGTAGGGTGGATCTTTAGGATCAGGTGGTGTAGCAGCACAGGGCCTCATTGCCTCTTGCAAACAGTGATAGACAGATTCAGGAGGCAATGGGTCATAGAGACCACTTGTATACACATTTTGTATCATATTATCATTGTATCATTATATATTGACTTGATAGACACTGACATTGGACACATGGTTATTGATTATATCATTGGACATTTGGACATTTTGTTGTGTTATGGACTTTATGTGATTGACTCTATATGATTGATGCAGTTCTATCATGTTTTGCTATGATGTGTTTATATACTTGTGCATACTGACATATGCAGGATGTGATGATTTACTCTCTATGTGATGCATAATGGTTAAAAATATAACATATGATGTTAATATACAAATGCATGTCTTAAATGATGTTGATGAATGCAATGTTATGTGACTACTAATGCAATGATGTAAAACAATGCAAAAGATGGATAATGAAATGGATAATAAATGAATAATATAATAATAGATAAAATGCATGATGATGTAATACATGTAATGGATAATAAATGACAGTGTAATGCAAAATGATATCTAATGTAATAAATGATAATGTTCTAATATGATTAAATATAAGAACTTACAACATGATAAAAGAAAATGAGATGAAATGATAGCTATAAGAAATGATCAAATTATATACAAATGAACACACCTAAGATGTTTATGTATGTCTTAAAATGTTCAAGTCCAAAACGTTAAATGCAAGATCTAAATATTTTTGGTTGTCCAACTGTCCTCAACTGAAATAACAATGTTTTTGACACAAGAAGGAATGGACTAGGAGAGATAGATAACCTACAAATCCCTATAAAAGGAGCATTGATATGTAACTCACGAGGTGATAAAATGCAATGCAAAATGAACTATGAAATGAGTATCTCCACAACATCATGTAACATCTTAGAACTTCATAATAACTAGAATTTGATTTTCATCATTGAGCTCATTATGTTACAAGAAAATGTAAGCATCATGGTATAATTAAACCAGGATGACCGGAGCACTTCTTGCATGGAATTTACTATTGCAAACTTGACAAGCATCTAGGTATAATTGAACCGAGATGACCTGATTTTCATTTATGTAACAGACAAGGAATATTCTCCCCCTCCATCGGGGAACAAATGTTTGGAGTCGAGGTATGCGATGGCGTATCACCATAAATGGTATTTGTAGAGCAACATGATTTGTATGTTGTCCATACTATGAAATGGATGAAGGAACTTACATACAGACACCCCAATTACTTGTTCCTTCGATTTCATCAGAAAATACCATGCCCCATCCCGGCTATTCTAATCAATGACATATGGGAGTGTCAAACTCATGTCAAAGATATCCCGGAATAGCATAGGAAACATGATAACAATGAAATCCAGATATGAATGCATAATCTACAAAAAACCATTCTAACATGCTTGCCATGAATATACATTTCTTTTGCCAAAAGATAGATTTAAGATATGTTGATCAGATCAATTGAGGATGTATGGTCAAGATGTATAGATAAGCGGTCACATTTCAAAGGATAGATCATAGATTCTGATTCAGCATGAAGATACCATTGTGAAAGGACATTTGATTGTGTTTTCTTGCCTAGTGAAAATACTCCATTATGTCCTCTAAGAGTCATGACTATCATAGATCCACTTCCCAAACTAGGTCAAGGACATGCCCCCGGCTAGGTGATGGACTGACTTATTATGGATGAAGAAGGATGCAACAAGGCTAGGATGAAGACCAATGACAAAAGATCAAGCTATGATGGGGTTTTATTATGGATAAATACAATGAATGGTGCATGAACTGGCCATTTTATTATGATATATACATGGTGGGGATGAGGACTGACTAGCCATTTTATTGCAGATATATACAATGAACGGACACACTAGAAGAATCCTAATAGATAGAGGAGCTAACTTGTCACACATAGTACCTATTTCCAAGTTTTCACCACATGCTTTTATTGCAGTTTTCTTTTGATTTTTTTTTTCAATTTTTTGTTTTGTATTTTTTTTTTTTTTAATACATACTATATACATGCCCCTTGCATTGGGATTTCAAGAATAGAACTTCTTGAGATGTATGCTATTAAGAGGTTCATCCAAAGGATCTCCCTCAGGTGTAGACAACTGATAGGCCCCAGAACCATAGACTGTTGTAATTACAAAAGGACCTAACCAATTAGGTTCGAACTTGCCCTTCTTTTCACGGTGTTGTTGATTCTTTAGATTTTCTCGAAGGACTAAGTCACCCAATTGAAAGTCTCTGATCTTTACCTTACTGTTATACTGATGAGACATACACTGCTAGTAGACTTTCAAATGATCATAAGCTCTTTGACGGGGCTCATCCATCAGTTCTAGTTCAGCTAGGCGTGCAACTCTATATTCTTCATCAGGAATCAAATCTTTAAGAGTAACACGAAGTGAAGGCAACTCGACCTCGAGGGGCAGGACTGCTTCAGATCCATAAATAAGGGAATATGGGGTGGCTCTAGTGAGAGTACAGATGGAGGTGTAGTAAGTCCATAAGGCTGGATTCAGTTGGAGATGCCAGTCACGGCCAGCGTCATTGATAGTCTTTTGTAGGATTTTAACAATTGTTTTGTTTGACACCTCAGCTTGACCGTTTCCTTGGGGATAGTATATGGAGGAATAGTTATGGGTGATGTTGAATTTGGCACACAGTTCATCCATGTCCTGATTTTGGAACTATTTCCCATGATCAGTGATGAGATACATAGGTATACCATATCTGCAGATGATATAGTTTAAGATAAACAAGGATATTTGTTTCCCTATGGTGGTAATCAATGGAACAGCCTCAATCCATTTAGTAAAATATTTTGTGGCAGTAAGAATCCATTTGTGGCCATTGGAAGATGGAGGGTTGATAGCACCCACAAGGTCAAGTCCCCACCGAATGAATGGAAAAGTAGTTACAAAGGGATGTAACTCTTGTGCTAGAGCATGAATAAGGTTTCCATGTATCTGATATTTCTTGCATGCTCTAGCAAAATGAAAGGAATCTGCTTCCATGGTAGGCCAATAATAACCCATACGAATGAGTTTTTTAGCCAAAGAGGGACCACTCGAATGTGTCCTACAAATACCCTCATGTACGTCATGTAAGGAAAGTTGAGCTTCATCATGCTCGAGACATTGCGGGAGAGTACCGTCAAAACCTTGCCGATAAAAGGTGTTGAATATTAGGATATAGCGGGAAGTTTGGCGGAGAAAAGTTCATTTTTGATTTCGGGATAGGTCGGGAGGTAGGATGTCATCTTTGAGATAAGAATAGATTTTTCCATAAACTGGGGAGTCATGTCCAATGAGATGACATATAATACTCGTATCAGGGTCATCATATGCGGGACAAGTCAGGGATTCCACCAAGAACTCAAAACGGGCCTTGGTATCTTCTGTATCAAACAAAGAAGCAATTGTTGCCATGCCATCAACGGCCTTGTTTTCATGCTAAGGAATCTGCTCAAAATTGATGATGGAGAAATATTCTTTAAAGTCATCAACCATACATTTATATGGTAATAATTTATCATCTTTAGTCTGATAATCATCATTAAATTGGTTTATAATCAGCTGAGAATCCCCGTAGACATTTATTTCAGATACTTTCCATTGTAAAGCCATCTTTAGCCCGATCATAAAAGCCTCATATTCTACTACATTATTGGTGCAAGGAAAAAGCAACTTGTAAGATTTCAAAATGGTGTATCCTTGCGGCGTGATAAAGAGAATACCAGCTCCTGAACCATGCTAAGTGTATGAGCCATCAAAGTATAATTTCCATTTTTGTGTAGACAAAGCTAAGATGTGTGCATCAGGAAACTCTATGTGTATAGGTTGGTCACACATTAATGGAGCGTTAGCTAGCTGATCTGCTATCACTTGACCTTTGATAGCCTTCCTATCTACATATTCAATATCAAATTCACTAAGTAGCATGACCCACTTAGCCAATCTGCCTATCAATGTTGTCTTGCTTAATAGATACTTTAAAGGATCAATCTTTGCAATAAGCTAGATTGAATGTGACAACATGTAATGTGGCCACTTCTATGAAGCAAAAACAATAGCCAGACATGCTCTTTCAATAGGGGAATAGTTCAGTTCGTATCCCACTAGAGTGTGACTAATATAGTAGATGGCTTTTTCTTTTCCTTCATGATCTGGCTAAGCCAGAAGAGAACCTAATGAAGTTGTCATAGCTGAGATGTAGAGCAAGAGTGGCTTGGCCTGAATTGGTGACATCAGAGTTGGAAAATTCACCAAATATTGCTTGATTTGATTGAAAGCTTCCTCACACTTATCATCCCATTGGAATAAGATATTTTTATGCAGCAAATGTTGAAAGGGATGACTACGATCTGCTAGTTGAGAAAAAAATCTTTGGATGGACATAAGATGTCCCTATAAAGATCTTAGCTGACTGATGTTAGTGGGGGAAGCCATCTCCATTATTTCTTTAACCTTTTTTGGATCTACTTCAATTCCTTTAGCTGAAACAATGTACCCTAATAGTTTGTCGGATGTGACCCCGAATGCACATTTCTTTGGATTGAGTCGAATCTGATACTTTTCCATCCAGGTGAATATTCTATCTAACACTCTCAAATGACCAGCTCTATCTTTAGATTTTGCCAGAATATCATCAACATAATCTTCCATGATGGTATGCATCATGTCATGAAAGATCATGGACATGGCTCTTTGATACGTTGCCCCAGCATTTTTGAGGCCAAATGGCATCACATTCCAGCAGTATGTACCCCACGGACAAGTAAAAGCAATTTTTTCCCAGTCTTTCGGTGTAATTTTGATCTGATTATAGCTCAAAAAACCATCCATTAATGATAACATCTCATGCCCAACTGTCAAATCAACAATCATGTCAATATTTGGTAAAGGAAAATCATCTTTTGGATAGGCTTTATTAAGATCTCGAAAATCAATACAAATCCGGATAGACTTGTCTGGTTTTGAGATAGGAATAATATTGGAAATCCACTCTGCATAATCAATAGCATGAATGAACCCAACATCTAGGAGCTTCTTCAATTCTACTTTAACCATTAGGGCAATGTGCAGGTGCATCTTACGGAGCTTCTACTTAACTAGTTTCACACCTGGTCTAATAGATAGATGATGCATAATAAGATTAGGGTCCAACCAAGGCATATCAACATAGGACCAAGAAAAGTTGACCTATCTCTCTTTGAAAAATTTGGCAAAAGCTTCTTTCTCTAATTCTGTCAAGGATTCTGCTACTTTGGGGATGTGTGGAGTCTCCTCTATCTCGATGTTGAGCGACACTATTGGTTCTATAAGAATGGAAGATTGTTCTTGATATAGATAATTGGGAAGAGTGTCAATCCTTCCATCGTCAGGCACCTCAGAGAGGTTTTCACCATCAGATGCATCTTTTCTTTTTACTATTTTTGGATCTAATACTACCACTGAGAGGTTTTCACCATTAGATCTGTTGATTATTTTTATATTTTTATGACTGAAAGGATTGGCATTCTTTCCAAAGTAAGCCATGTCATTGAGTTATATCAAAAATCTTGACTTGTGATCCCCTGGTGGTAAATGATCCCTGATGCCAAGATAGTCAATGATTGCATCATCATTATGAAATATATCAAGTTCGGGATGATCAGGAGAATCCCAATCGATAAAGTCAGGACAGACAAGGGGTATTGGATCATTTGGGTTGGTTTCAAAGGTAGAGATGGTATTGATGGAAAAGTTGTCAAGGTTTATGATGGTATCAGAGAGGTCTATTTCCATACTCTCATCTGAATCGTCTGTCACAAGATAATGCTCACTTCCCTCACGATAGTCAAAAGTAGTATTACATGGGACTAATCCTAGTGAGTCACTCGTTGAAATTTCTCCCTCATGGTAATCATTACTATATTGATGGACAACATTGACTCCTATTTCTCTAGTAGAATTAGATAATGAATCCCATTCATAATCATTAGAGTTAGAATCATCATTATCTTCAAGTCTATCAATGATTCATTGAGCTATCCTTTGTTTCTCTGGATCTACATACATACCATGCTTTCTGAATTGTAAGGTAGGAGCTTTAGATGTCTCATGAAAAGGTTGGATCTTTTCTTTTCCTTTTGGTTCTTGTGGTCCTTCTCCTTTATATCCTAATCCTGTAGTGTATTATTGATAATTGGGATTTTACAAAATTGGTTTTATGACACCTTCTCTTTGTAACCCTATAGGTTCAGCACCTTGGTATCCCATCTTTTGTAGCAGAGTATACCCCTTTCCATAGACATCAGGTGATATATATTCATGTTTGATATCCTCTTCAATCTTCTATGGCTTAAGCCAATAATTTGCATTACGCTCAGCTGCCTCTTTGGATATGGTGCCCCCACTTATGAATGTGTTATAAACAAGTGTTGAAGGGGGTTCTGTTTGTTGTTTAGTGATCAAAGATCTACCATATGATCTAGGAGATAAAGGTAACTCGGTGATATAAAGAGCTTGACCTAAAGTGTATTCTCCCATACTGCTTTCTTTGATGTCTATCTTGATCCCATTTGATTTAGAAGTTGATGCTATATCACTAGGATCAATGGGTGTAGTTGCAGAAGATCCAGTATGATTATAGGGAACCAAAGAATCAGATGTCTTCACATTGCTACAATATTGAAATAGATTAGAGTCTCCTTTGATAGTGATTTCCTGACCATTATGAGGGAATTTTAAGCATTGGTGATAGGTTGATGGCACAACTTGCATGGAATGAATCCATGGTCTTCCCAAAAGTATATTATAAGCAAGATCCATGTCCAGAACTTGACAAGATGCATCTTTGATAATAGGACCAACTCTAATTGGAAGAACAACAAAACCCTTGGATGATCTCTCCTTATCATAGGCCTTTATTGTGATTTTCTTTTTGGGATCAATAGCATTCTCAAAAAATCCCAATGCAAGGACTAACTTTAACGTGTAGATATTCAAACCAGCTCCCCCATCTATTAGTACTCTTTTAATCTTGTGACTCTGGACAAGGACTTCGATATGTAAGGGAGCATTATGAGGTTGGGTAATAGCTAAATCATCATTTTTAGTGAAGGACAGATAGTGAGGGGTTGTTAAATGGCCCACCATAGCTTTAAATTGATCATGATCTAGATTTGTGGGGACCTAGGTCTCTAAAAGAGCTTTTTCAAGGATATCTTTGTGAGATGGGGATAGATGCAAAATCTCTAAGATGGATATTTGGGTAAGTGCTTTCTTGAGTTGTTCCAAAAGATTGTACTGGTTGGAAGTATTTGGGATAGACTTTGGGACATAAACGGACTTGTTCTGAGTAGTATTTGGTTTAGACTGGACTCCTTGAAGAGTAACCTTGGCTTGAGCACGAGTAGTAGCATGGACTGGTTGACTCTCTGATTTTCCCTTTATGGTAATGACATTGGCATAATATGTAAAAGGATGACAGTAAAAAATGTTACCAACATATCTATAGGGTGTGTTATTATAATTGGCTTGATTGTCACCCTTATTGTTGGAAAAACCTCCCTTTTCATGCTCAGGAAGTGGATCTATGAAAGCCGTATGTGATTCATTCGAGACATGTTCATCAACACCAATTTCACCACTTTCGATTAAGTCTTGGATCACATTTTTTAGCCTTTGGCATTCATTGGTTATATGCTCTTTTCCTCTGTAAAATTCACAATAATCATTTCCATTCCACCAAGAAGGCTTCACTCTAGGTTCATAATCTTTCGGTTTAGGAAGCGTAATGAGTTTCTTGGTGATTAACTTCTGTAATGCTGATTCGAGAGATTCCCCTAAAGGAGTAAAGTTTCTTTGAGGTGAGATAAAAGAAAATCTTGGTTTAGATGAATCCTTGGTGGTATTTTGATTTGCTAATTGATTTCTATAGGTAGCCTGAGTAGCATTGGCCATACTTGTGAGATTTAGAAGAGGTTTTGTCGATTGGACATTATGATTATCAACAATTCTATCATTGACAATGTTTTTGTTTTTATTCAAGTATTTCGATTTGTCATTGTTGGAATTGGAATTATAATTGTTGAAATTCAAATTTGAGGATCCAACATTGTCTTTGGAATAAAGTTTTATCTCACCTTTTCGGACCATGGCTTCCTCAATCTTGATACCATTTTCTATGAGCTTATTGAAGTTTGGTGGACATTGCACTTGTAACCTATAACTCATTTCTAGTGTAAGGTTATGCACAAAAATATCCATCTTTCCTTGTTCAGGAATCATTCATGGATATTTGGCAAACAATTGACGCCATCTTTGCAAAAAAGTAAGGAAGGGTTCTCCATTCTTTTGATGTGTATTGCAAAGATCAAGCATAGTGACTTCATGTTTGATGTTATATGAATAATGAGTCACAAATTTGTCAAGAAGCTCATTGAAAGATTTAATGCTGGGGGGAAGTTTGGAGAACCATTCCATGACTTGTCCTCCTAAACTTCATGGAAATAGTTGCATAAGATAAGTGTCATTATGAGTGACTTCAATGCAAGCAGCACAAAACTCACAAATATGGTCTTGTGGATCTGAATTCCCTTTGTATTTGTTGAATTTTGGTACCTCAAAATGAGGAGGGAATGGAATCATTTCTAAGTTCTTATCAAAAGGATAAGGACATATATCATCCAAAGAATACTTCTTAGTTGATGATCTAGTTTGGATGTCACGAATTTGTTGTTGAAGCATCTGGATTTGTTGTAGGACTGGATCCAAAGATAATGTGCTTCCTTGAGTGTTTTGGGAAACATTATGCTATTGAGTATGTTGAGGATCATTGGATTGCTGATTATTTTGAAAAAATTTTTGTTGTTGATCACTATGTGAAGCATTGGATTGTTGATTGGTTTCCTTTGCTCCATGAGTATCTTGAGAACCTTTAAGGATATCTTGATGTTTCGCATGAGCTGGTTCTCTAAGATGGGCAACATCAAAATCACTTGGTAACTTAGCACCTTGTTGAGAAAGCATGAGGAAATACATCTCTTTATTCAAGCCTAAGAGTCATTCCATGACTTGTAAAAATTTAGGATCTTGTGCAGCATCCCTAAGTTCCTCATCAGTAGGTTCTTCATCAAATGTGAGAGGTGAAGTTTTCTTAGGAGGCTCTTTGGGCCAAGGATTCTCTTCATTACTGGTATTGCCTTCCATTTTGTCTAGGGATTCTAGATTAATAGGTTGTTTGAGCTTCTGAGATCAAGTTTGAACCATAAAATGGAGGAAATTGAATGTGGAAAGAAATATTTTTGATAAAAAGATATGGAAAATGATTGGTAGAAAAGATATGATAAGTATTGAAAATTGGTACCAAGAGACAATAATCTAAGTAAGCTTGATGGTTAAGGATGATAGATCCTGATATGATAAACTCACAAAGATCAAAGTCTGATAGATAAGGTAATTTTTCAACACTAAACTGAGGATCTTAAAGATTGGAAGAAAGTGATTTGTTGACTCTTGATGAAGGAATGATGATGAAAAGTGATGAAAGTGGTCAAATTAAAAATCAAAGGTTTGTGTAACTTGACTATGTTTCCAAAATCTTACTAAGGATGAAAATGGGTATCTAAAAAAGTGAATTTTAAAATTCCAAAAGCCTATGGAAATGCTCTCTGTTGTAAATGTGTAGCAACAAATGTACAGGACAGTTTGATATATGCGCAACTAATTGAAACAAATGCACAAAAAAGTCTGACAGATGCGATCTGGTAAAAGCAAATGTACAGACAGTATGAACAAATGCACAGCAAAAGTGATCAGATGTGCAACAGGATTTGATATATACATAGGTTGTCAAATTTTGATGATTTTCAGCTTGATGATTTGGGAAATTTTGGATTTTTCTGATGTTTTCTAGTTTTTGGCAAAGTAAAAATGCATAAACACACACACGCAAGACAGAAATGATTTTGATCTAATTTAATCTAGTATGAATGCACAAACACGCTTACAATCCTAAGGTTGGCAAGGATGATATCTGTTGAATCCCCACTAGGATAACAAAATCCAACCATGCAAATCCATAGTGGACAGCCTAGGAACTTGCAGGCACGGGCTCCTCCTTACATGTGCACACACTTCTCAGGCACACCAAGTTCCAAATTCAATGGGTCATTACTTCCCAAAGAACTGCTATCTCTACTATGAACTGTGAGTAATGTGGGGTGTCTTCACGGGCTTGGGTGACCCCTTGAGCTAGCAAATAGAAGGTTTTTGGCCACTAAACAAAAGTTGTTAATAAGGACATCCATTCAGGTGGTTGTGATCAAGTCATTTTCCCAATTAAGGGGGCTCTCCCAATCCTTTGAAAGCAAGGCTTTCACCTTTACTAAGTAGGACTTTAACGCACCACTGGGGTACTAGAGGAGATTTTGGTTGCCACAACAAATTCACACCTGTCTAATGTGCGACTAATCACACTAGCATTTTTTATATACCAGTTTGGAAGGGCTTGGCTTTAGCCTGTTACCAGTTGAGTCGCTCCTTGGGGTGAGTACCTATTTTCCCACCAAAGACCACCCTCTAAAAATTATAATAGTTTCTCTTACACCCAAGGTCCACGAATGGCGAGGGGAGAGAATACGTTGTTATAATTTTGGGATTACAGATATGCTATTAAGAAAAACACAATAGACACTCAAAATCTATGCTAAAGAAGACACTCAAAGAAAAGACATGTCGTATTTTAAACCCAAACGAGATTATAGTTTATTTTGCAAACCCCTTGGCAATCTACAATCAAACTGTTAGAAAATTTCTTAGAAATGGGGTCTTCAAAATTACGTCTTGCAAAAATAGCCTAAAAAAACTACTAGAACGAACAGACACTTGTCAAAATGTTAGCTAAAAACAAATCTAACAGAAAACTAAATTTTTCCACAAAAACTAATAAATGCGTAGAACAGTGAAATAAATGCGCAACGAGTATGGATATATGCACAGCAATTATGTATGCGTGAAATAGTTGAATAAATGTGCAGCAAGATGATATATATGCGCAGCTATTATGGATGCGCAGCAAAAAAATGATGTATGTGCGAAATAGTTTAATGAATGTGTAGAAAATGTGACAGAAAGTGAAAACTAGATGGAAATTTTATGCCTCTGGTTGCATAAAATGAATGCGCAACAGAAATGACCAGGTGTGCAGGAATCATGGACGAATGCACAGAAATAACCTGTTGAAAAATCTGCACACGGAAAACTAAAAACTGAAAGTGAAAAGCCCAGTTGGGCCCTCCTTGTAGTGCCAAAAATGTATGCAAATTAGTTGGATACTATTCTAAATGATGAATTAACTACTTAGAAGCTAACAAATCTAATCTAATAAGAAAACTACAATGAAGAATACAATAACAATGAAGCTAAAATAACATTTACCTTCACTTACCAATGAAGCTTGTCTTCATTGTCCTCCTAGCCTTGATTTCTTGAAGATGTTGAGCTCTCAAATTTCCAAATGAAGCCCTTTCCCAAGATGGTATTAAAGTGTGGAGATTGAATGAAATTAGTGCACAATAGCTTATGCAAATCTAATGGATGAAATGCAAGTGAAATGATGATAATGGGGATGCTTGATTGCTCTTAAAATGCTTGAATGCTTGGATGCTTGGATGCTTGATTGCTTGAAAATACCTATTAGCTCCTAGCCCACAAAGGGGAAATGAGGCTCTTTTTATAGAGTTTTGGACGATCTAGGCCTAGGTGGCACAATCCTATGGTTGAGAATGAAAGGTGGAAGATCCTAGGGCTAGAATTGACTTGGTTGAAGGAGTTAAGAGAAAGGGGGATGTAGTTGGAATGTGAGAGGAAGAATAGGGATGATGTTCCTCTCACATTGACATGGAGGAGAAGAAGGTGCAAGGGAAAGACACATGTCAAGTGTCTCACAAAGACCAAAGAGAGAAAGAGGGAGAGACCTTTTCCTAAGGAGGACTCTTTGTACAAGTGTCCCATGAGTCACCTTTGACCTTAGAGGTGGCTTGAGAAGCCCCTTAGGAATAGGGAATGTCTCTTGACTTGGTTGTTGAGAGGACATGTGGTCATGAGACCAAGTCCTATGAGGCCACATAGCCCTTAAAAATAGGACATGTGTGGGTGAGGATAATTACTAATAAATAATTAATAATTATTATTTATTTTATCCAAGATGATGTGTCAAGTGAGTGGGTAGATGAGGTGGACTAGGGGACTTAGTCATATTTAGGTGATTGTATATTTATTTAAATCACTTTAATAAGACTAATTAGAAGACTTAGGGTAGAGGAATAGACTATAGTGAATTCACTAAATAAATTGAATAATTTATTTAATAAATAGAGGAATAATTATTAATTAAATAATAAATATTTAATTAATTTATCAAGTCAATAGTAATTAAATAATAAATATTTAATTAATTAATGAAGCCATTTTTAAGTGTATACAACTCTAATAAATTTTTATTAAAATAAAATGAATATTGGATTAGATGGATCCTATTATGTTGAAGTGTGTGAATGATGCTCTGCATTATATTGGTATCAAAGCTCAGAAGATTCTGAGCATGTAGGTAAACGACAATCTACACCAGGAAGTGTTCGATAGTGTGATTCTTGTGGTGAAGTTTTTATGGTTGAGAAGAGCCATAGTGAAATGCATGGTACGAACGCATATGGAAGAGTTAAGAACTCTAATTATATTAATTGGAAATATATTTGAGTAATATTTCATTTCTTTTTGGTTTAGTTCAATTTTATGATGATTTGTGGAATCTATGACATTTTTAATGAAGATTTGTTTTAAACCCTTTTCAATGGAGTTGCAAGAAAAGATTTGTGCTTGTATAATGATTTAATCATTGGAAAAATAAATGTTTTATAGATTTGGAAACTAACCTTAGAAATGAGAAATTTTGAATTGGTTTGGTTTAAATTGGATTTGTTTTGTAAAAGATATTGAATGCTCTAGGCAGGGTTACATGATTTAATTCTGGTTGATGACAGTAAAAATGGGTCTCGATGAAGACACTATAACTATTAATCTAATCATTGGATCCTTGTAATTTTTATATATATTTATTTAATCCAAATTTACCAAAAAATTGCCAAAGGGATTGTGATGATATATTTCAGAACAAAATTTAAAGATGCTTGAGTGATGATCTGTAAAACATGGCAGTGTGGCCAACAAGTTTTGACAATGAATTATTTTTTTTTCTAATCAATGATGGGTTTGATCTTGTGAGATGCCTCTAATAAATTTTTCTGATAATGAAATGAAGATTGGATCAAATGGATCCTATTATGTTTAAGTGTGTGAAGGATGCTCTGCATCACATTCCCAATTCCTTTCTTAAATAATTATAGTTTTAATCTCTTCTCTACCACTTGTATAAGTACCAGATGCCATGTCCTCCATTGATTTTATCTTGCTAAAGTGTTGACCGTGTCAAAAAAGAGTATATACCTACATTAATTGGATCTATTGTCCTATTAAAATATCTTCATAGGAAGGAGTTTCAATAATCAAAGGAAAGATTAAAGATATTTTCAATTAATGTAGTGAACTTTGTATCTATGAAAATTTTGATCAATATACTTAATTTCATCTATGCATTTATCATAGAAACATTACTTCTCAGTGTGGCCTTATTATTTGTATCTCTTAGTTTTGTGTGACCATGAACATGATACAATTGTTTTACAAAATTGTTGACACAAATTGTTGATACTGAGATAGAATATTGGATGATGGAAATTGTTGAATATCTTGAATAGTTAAGGTTTTCTCTTTGTCATGCATGAAATACTGTTTAAAATGACAATGATATATATATTTTTTCTATATTAATTTGATTCTTGAATAACATAACAACTATGCCATATATTTTTTTGTTAAACTTATAAGTTTTAGGAGACATGAAGAGATTTGTTTATATATTTGAGTGATAAGGTTTTTTTTTAAAACATTAGAGTTATTTTTTAATGCTATCGATGTGTTTTATTTTTGGATGTATATGTGTCTATTATTTGTTGATCTCAAAATTGTCATTTAAGAACATGTAAAAAATATTGTTTGTATTTTCCAAGCTATAGTTGTCATCATAATGCAAAAAACTAAAGAAATATTTATGCTTTAAATAGTAGAAAATATATGATCAAAAGTTGGAGGAAATAAAGGAAAGATGATTTTTATCATCTTGAGCTAGTTTCTTGATTAGGAATGATTTATTTCATTAGAAATGCCATATTTGTGTCTCTAAATAAAAGAGGGGCCTTGTCATTATTTTTCTCCCTTCAAGAAGCAAAGAGGGGCAAGATTTTTGTTGGTGCAATTTGTTGTTCATTTTCATTTGGTTAATGATTTTTCAAGAACTTGATGAGGAATAAGTCATACTCATAGGAGATGTGGACTTTCAAAGAAAACGTCAATTCTCATGTGCAAAATTTTGATTAGTGATTTGTGTTGTAGAAAGGGGATTAATTTCATAATAGTTGAGGAAGTGTTAGACACACTTGGAGTAGACAATTTCATAATATCATCAGCAAAGACTTCTATTGATGAAGGGTGCTCCCCTTAATACCACAAACACATAACAGAAAAAGAGAAACAACAACAATAATATGCAAGAATAGAAAAATTGGCTTCTTATTATCTCCACAAATGTGGAATTACAAACTTTCAGAATTACAATATGCAAAGCCACATGGGCATTCCCTTACAATATTATGTAGGACAAAGCCTCGAACTATTACCTAGAACTATTCTGAACTACCTAAGACAATAATACAGTCTTCCTTATATAGCCAATTTCCACTGCTCGAGAAGGTTCCAGAAATTTAGCCCTAAGGGCCGACCAAACTTAGAATTATTTTATTTTTCAATTTATTACATCAAAGTCGGCTCAAAATAACTTTTGAAACCCAAACAGAAATTTTGAAGGAAAATTATTTTTCGCCATTTCAGGTGACCTGACTTTCGGAGATCATAAGTCATCACCAGTTGACCCGATTGACTATTATAACCCCATTTCAGAAATGCCACGAAGCGCTCTACAGGCTTGACAGGCGCAAGTGCCCATCACCCAAATTTTTGACCTCATTCGGGGCCTCTAAAGCCTTCAAAACTGAGTTCAAAGTTTCTGTACCCTACTGCCAATACCGAAAATCTTCAATATCTTCAAAACTACGCTTGATCTAGCCATAAAACTTTGCTGGAAGACTTATATGACCAAAATGAACCTCCAAGAAAGAAATCAGATCATTCTGAGCACATACAAAAATTACCAAAAATAGTAACTTTCCATAAATAGCAGCTCTGCACAAAATAGCCCTTATTGAATATAAAAAATAGAAATATTTTTTGGGTGATGCAAGATTGCTCTTACACCCAGGATGCTCCTGCATCAGACACCCAGGGTAATTTGAGAAGTGACCCTGTCACGACTCAGACATGCAGAGGAAAACCAAGACGGTTAACCTCCTCCTTTGTTAGCCATGATGAATCTTCAACAGGTCATCCTTTCCATTTGACCAAATATTCTTCATATTTCCTATTCTTTGTGCTTCTGCCAACACAACTGTCCAGTATGTCTTCAATCTCCTTGATATCTGAACTGGTTGCTAGAATATTCCACTGTGCTGCTGCAACCTCATCTTCAACACCTCCTTCATGATACTCTATCAAATCTGAAATGTTAAACACTGGTGAAATATTCAGCCCAGTAGGCAATTCTACCTCATATGCATTTCTCAAATCATGTTTCTTCAGTATCTTACATGGTCCAAACTTCTTCATTTTCAACTTGTTATATGTACCAACCGAAAACTACTCCTTCCACAAATGAACCATGACTTCATCTTCAACCTGAAATTCCTTATGCCTCCTTTTCTCATCTGCCTTAGCCTTATACTGTGCGTTCATCTTGGTAATATGCTTCCCCACCTCCTCATAGATGTTCTTCAAGTGTTCTGCAAAATCCTCAGCTTCAGCACTACTTATTTCTCCTTTATCTATCTTCCTCAATTCAGATGCATTTCTTGGACTACTTCCATATACAATCTGGAATGGTGATTTACCAGTGCTCCTGTTGACAAAATTATTGTATGTAAATTCTTCCTGTGGTAAAATCAAATCCCATCCTGTTGGCTTATCTCCAACCAAACATCTCAGAAAATTTCCCAAACTCCTATTCACCACCTTTGTCTGTCCATCAGTCTGTGGATGATGTGATGAACTGAACTTCAAATCTATCTTCAACTTCTTCCACAATGTACGCCAGAAATATCCAACAAACTTAGTGTCCCGATCTAAAACTATGGTCTTTGGCAAACCATGAAGTCTCACTACTTCTCTGAAAAATAATTCTGCTACATGAACAGCATCATTAGTCTTCTTGCAGGGAATGAAATGTGCCATCTTTGAAAATCTGTCAACTACCACAAAAATTGAATCATGTCCCTACTGAGTCCTTGGTAAACCAAGAACAAAGTCCATGCTGATATCCTCCTAAGGCTTCTCTGGTACAGGTAATGGCTGATACAACCCTGTATTCTACTTCACTCCTTTCGCCATCTGACATACTCTGCAACTCTGTACAAACTTCTTCACATCTTGCTGCAATTGTGGCCAATAATAATTTTCACTAACCAAAGAAAGGGTTTTGTCACGACCAAAATGTCCAGCCAATCCTCCGCTATGCTTCTCCTTGATGAGATTCTCCCTCATAGAACTTCATGGAATGCACAACTGACTCCCTCTGAATAGCATATCATCCTGGATGATGAAATCCAACCATTTCATCTTATCTAGAGTAACAGGTTCTGTATAAGCTTTCCAAGCTTCACCAAAATCAGGATCCTCTGGATACAAATTCTTGAGTTCTTTGAACCCAACCACTTCAATCTGCATTTCTGTCAGCAATAGTTGCCTTCTGCTAAGAGCATCTGCAACCCTATTAGACTTTCCACTCCTGTGTTTCAAAACAAATGTATAACTCTGCAAAAACTCAACCCATTTCAAATGCCTCTGATTCAACTTTCTTTGACTATTCAAATATTGCAAAGCTTGATGATCAGTATACAAAACAAAATCCTTAGGAAGTAGATAATGTCTCCACTTCTTTAATGCCTGAACTATAGCATAAAATTTTTGATCATAAACATAATATTTCTTCTTGGCATCATTTAACTTCTCACTGAAATAAGCAACAGGTTTACCTTCTTGGCTCATAACAGCTCCTATTGCAGTACCACTAGCATCACAATCTACTTGAAACACCTTATTAAAATCTAGAAGTGTTAAAATAGGTTGTTCTGTAACTTTTTGTTTCAACAATTGAAAACTCTTTTCTGCCCCATTAGTCCACTTAAACTCTTTTCTATCCCCTCTCATTGTTTCAGTCAAGGGTCCACAAATACTGCTAAAATTTTTGATAGACTTTTTGTAAAAACTAGCTAGATCATGAAAAGATCTTACCTCAGTAGCACTCCTTGGAGTAGGCCATTCAAGGATAGCCTGTACCTTCTCTGGGTCCATTTTTAGACCTTCTCCTGAAACTACAAACCCCAAATACACCAACTCTTTCTTCACAAAACTGCACTTCTTCAAATTAATCAGCAATTTCTCTTCTCTCAACTTTTCAAATACCATACGAATATGCATCATATGCTCATCTAGGTAAACAATGACAAACTTACCCAGAAATTCTTTCAGAACCTCATTCATAAGCCGCATGAAAGTGCTCGGTGCATTGGTTAGCCCAAAAGGCATGACTAACCACTCATATAGTCCTTCCTTTGTTTTGAAGGCAGTCTTCCATTCATCTCCTTCTCTGATCCAAATCTGATGATATCCACTCTTCAGATCTATCTTTGAGAAATACACAGCTCCACTCAAACAGTCCATAATATCATCCATTCGTGGCAATGGAAACCTGTACTTGATTATGATCTTGTTTATTGCTCTAGCATCTGTACACATCCTCCATTCTCCATTCTTCTTTGGTGCTAATACCGCTGGTACAGCACAGGGACTCAGACTCTCACGGATCAAACTTTTCTGTAACAGTTCATGTACTTGTCTGTTCAACTCCTCACTTTCTGCAAGTGTCATTCTGTGTGCTACCTTATTCAGAAAACTCACTCCTGGGATCAAGTCCATCTGATGACTGATCTTCTTGACTAGTGGTAATCCATCAGGCACGTTATCGGATACAATATCCTGAAACTCATTCAACAAATCTACAACTTTTACAGGAACATCTTCTACTTCCTCTTTACCAGCTTTTGGAATTAAAGCAAAACATACATGCTCATGCCTCATACCATCTAGGAATTTCCTTCCATCAACAAATGTTATTCTTGCATTACCACATACCTTTTCTTCGGTCTCCTTCAATGGCTTTAGCTTATGTCACACTCCATCCTTTGTCAGGGAATAGGTATTCGCATGACCATCGTGTACAACACATTTGTCAAACTGCCACGGTCTACCCAATAACATATGACATGCATCCATAGAAATGATATCACATAGTACCTTATCTTGGTACCCGCCGATCTTGAACTTCACTAGGCATTGTTCATTGACCATGACCTTGTGGTCATCCTATACCCAGGCAATCCGATATGGATGTGGGTGTTTCTATCTCTTGAGATTCAACTTTGTCACCATCTCTTCTGACACCAAATTGTCAGTGCTTTCACTATCAATAATCACATCACAACATTTACCTTCACACTTGCACCTGGTGCGAAACAGGCTCCTCCTTTGCTCAGGTTCATTCTCACCACTCAACAAGACTCTTCTGTTAATCAACATTTCTCCTCTTTCAGCATCTTCAAAATTTGATGAACTGGCATCTTCATCTACATGTGCAACTTTGGCCTAGCCTTCATTTCTCCTGTCCGTTCTATCTTGGCGCTGAGGACATTCAAATGCCCTATGACCTTCTCCACAGTGAAAACATGTTCCACAGAAGCCACCTCTTCCAGATCCTTGTCCTCTTCCTGTTCCTCTCTGATCTTTATTATTCTGATCCTGGAAGTGATTGGAATTATTTCCTCACTGATTTTGACTGCTACTGGCCTTATCCTTCTTTTTCAGATCTTCATTTCGGCCACCATATGACCATCCACTAGATCATCCACCGCGACCTCTTTCATTTTGTCTGCTCTTGAACTTCTTGTTCAGCTTTTCCTCTACTTTTAGGGAAAATTGGTATGCCTCCTCAATACTATTCATTCAAACCAGATTCAACTCCTCCTGAATGCTTGGCCTTAACCCATTAAGGTATCGGGAAACTTTCTCCTTATCAGCTTCAGCATGGCCTGTTCTGATGAGGAGTCGATAGAACTCCTCTGTATACTCCTAAACAGATTTTCCTGCTTGCTTCAAACTTTGCATTTTCTTCAGTAGGTCAAGCTCATAATCAACAGGAATGAACTGTCGCTTCAATTTTTCCACCATCTGATCCCATCTTGTGATTTTATCTTTCCCTCTTCTATTTCACTCCAATTGAATTTCTTGCCACTAGATCTTCGCATGACCTTTCAGTCTGGCCTTCGTAAATTTGACCCTATCAGGATCCTCAACATCTTCATACTCAAAATACTCCTCACATTCATTGATCTATTCGATCAATTCCTCTGGGTTAAGATTTCCAGAAAATGTAGGAACCTCAATCTTAGGTCTTTTCCCAATCTTGGAAATCGCCTGAAAAAGTCTTTCTTCCTCCTGGTTCACAATTTCAACTTCTCCTTCTTAATATTCTTCTTTGGCTTCATCCTCGCTTTCATCTCTGACATTAAGATTCATTCCTCTGCGAATCTCTTCTTGCAATGCTCGCACTTGTCTCTGCAGCTCTCTAACCTCAGGTGTTACAACACCAGCTCTTCTGCCACGTTCCTTTCATGGAGGCATTTTCGCGATGCGCACTGGAAGCTTAGCCATGGTCCTGGTGCAAACTGCCTCACAGTCAGTGATCTGTTTACACACTCAAGAACTCCTTCTCTGATACCACTTGATGAAGGGTGCTCCCCTTAATACCACAAACACATAACAGAAAAAGAGAAACAACAATAATAATATGCAAGAATAGAAAAATTGGCTTCTTATTATCTCCACAAATGTGGAATTACAAACTTTCAAAATTACAATATGCAAAGCCACATGGGCATTCCCTTACAATATTCTGTAGGACAAAGCCTCGAACTATTACCCAGAACTATTCTGAACTACCTAAGACAATAATACAGCCTTCCTTATATAGGCAATTTCCACCGCCCAAGAAGGTTCCAAAAATTTATCCCTAAGGGCTGACCAAACTTAGAATTATTTTATTTTTCAATTTATTACATCAAAGTCGGCTCAAAATAACTTTTGAAACCCGAACAGAAATTTTGAAGGAAAATTATTTTCTGCCATTTCAGGTGACCCGACTTCCGGAGATCATAAGTCATCACTAGTTGACCCGATTGACTATTATAACCCCATTTCAGAAATGCCACGAAGCGCTCTACAGGCTTGACCGGCGCAAGCGCTCATCACCCAAATTTTTGACCTCATCCGGGACCTCTAAAGCCTTCAAAACTGAGTTCAAAGTTTCTGTACCCTGCTGCCAATACCGAAATTCTTCAATATCTTCAAAACTACACCTGATCTAGCCATGAAACTTTGCTGGCAAACTTATATGACCAAAATGAACCTCCAAGAAAAAAATTAGATCATTTTGAGCACATACAAAAATTACCAAAAATAGTAACTTTCCATAAATAGCAGCTCTGCACAAAATAGCCCTTATTGAATATAAAAAATAGAAATATTTTTTGGGTGATGCAAGATTGCTCTTACACCCAGGATGCTCCTGCATCATCTATTATCAAGATTCCATCTTCACTAATTCTTAAATACAAATTACTATCTGCATTACTTTTTCTGAATCCAATCCAAGGTAGGAACTTGTCTAACCTTAGATACCAAGCCCTAGTAGCTTGCTTCAACCCATACAGAGATTTCTACAACTTGTACACCATGTCTCTATCTTCTCATAGACGAAATCCATCAGGTTGTTCTATATATACTTCTTCTTCAAGATCTCCATTCAGAAATGCAAATTTCACATCCATCTAATACACCTTGAAGTTCTTATATGCAACATAAGCCAAGAACAATCTTACTGCATCTATTCTAGTGAGAGGAGAAAATGTTTCTTGAAAGTCTATGCCTTCATGTTGTGAATATCCTTTACATACTAGTCTTGCTTTGTTTCTTACAATAGTTCCTTCTTCATTAATTTTGTTTCTAAAAACCCATTTTGTTCCTATTACATTTTTTTTTGGGGCCTATGAACCAATTCCCAAGTGTCATTATTCTTTATCTAATTTAACTCTTCTATCATAGCATGTAACCAAGATACATCTCTGCATGCTTCATCTGTAGTTTTTGGTTCAAGTTGAGAAATTAAATGAGTTTCTTCTCTAACCTTTGATCTAGTTAGTACTCCTTGATTGGTATTGCCATAATTTGATTTTCAGGATGGTTATTCTTTACATACCTCAGTGTCTTAGGAGCCTTAATAGTCTCACTTGTGCCAACATCACAAGCCTCTTTTTCACTTTTTGCCTCAACAAGTTCTTCTCCTTCTGTAGTAGCAGTAACTTCTTTGATCTCTAAAATATGATTAATGTCATACATTATTTCTTGTATCTGAAACTTTCATCTATTCTTACATTGTTACTTTCAATCATCTTCCTGAATCTCAAATTGAAAAAATTGTAAGCCTTTCTCTTAACAGACTAACCAAGAAAAATTCCTTCATCACTTCTATCATCAAACTTTCCTATCTCATCATATGTCTTGATATAACACTTACTGTGTACAAGGAAATGTACCTTCATAGAATTAGTATCATACAATAAATAAAATAAAAACTAAATAACCACAATTAGTAACTCTATTCAACAAATAAAGCACAATTAAGCATCTTATGGCTATCTAACTAAGAGTGTTAATGGTGATACTCTCAGAAACCTTCTATTAATGACAGTCCTAGAATGAGAATTTAATGATAAGAAAAGATATTTAATCAATTCCAAATAGAAATGCTCAAATAAACTTCTAAAATGTCTTTCTAGCTATAATTCTCAAGAGGTTGGATGCAATTCTCAGATTTGTGGATTGTTTTATAATTGATTATGCATTTCTTATATAGGATTTGGCAAGGGTAGGGGGTGTAGCATAGTTGATCATGATTAAGATTGAGTTGAGTTTTTTGTTCCACCTTTTGAAGACAATTTAAATATTGAGTCCTAAAAGCTTGGGAAAAGAAGACAAGATGAATGGACAAGATTCTCTTTCACTTTGAGTGATTGAGAATGAATTTGGCTTGATCCATGTGAGATTCTTTCCTTCAATCCTATTGGTTGATTGATTTTTCTCCCCTTTAGTTGTTGAGAGAAATTAGGATTTAATCAATTGATTTTAATTCATTTGTTTTATCCATGTACCCCTTGCATGGGTTAAATTTCATTTAATTCCAAACTATACAATTAATAGAATTAATTGCACATTGATTTGATTTAACTTGATTACAATGCTCTTGATTTTTATTTTGATTGAATTAAAGCTTGATTTTAATTTTGATTGGCTAAATGTTCATTTTCATTTAATTCCTTTGATCTTGTCTGATGAAGGGTGCTCCCCTTAATACCACAAACACATAATAGAAACAGAGAAACAACAACAATATGCAAGAATAGAAAATTGGCTTCTTATTATCTCCACAAATGTGGAATTACAAACTTTCAGAATTACAATATGCAAAGCCACATGGGCATTCCCTTACAATATTCTGTAGGACTAAGCCTCGAATTATTACCCAGATCTACTACCCCGAACTACCTAAGACAACACTAGGGGCCTTCTTTATATAGGCAATTTCCACCGCCCGAGAAGGTTCCAGAAATTTAGCCCAAAGGGCCGACCAAACTTAGAAGTATTTTATTTTACAATTTATTACATCAAATTTGGCTCAAAATAACTTTTGAAACTCAAAAAGAAATTTTGAAGGAAAATTATTTTCTGCCATTTCAGGTGACCCAACTTCCAAAGACCATAAGTCATCGCCAGTTGCTCCGATTGACTATTACAACCCCAATTCAGAAAGCCCACGAAGCGCTCTATAGGCTTGACTCGTGAAAGTGCCCATCACCCAAATTCTTGACCTCATTTGGGGCCTCTAAAGCCTTCAAAACTAAGTTCAAAGTTTCTGTACCCTGCTGCCAATACCAAAAATCTTCAATATCTACAAAGCTAGACTTGATCTATCAATGAAACTTTACTGGCAGGCTGATACGACTGAGATGAACCTCCACATGTGAAATCAAAACATTCCAAGATTTATGACCAACTTACTAAAAATAGAAAGTTTCCATAAATAGCAGCTCTACACAAGATAGCCCTTATTGAATACAAAAATATAAATATTTTTGGGTGATGCAAGATTGCTCTTACACCCAGGATGCTCCTGCATAAGACACCCAGGGTAATTTGAGAAGTGACCCTGTCATGACTCAGGTGTGCAAAGGAAAACCAAGATGGTCAACCTCCTTCTTTGTCAGCCATGATGAATCTTCAATAGGTTGTCCTTTCCACTTGACCAGATATTCTTCATATGTCCTGTTCCTTGTGCTTCTACCAACATGACTATCCAGTATATCTTCAATCTCCTTAGTGTCTGAACTGGTTGCTGGAATACTCCACTATGTTGTTGTGATCTCATCTTCAACACCTCCTTCATGATACTCTGTCAGATCTGAAATGTTAAACACTGGTGAAATATTTAGCTCAGTAGGCAATTCTACCTCATATGCATTTCTTGAATCATGTTTCTTCAGTATCTTACATGGTCCAAACTTCTTCATTTTCAGCTTGTTATATGTACCAACTGGAAACCGCTCCTTTTGTAAATGAACCATGACTTCATCTCCAACCTAAAAAATTTTATAGCTCCTTTTCTCATCTGCCTTAGCCTTATACTATGCATTCATCTTGGTAATATGCTTCCTCACCTCCCCATGGATGTTCTTCAAGTGTTCTACAAAATCCTCAACTTCAGCACTACTTATTTCTTCTTTATCTATCTTCCTCCATTCAGATGCATTTCTGGGACTGCTACCATATACAATCTGGAATGGTGATCTACCAGTGCTCCTATTAACAAAATTATTGTATGCAAATTCTACCTGTGGTAAAATTAAATCCCATCCTGTTGGCTTGTCTCCAACCAATCATCTCAGCAAATTTCCAAAACTTCTATTCACCACCTCTATCTATCCATCAGTCTGTGGATGATGTGATGAACTAAACTTCAAATCTATCTTCAACTTCTTCCACAATGTACGCCAGAAATACCCAACGAACTTAGTGTCTCAATCTGAAACTATGGTCTTTGGCAAACCATGAAGTCTCACTACTTCTCTAAAAAACAATTCTGCTACATGAACAACATCATTAGTCTTCTTGTAGGGAATGAAATGTGCCATCTTAGAAAATCTGTCAACCACCACAAAAATTGAATCATGTCCCCGTTGAGTCCTCGGTAAACCAAGAACAAAGTCCATGCTGATATCCTCCTAAGGCTTGTCTGGTACAGGTAATGGCTGATACAACCCTGTATTCTGCTTCACTCCTTTCACCATCTGACATACTCTGCAACTCTATACAAACTTCTTCACATCTCACTATAACTATGGCCAATAATAATTCTCACTAACCAAACCAAGGGTTTTATCATGACCAAAATGTCTAGCCAATCCTCCGCTATGCTTCTCCTTGATGAGATTCTCCCTCATAGAACTTCATAGAATGCACAACTGACTCCCTTTGAATAGCATATCATCCTGGATGATGAAATCCAGCCATTTCATCCTATCTAGAGTAACAGGTTCTGTAAAAGCTTTCCAAGCTTCACCAAAATCAGGATCCTCTAGATATAAATTCTTGAGTTCCTTGAACCCAACCACTTCAATCTACATTTCTGTCAGCAATAGTTGCCTTCTACTAAGAGCATCTGCAACTCTATTAGACTTTCCACTCCTATGTTTCAAAATAAATGTATAACTCTGTAAAAACTCAATCCATTTCAAATGTCTCTGATTCAACTTTCCTTGACTATTCAAATATTGCAAAGCTTGATGATCAGTATACAAAACAAACTCCTTAGGAAGTAGATAATGTCTCCACTTCTTTAATGCCTGAACTATAGCATAAAATTCTTGATCATAAACAGAATATTTCCTCTTGGCATCATTTAACTTCTCACTGAAATAAGCAACAGGTTTACCTTCTTCACTCATAACAGCTCTTATTACAGTACCACTATCATCACTATCTACTTGAAACACCTTATTAAAATATGGAAGTGTTAAAATAGGTTGTTCTGTAACTTTTTATTTCAACAATTGAAAACTCTTTTCTGCCCCATTAGTCCACTTAAACTCTTTTCTATCCCCTCTCATTGTTTCAGTCAAGGGTCCATAAATACTGCTAAAATTTCTGATAAATTTTCTATAAAAGCTGGCTAGACCATGAAAAGATCTTACCTCAGTAGCACTCCTTGGAGTAGACCATTCAAGGATAGCCTGCACCTTCTCTGGGTCCATTTTTAGACCTTCTACTGAAACTACAAAGCCCAAATACACCAACTCTTTCTTCACAAAATTGCACTTCTTCAAATTAATCAACAATTTCTCTTCTCTTAGCTTCTCAAATAGCATACAAATATACATCATATGCTCCTCCAATGTCTTACTAAAGATCAAAATATCATCTAGGTAAATAATGACAAACTTACCTAGAAATTCTTTCAGAACCTCATTCATGAGCCGCATGAAAGTGCTTGGTACATTGGTTAGCCCAAAAGGCATGACTAACCACTCATACAGTCCTTCCTTTGTCTTGAAGGTAGTCTTCCATTCATCTCCTTCTCTGATCCAAATCTGATGATATCCACTCTTTAGAGCTATCTTTGAGAAATACATAGCTCCACTCAAATAGTCCATAATATCATCCATTCGTGGCAATGGAAACCTGTACTTGATTGTGATCTTGTTTATTTCTCTAGAATCTGTACACATCCTCCACTCTCCATTCTTCTTTGGTGCTAATACCGCTAGTACAGCATAGGGACTTAGACTCTCACAGATCAATCCTTTTTGCAACAACTCATGTACTTGCTTGTTCAACTCCTCACTTTCTGCAGGTGTCATTCTATGTGCTACCTTATTCAGAAAACTCACTCCTGGCATCAAGTCCATCTGATGACTAATCTTCTTGACTGGTGGTAATCCATCAGGTACATTATCAGATACAATATCCTGAAACTCATTCAATAAATCTACAACTTTTACAGGAATGTCTTCTACTTCCTCTTTACCAGCTTTTGGAATTAAAGTAAAACATACATGCTCATGCCTCATACCATTTAGGAAATTTCTTCCATCAACAAAATTTATTCTTGCACTACCACATACCTTTTCTTTTGTGTCATTCAATGACTTTAGCTTATGTCGCACTCCATCCTTTTTCAGGGAATAGGTATTCACATGACCATCATGTACAACACATCGGTCAAACTACCATGGTCTACCTAACAACATATGACATACATCCATAGATATGATATACCACAGTACCTCATCATGATATCCACCAATGTTGAACTTCACTAGGCATTGTTCATTGACCATGACCTTGTAGTCATCCTGTACCCAAGCAATCCGATATGGATGTGGGTGTTTTTGTCTCTTGAGCTTCAACTTTGTCACCATCTCTTCTGACACTAAATTGTCAGTGCTTCCACTATCAATAATCACATCACAACACTTACCCTCACATTTGCATCTGGTGCAAAATAGGCTCCTCCTTTGTTCAGGTTCATTCTCACTACTTAGCAGGACTCTTTTGTTAATCAGCGTTTCTCCTCTTTCAACATCTTCAGAATTTGATGATCTGGCATCTTCATCTACATGTGCAACTCTGGTCTGGCCTTCATTTCTCCTATCTATTCTACCTTGGCACTGACAACATTCAAATGCCTTATGACCTTCTTCTCCACAGTGAAAACATGTTCCACGGAAGCCTCCTATTCCAGATCCTTGTCCTCTCCCTCTTCCTCTTTGATCTCTATTATTCTGATCTTGAAAATGATTGGAATTGTTTCCTCACTGATTCTGACTACTACTGGCCTCATCCTTCTTTTTCAAATCTTCATTTCGGCCTCCATAGGATCGTCCAGCAGATTGTCTACCATGACCTCTTCTGTTTTGTCTGCTCTTGAACTTCTTGTTCAACTTTTCCTCTACTTTTAGGGAAAATTGGTATGCCTCCTCAATACTATTCATTCAAACCAAATTCAACTCCTCTTGAATGCTTGGCCTTAACCCATTAAGGTATCAGGCAACTTTCTCCTTATCAGCTTCTGCATGGCCTGTTCTGATGAGGAGTCGATAGAACTCCTCTGTATACTCCTGAACAGATCTTCCTGCTTGCTTCAAACTTTGCATTTTCTTTAGTAGTTCAAGCTCATAATCAATAGGAATGAACTGTCGCTTCAATTTATCCACCATCCAATCCCATCTTGTGATTTTATCTTTCCCTCTTCTATTTCGCTCCAATTGAACCTCTTGCCACCAGATCTTCGCATGACCTTTCAGTCTAGCTTTCACAAATTTGACCCTATCAGGATCCTCAACATCTTTATACTCAAAATATTCCTCACATTCATTGATCCAGTCAATCAATTCTTCTGGGTTAAGATTTCTAGAAAATGTAGGAACCTCAATCTTAGGTCTTTTCCCAATCTTGAAAATGGCCTAAAAAAGTCTTTCTTCCTCCTGGTTCACAATTTTGACTTCTCCTTCTTGATATTCTTCTTCGGCTTCATCCTCACTTTCATCTCTGACATTAAGATTCATTCCTCTATGAATCTCTTCTTGCAATGCTCACACTTGTCTCTGCAGTGCCCTAACCTCAGGTGTTACAACACCAACTCTTCCGCCACGTTCCCTTCATGGAGGCATTTTCGCGATGCATGCTGAAACCCTAACCACGGTCTTAGTGCAAACTACCTCATAGTTAGTGATCTATTTACACACTTAGGAACTCCTTCTCTGATACCACTTGATGAAGGGTGCTCCCCTTAATACCACAAACACATAACAAAAATAGAGAAACAACAACAATATGCAAGAACAGAAAATTGGCTTCTTATTATCTCCACAAATGTGGAATTAAAAACTTTCAGAATTACAATATGCAAAGCCACATGGGCATTCCCTTACAATGTTCTATAGGACTAAGCCTTGAATTATTACCCAGATCTACTACCCCGAACTGCCTAAGACAACACTAGGGGCCTTCTTTATATAGGTAATTTCCACTGCCCGAGAAGGTTCCAGAAATTTAGCCCAAAGGGCCGACCAAACTTAGAAGTATTTTATTTTACAATTTATTACATCAAAGTCAGCTCAAAATAACTTTTGAAACCCGAACAAAAATTTTGAAGGCAAATTATTTTCTGCCATTTCAGGTGACCCAACTTCTGAAGACCATAAGTCATCGCCAGTTGCTTCGATTGACTATTACAACCCTAATTCAGAAAGCCCACGAAGCATTCTACAGGCTTGACTCATGCAAGCACCTATCACCCAAATTCTTGATCTCATCCGGGGCCTCTAAAGCCTTCAAAACTGAGTTCAAAGTTTCTGTACCCTGCTGCCAATTCCAAAAATCTTCAATATCTACAAAGCTAGACTTGATCTGTCAATGAAACTTTACTGGCAGGCTGATACGACTGAGATGAACCTCCACATGTGAAATTAGAACATTCCAAGATTTATGACCAACTTACTAAAAATAGCAAGTTTCCATAAATAGCAGCTCTACACAAGATAGCCCTTATTGAATACAAAAACATAAATATTTTTGGGTGATGCAAGATTGCTCTTACACCCAGGATGCTCCTGCATCATTGTCCTTGATTTTCTTTGATTTTATTTGATTTATCACTTAATTATCTTTGTCCATTTGTAGGTGATTACAAATGCCCCTCTTTGAGTTGATGTGCAAATCATGTCGATTGAAAGAATGTTTTGATTTTGCTGAGGATAGGTCTTGGTTTTGTTGATGATTGATCTTGATGTTCATTTGATGTCTTTTGTTGGTCAATTCTTGATATCTGATATGAGATTAATGCAATTCTGATGATGTTCATTCAATTGATGTGGTTCTTTGATGGTCATTATGATGATTTATCTTTGATATGATGCTTGATTTGATGAAAGATTCTGATATGATGCCTAATATGATGATAGATTTTGATGTGATGCCCCATTCAATTGATTTATGAAAAAATTTATGATAAAAGTGTTGGAGATTTACCAACAAGCCAGTACTAACTATATGTTTGTCATTGATGACAACATATGGAAAGTAGCATGCGTGGAAGTCTTATGTAGTAAGCTTTTTGTATATGTAGCATGGACATGATATCAGCATGATATCATGGGCGCAGAGGTTAACTATTAATATAGACAGTTATATAGCAGCCTGTGTCAACAGTGTTCCTAATAGAGTAAAAGGAAGTGTTTTGTGTATGGTTGTTCATACAGTTGACATGAAGCATTGTGCCCTTGGTTATAAGATGAAAACATGTTAGTGATGTTACATTCATGGACACATAGTCTAACATTTAATAGAAGTGAAGTTATGCAGTCACTATTCACCAGAAGCAGTTTCTTGTGTTTATTCAGAAGAGCCAATAGAGATTTCATTGGTTCCAAAGTTGCACCTATCATTTGGGTATGTGCCCTTGGAGTTAAGCTTAGAAGAGATTTATTGATGTCTGGTTAAGAGTGCATGAAGTAATTTAGCTTGAGGAAAAAGACCCAGATGTTTTGGTAGAGCCGATAGTGTGTAGTGTGCATCTATAATTATCTTATTAGAAAGGTCCTAGAATGTGTTTGTGTGCATAATAGAGCCAATAGAATGTTTATCTAAGTTTTCTATGCTTTCTCTAATATGACTTCAAGGTGGTTCTAATAGGCCAACTTGATTATATCATTTAGAGGAAAGATATTTATAGGAAGTCATTTGTGATTGCTTGGGTGTGGTTCATGGTTGACAAGAAGAGTAGAGTAGAGTATGAAAAGTGTTGGGCCATCAAAAGAATGTCTATGTGACCAAGTAAAGTGTTTTTGTTATACATTGGAACTAATCTAGACAACAGGTCAAAGCACAGTTCACCAAGATCCATATATAGTGTGTATCTGTTAAACAGAAGGTTGTAGCCTTCATCACTTTGAGTAGTGTGCTCTTGGACAGTGTGTCCTCTCCCCTAAGAGGGACTATTGTAAAATACTCCTAACAGGGTCTGACCCTTAACAAGGTCTACTGTACTTAATGCATTGTAAGAAACTCTTAATAGGGTTAAGGATCTTCTAACAAGGATCATAATACACCAATACATAATATTAGTGGGTGTCAATTCCCACCACGGTTTTTACCTATTTGGGTTTCCCCGTAACCAAAATATTGGTGTTGTGTTCAAGTTTTCTTTCATTGTGTTTATGCTTTATGTTTAAGTATACTTAATTAACAAATAATTGAAACTTGTAGATAATTGATTCACCCCCCCCCCCCCCCCCCCCCCCACTCTTAGTTATCTCTTGGGACTATTCCTAACAATTGGTATCAGAGCTAAGTGCCTCGAAGAGAAAGTTTAACAACTTGAGGTTGATCAGATTGCATTCTTCAAAAAAGAAAGTCCTAAGTTTGATGGAGAGAATTATCTTGATTGGAAGAACAAGATGGTGACTCATTTGCAATGCATTACTTTTGAAGTTTTTAGTGTAACTATCAAAGCAACCAAGATCCTTACCTTATAAGACCTTGCAAAGGATGATGCTACTAAAAGGCAAAAGGAATTATTTCATCAAAATGCATTAGCTAAAGAAGCCCTTATCACTGCATTATCTAATAGTGAATTTTCAGAGATAAAGAAAATAGACACCGCCCATAAGATATGGAAGCACCTAGAAGACATGTTTGAAGGTGAAAAATAAGAAAAGGATGCATGCAAAAAGACATGGAAGAAAATATACAATGCATTAGAAATGCTACATGAAGAAAACATTAGAGCCTACAATCAAAGAATCAATGAAGCAGTTGCTGGAATCAGGAACAATGGTGGAGAGATTTCAGAGGAAGACATTATCGACAAGTTGATGACTACTCTCACTCTATAATATGAAAGCAAGATCAACATCCTTGATGAGACCATGTAGCTTACATCAAATTTCAAGAGAGAGACCTTGATCAGTAAAATCTTAGCTTTTGAGATTTCAAGATTAAAGACTGAACCTAAAAGTGAGATAGCCTTCAAAGCAACAGACCATGGTAAGAAATCTACAAACAATTCTAGTAATTTTGCTAATATTGATGAAGAGAAAACACCAGATGATTTCATTGCTATGATTGCCAAAAGAGAAAAGAAAGGAAAAGGAAAATATGAAGGTCAATTTCCTTTTAAATGTTTTTCATGTAATAAGATTGGTCACTTTGCATCTAAGTGCCCTACAAGAGCTAGAAAATTCAAAAATGACTACAAGCCTAAGTACTCTAAGGAATGTTACTATGTTGGAGATGGAGTTTCAGATGATGAATCGGCTAAAGAAGAAATTGGATTCATTTCTATAATAGATCATGAAGATAAGAAAGACGAACAAGAGCTAGCATTAATTTCACAAGATGACATAAGGACAAACTGGATTATAGATAGTGGTTGTTCACATCACATGAGAGGTGATAAAGACATATTTGTTCATCTAGACAAATACAATTGTGGCATGGTTAGATTTGGAGATAAGACTCCTAAACCTAGCATTGGTAGAGGAGACATCACATTGGATGGAAAGAACAATACTGATTATGTTCTTTATGTTGATGGATTGAAACACAATCTTCTTAGTGTTGGCCAGTTACTTGAAAAAGGTTATCAGTTGGAGTTCAAGGACAACAAATGCATCATTAACAACAAGGATGGTATTATGATTGCATCAGGATCAAAGACCAAAGGTAATGTCTTCCAACTCAATTCAGAAGTAATTTGTTTTATTGCTAAAATTGATGACAGCTGGTTGTGGCATAAAAGACTGTCATATCAATTTTGATAACATAGTAAAGATAAGCAATGTAAAGGCAGTAAGAGATCTACCTAGCATAGAAAATCTAGTTGATACTATATGCAGAGAATGTGTGATGGGAAAACATGTGAGAGACTCATTCAGGAGAAAGCACAATTCAGAAGAGGACAAGTTGGATCTGATTCATACAGACCTATGTGGTCAACCTCAAACAAGATCATACTATGGTGAAAGGTATTTCATTTTGTTTTTTGATGATTATACTAGGATGATGTGGGTTATGTTCTTAAAAGATAAGTCAAAAGCATTTGAGAAGTTCAAAATATTCAAAGCTAATGTTGAGAATGAATCTAGATAAAAGATAAAATGTTTGGGATCAGATAGAGGAGGCGAATTCACCTCTGATAGATTCTATGAGTATTATGAAGAACATGGCATAAAGAGACAATTAAGTGCACCTAGAACCCCTCAACATAATGGAATTATAGAGAGGATGAATAGGATCATCCTTGATACAGCGTGTACAATCATGATTGAAGGAAAAGTTGCACACACCTATTGGAGAGATGCGGTCAATACAATAGTCCACATCATCAATAGAATTCAATTGAGGCTTGGCACTGACAAAAAATCATATGAGCTATGGTTTGGTAATGTCCCCATAGTAAAATGCTTCAGAATCTTTGGAAGAAAGTGCTACATCAAAAGGGATGAAGCAATAGGCAAGTTTGATGCAAGAAGTGATGAAGGTATTTTCCTTGGTTACTCTACTAAAAGAAAAGCTTATAGATGCTACAATTTAAGGTTAAAGAATATCATTGAAAGTGGTCATGTTAAGATTGATGAAAAGTTTATGGTTCAAGAAAGATATAATGATTACTCAGCTATGATTGAAGAAGAACCCAGATCCTCCACTAGTGAGATAGTTATTGAAGAAATGTTTGATAGTATTGATGTGTTATTCAATGACCCCAAGACAAGTGAAGAAGAAACTCCTAAGGCTAATGAGAGAACATCACCTAAAGTTCCAACGTTCACTTCTAGATATCATTCCAAGGATGATATCATTGGAGATCAAAGCAACAAAGTCACAACAAGATCAAAAGATAAGAATCAAGAAAATAGTGAAGCGGTATGTTTACTATCTCAGATTGAACCCTTAAGTGTTGAAGATGCATGCAATAATTCTGATTCGCATGATGCTATGAAAGAACTAGATTAGATTATTAAAAATAATACTTGGGAATTGGTACCTAGACCCAGTGATAAAAATGTGATTGGAACAAAGAGGATATTTAGAAACAAGATGAATGAAGATGGTACAGTAGTAAGAAATAAAGAAATATTTATATGTAAGGGATATGCACAAAGAGAAGGTATTGACTACTCAGACACTTTTGCACCATTAAGTAGGCTAGAATCTATTAAGTTGTTTTTAGATTTTGCAACATTCAAAAACTTCAAAGTTTATCAGATGGATGTTAAGTCAGCATTCTTGAATGGAGAACTAAAAGAAGAAGTATACATTGAGTTGCCAGAATGATTCACCTTATCAGACAAACCTGATATGGTATGTAGATTGAAAAAGGCCCTCTATGGACTTAAGCAAGCCCCTAGAGCATTACGTGAGAGACTTGATGGATATTTAACTAAGATTGGTTTCAAGAAAGGTGCAGCAGATTGTAATCTATTCATTAGGGAGACATCTAAAGGTCTTCTACTTGTAGAAACATTTGTTGATGACATTATCTTTGGAGGCAATGACAAACTAAGTGTTAGAATAACTGAGAGGGGGGGGTGAATCAGTTATCCAGTGTCCCAAATCAAAATGTATAATTCAAAACAATTTCTTCAATTTTTGCTGCTCGGTAAACAATAAATACTTCAACTGTCTGTGCATTTATCGATTGTCAAACTAATACTTATAACTATTACCGATCAAATCTAACATGTACTATGCAAAAACAAATATTGTAATCAACTCATAACACAAGAGATTTAATGTGGAAACCCTGTAAAGGGAAAAACCACCTGGGACCCGGCAAGCCAAAATTGTTCACTCTTCTAAAGTGAGGTTGGTGAAGACCCAACCCTATTAAAGGTTACAAACACACTGTCAGGTGTGACCTTGTTAGAGGATTTTAGACTAGAAGTTATCGTCCAACCAGCATTCACTATGGGGTTGACAGGATAACAATGTTCACTCTAATGAATGATACATCATAAGACTTTCTAAGTCCACTCGGTTAAGAGATTTGACTATGTACAATGGTTAAATATGTAATAGTAAATGATCTTCCTTAATACAAATTCAATTGCAGATTACAGATCAATATTTTGCTCATATAAATCCTCCTGATCAATATTTCACTTCAGATTCAATATTGTATCAAATTACTATCCATCGGTAATTGCTCTTTGAAGCTCAGTAATTGTTCTGCAGCTCAGTTCTAACTAACCAGTATGATCAAAATGCATGAAAGCTTCTTCACATGAAATTTCTGTAGTATCTACTTCTTTCGGTAGTTTCATAATGAAATCTCCAGTCTCTTATATAGACATGTATAATGTTTTCTTCCTGTCCATCAGATTTTCTCGCTTTATCACATTCATTGATTTTGTCGCTTAAAGTTTCCTTGACTAATGTGTCAATAACTCATTTCAATCTTCTCTATCAGATCCTTTTGATTTATGTTATCCATCGATCATCATAACAAATATTATCTGTTGCCTCGGAATCATACATTTTCCAGCACATCAATCTTATCGGCTAAACTGATCATTAATTCATTTTGTCTTCGTTGGTTAACAAAGAAATGCGTTGGTGAACACACGCTTGATTAATACTATGCTCAGTATACACTTCACTCCGTCGGTGTATACTAAAATGCTTTCATTTACCGACAACACTTCTTTGTAGCTTTCAGCTCTATTCTTCATTATAGATGAATGCAACATAATGAAGTCAATTCCATGAAGTCATAGACTCGTCAACAAGTTACTCAATGTATTCTTTATACTCATCTGACATGTACATCTTCCTTATGTAGATTTCTCTATTCTTCCTTTCCTTCCACCTTTCTTCAGATGTTTTGGTATAGTAACTTACAAGATAAGTACTGTCAAGCTAGTTGACATCAATGACTACATAAAACTGATTTAATCATCTTGCATTATCTAATCATCAACTTCACAGTAATCTTGAATTATCGATTCTCCATTCAGGTTCCAAATCAGTTGTAGTTCATCAATCTCTCCCTTTGGCATTGATGGCAACTCAAGTAATATGAAATGTACCATACACATACCAAACATGTATTCTACAACTCTATAAACAAATGTTGTAAGTCGAGTAGACTTAATATGTTTAATCACTACATTACTCAAGATTTGTATTGCTATAATGCTTGTCATCAGATGTGATCTTTTGAGGTCTCCTATAAATCTCTCCCTCAGATAGTTCTCATCAGTGCAATTTATCTCCCTTTGTTTATCTCTCCTTTTCATATTATTTATCTCTCCCTTTGATAGTAATGCCAAAGAAACAAATAAACAAATAGCTCTGTCAGTAGCCAAGTAACTCTTTAGTGTCTAAAATCTTCTATGTATCTCTGTATACTGATATCTCAATCTGTTTCAGTTCTTCAAACTTAATCATAACCTTGAACATGATTCAAAGTGTGAACTATGCTACATCAACATGAGTGATCTTCTAACAAAAATAGGTTGACGCAACATCTAGATCACCTTAGTGACTGATAGATAGGGGACAAACCCCAAGTCTAGTCCTGAAGTATTCAAATGTGTCCTTTGGTAGGGGCTTTGTAAAGATGTCTACAAGTTGTTCCTTGGATGTAACAAATTCTAACTTCACTTGCTTCTCCTGCACTTGTTCTCTTACGTAATGATACTTAATAGATATATGCTTTTTTTTCAAGTGCATCACATGATTCTTTGAAATATTAATAGCACTGGTGTTGTCGCAATATATAATCATGGGATCAGTGATTACCTCATTCATTCCTTCCAACACTTGCTTGATGTATGCAATGTTTGAGAAGTTCGTAGTAGCAACAACATACTCTGCTTCTGCTGTTGACTGAGAAATGCAAGCTTGCTTTTTACTTGTCCAGGTTACAAGTCTTTCACCAAAGAAAAATGCTCCTCCGGTGGTGTTTTTCCTATCATCTACATTTCCAGCCCAATCAACATCGGTATAAACCTTTAGCTCAAAATTTCCTTCCTTAGGATACCAAATGTCATAATCTTCTATCTTTTTTAGATATCTAAGGATTCTTTTAGTAGCTATCATGTGAGATTCTCTAGGGTTAGCAGAAAACCTAGCAGTGATCCCCATAGCATGTGCTATATCTGGTCTACTGTGAATTACATACATTAGTTTACCAATCATGGATCGGTAAAGTGTCTAATTTACCTATGTAGTTTCATCTTCCTTTGTTAATTTATATCTAGTAGCCATCAGTGTTCCCACAGGTTTAGCATCTTCCATGCTAAATGTCTTTAAGACTTCTTTTATGTACTTAGACTGTGTGATGAATATCCCATCACTCTGCTGAATCACTTGTTGTCCTAGAAAGAATTTAATCTCTCCGAACATAGACATTTCAAATTCTTTTTGCATTTCATCAGCAAAGGCTTTGCATATATGATCTTATCCTCTAAAAATAATATCATCTACAAATATTTCAGCAATAAGAATAGTGTCATCAGTATTACCTTTCATATACAGATTGTTCTTTTCACTTGTTCTAACAAATCCAATACTTAGCAAGTAAGTATGCAGTCTTTCATACCATGCTCTCGATGCTTGCTTCAATCCATATAAAGCTTTGTGTCATCTACATACTATGTCTCTGTTGTCTGGATCAACAAATCCTTTCGGTTGTTCTATGTAGACTTCTTCAAGTATACCATTCAGAAATGCTAACTTCGCATCCATTTGATAAACTTTGAATTTCTTGTGTGCAACATATGCAAGTAACATTCTAACTCCTTCTAATCTAGCAATAGGTGCAAATTTTTCACCATAGTCAATACCTTCTTCCTGTGCATATCCCTTGCATACCAATCTAGCCTTATTCCTTGTAACTTCACCATTTTCATTCAGCTTATTCTTGAATATCCACTTAGTACCGATAACATTCTTGTCTTTTGGTCAGGGTACTAAGGACCAAGTTTTGTTCTTCTCTATTTTCTCTATCTCCTCGTTCATTGCATTAATCCATTCCTCATTCTCTAATGCAACTTTCATAGTTTTAGGTTCAAATTCACAAACTAAGCATGTACCTTCTCTTGTTTTGCTTCTAGTTTTCATTCTAGCTTGTCTATCTCCAATAATCTATCTCAAGATGGTGTCTTCTGACAAATCTAGCCAGTATTCTTTCTCTTCTTTCTTGTGCATCATGTTCAGGTTCATTAGCTTGCTCGGCAGCTCCATTTTGTTCGTCGATTTCCTCTTCCTGCAGTTGTGCATTTTTTCCCTACTGTTGTGTATTGTTTCCCTACTTTTGTGTATTATTTCCCTACTGACCAGTTGTCACAACTTGTTGTCTTAGTAGATACTCAGGATATTCAATGTAAGTGAATCTACCATAATCTTATGGTTCCTTCATACTTTCCTCTGTGTTCTTGTCATCAAACTCATCAACACAAGTGTTAGTACTTTCAATAATCTTATTTGTAACCTTATTTAGACATTTTTATGCTTTACTTGTAGTGGAATATCCAAGAAATATCCCTTCATCTCCTTTAGAATCAAATTTTCCATTTCTTTCATCTTTTAAGATAAAGCATTTGGTTCCAAAAATTTTGAAATAACTTAGAGTAGGTTTGTGTCCAAACCATAGCTCATAAGGTGTTCAATTGGTGTCCTTCTTCAGTTGTACTCAGTTAAGAACATATACAGCTGTATTGATAGCTTCCCTCCAATATGTCTGAGCAACATTTTTCTGTATCATCAGTGTTCTGGCACAGTCAATTATAGACATGTTCCTCCTTTCAGCAATGCCATTTTGCTGAGGCATCCTTGGTGTAGATACCTGTCTCTTAATTCCATGCTCATTACAGAATTTAGTAAACTCATCAGAGATAAATTCACCTCCTCTATCAGATCTTAAGCATTTTATTTCTTTTCCAGTTTCCTTTTCTACCTTAGCTTTATACCACTTAAACATTTCGAAGGCTTCAAATTTCTCTTTCAGGAACATAACAGTCATCAGTCTAGTATAGTCATCAACAAAAAGAATAAAGTATCTATCACCATAATAGCTCTAAGTTCTCATAGGACCACATAATTCGGTATGAACCAGCTCAAGTATCTTCTTTGTTGAGTATTCTTTACTTTTGAAACTAGACTTAGTCATTTTACCTTTTTGACATTCATGGCACATAGCATGATCTAGTTTTGACAAGTTAGGTAATCCTATTACTCTTTTCTTTTTACTAATCTTGATCATGTTATCAAAATTTACATGACATAATCTTTTGTGCCATAACCATGCATCTTCATCTTTCATTATTAAACAAGAAGACTGATCTAAATAAAGATAAAATAGGTTACCTCTAGATTGTGTACCAGTTCCAACAAGTCTTCCTCCATCATCATAGATTTTCACCTTTTTGCTCCTAAAAGCAAGTTGGTGGCCTGAATTGTTCATCTGAGCCACACTTAACAAATGTAATTTAGTCCATCTACCCAGTATGCATTTTCACATTTAATTCTATCATTGATCATCAATGTACCTTTACCTCTTACCATACAAGGTGCATCATTTCCCATTCTCACAGATCCTCCATTGTATTCAACAAGTTGATCAAACTTTTCTACATCACCGGTCATATGATGTGTGCAGCCACTGTCTATGATCCATGTATCATTTCTGTTGACTCTAGAGATCAGTGTTGTCTCTTCATGTTTCCCTTCTTCCTCTGAATCATCTTTCATAGAAACAAATACTACTTCTACATCATCATCAGTGTCAGATTTAGATTCAATATCTTTGGCAATGTAACATACCTTTTTCCCTTTGTCATAACTATCTCGGTTATCTCTTTTGTTGTATCGGTAGCCTCTGTTGACTCTTCTCCCGTAGCTTCCTTTTGATCAGTCTTTGGATCTATCATCATCTTTCTTCTATGGACATCTAGCAACAATGTGGCCAACCTCTTTACAATTGAAACATGCCAAAGGAAGCTTACCTCTATATCTTCCTTTTCCTTTGGGCAATCTTCTGGCCATAAGAGCTTCAAGCTCTTCAAGTTCATCTTCGGTGTCACTATCACTATCATCATTCCTATTTTTTTCTGCTAGACTTACTAATCTTCAAAGAAGACATGAAAGCTGATTGAATAGGAGCAACAACACTATTGTCAAAGTTGTTTAGTTCAAAGGTTGTAAGCTTACCGATCAATGTGTCAAGGCTAAGATTGGATACGGCCCTTGTTTCATGAATTACAAAGATCCTGATCGCATAAACTAGTAACAAAGTTCTAAGAATCCTACTTATAACTTTTTCATCATCAATGACTCCGTCAAATTCTCTAATAGCATGTACTACCACTTTTAGTCTGTTTGAGTATTGCACAATGTTCTCACCTTCTTTCATTCGCATATCATCAAAATGACCTCTTAGACTTTTTCCTTTGGCTCTCTTAACATTCAAATCTCCACTAGATATCAAATTTAGCTTGTCCCACATCTGTTTGGTAGTAGTGCATCCCTTAATGTCTTCAAATTCAGTGTCGGTACAGGTAGTAGAAAGTTCCATCATAGTGATATTGTGTTCATGCTTGTCTTTCAGTTGATCAAGGGTTAAGAGACCAGTGGGTGGTTGTATATAGCCATTCTTCATCAGATCCATAGCTGAGTTCCCACTTCTAGATACATGCAACAACATTCAGCTTTTCCATACTGCAAAATTCTCTTTGTTTAGTTTTGGTACTTCCCTCTTATACATCTTGAGAGCTTTGTGTTGAAGTCCTTAAAACTCTATTCTAAGCAACCGTCAACTCTGATACCAATTGTTACAATAACTGAGAGGGGGGGTGAATCAGTTATCCAGTGTCCCAAATCAAAATGTATAATTCAAAACAATTTCTTCAATTTCTGCTGCTCGGTAAACAATAAATACTTCAACTGTCTATGCATTTACCGATTTTCAAACTGATACTTATAACTGTTACCGATCAAATCTAACATGTACTATGCAAAAACAAATATTGTAATCAACACATAACACAAGAGATTTAACGTGGAAACCCTGTAAAGGGAAAAACCACTTGGGACTAGCAACCCAAAATTGTTCACTCTTCTAAAGTGAGGTCGGTGAAGACCCAGCCCTGTTAAAGGTTACAAACACACTGTCAGGTGTGACCTTGTTAGATGATTTTAGACTAGAAGTTATCATCCAACCAGCATTCACTATGGGGTTGACAGGATAACAATGTTCACTCTAATAAATGATGCATCATAAGACTTTCTAAGTCCACTTGGTTAAGATATTTGACTGTGTACAATGGTTAAATATGTAACAGTAAATGATCTGCCTTAATACAACTTCAATTGTAGATTACAGATCAATATTTTACTCATATAAATCCTCCTGATCAATATTTCATATTCAATACTGTATCAACTTACTGTCTGTCAGTAATTGCTCTCTGTAGCTTGGTAATTGTTTTGTAGCTCGGTTCTAACTAACCAGTATGATCAAAATTCATGAAAACTTCTTCACACAAAATTTTTGCAGCATCTACTTCTTCCGGCGGTTTCATAATGAAATCTCTACTCTCTTATATAGACATGTAAAATGTTTTCTTCATGTCCGTCAGATTTTTCCACTTAATCACATTCATTGATTTTGTCACTTAAAGTTTCCTTGGCTAATGTGTCAATAACTCATTTCAATCTGCTTTGTCAAATCCTTTTGATTTATGTTAGCCGTCGATGATCATAACAAACAATATCTGTTACCTCAGAATCATACATTTGCTAGCACATCAATCTTATCGGCTAAACTGATCATTAATTCATTCTATCTTCATTGGTTAACAAAGAAATGCATTGGTGAACACACACTTAGTTAATACTGTGCTCGGTATACACTTCACTCCGTTGGTGTATATCGAAATGCTTTCATTTACCAACAACACTACTTCGTAGCTTTCAACTCTATTCTTCATTATAGATGAATGCAACATAATGAAGTCGATTCCATGAAATCATAGACTCATCAACAAGTTACTCAGTGTATTCTTTATACTCATCTAACATGTACATCTTCCTTATGTAGATTTCTCTATTCTTCCTTTCTTTCCACCTTTCTTCAGATGTGTTGGTATAGTAACTTACAAGATAAGTACTATCAAGCTAGTTGACATCAATGACAACATAAAACTGATTTAATCACCTTGCATTATCTAATCACCAACTTCACAACAATCTTGAATTACCAATTCTCCATTCAGGTTCCAAATCAGTTGTAGTTCATCACTAAGTATAGAATTTTCCAAAGAAATGTAGAGTGAGTTTTAGATGAGTATGATTGGTCCTATCAAATACTTTTTGGGACTAAATGTGCATCAGATAGAAAAATGATTTTTTATTAATAAGTCCAAGTATGTAAAAGAGATACTGAAGAAATTCAAGATGGATGATTACAAGCCAGTAGGAACACCTATGATCACTGGATGCAAGCTTACAAAAGAATATGACTCTCCAGCAGTGGATGCAACATTATACAAGTCTATGATTGGTAAACTCATATATCTTACTCAAACCAAACTTGATATTTCCAATGCAGTTGGCATAGTTGGAAGATTTTCAATAGAGCCTAAACAAAGTCACCTCATGGTAGTAAAAATAATATTTAGATACTTGCAGGGAACTATAGATTATGGTCTATGGTATCCTAATTTAGAAAATGTTGAGCTGCATGTGTATACTAATGTAGATTGGCCAGGATGCATTGATGATAGAAAGACTACATGGATCAATGTTTCTTGGTGATAGACTTGTCACTTGGATAAGTAAGAAAAAAAATTATATCTCTTAGTCAATAGCAGAAGTAGAGTATGTTGTAGTAGCCTTGAATTGTTCTACAATTGTTTGGATCAAGAAAATGGTAAAATATTTTGGAATTCAAATTGATTATCCTATTGTTATTTATTGTGATAACACTAGAACTATCAATATGTCTAAGAACCCTATGATGCATGCTAAGACAAAGCACATTGAGATCAAGTATCACTTCCTAAGAGAGAAAGTGGCAGAGAAAGAAGTCAAGTTGGACTATCTGAGTACTAATGATCAATTGGAAGACGTATTCACAAAGCCCTTACCAAAGGATACATTTGAGTATCTCAGGGAGAAGTTGGGAGTAATTCCCTTCCCTGATTCTACGTAGAAGAAGAAAAAAAGAGGGAAAGGCATCAATCCTTAGGGACTGATAGAAGGTTGACTACTCTACCTCAAGAGTAGTACCGGTGCTTAAAATGAATGGTGCCCTTTTCCATTGATTTCAAAGGGGGAGTAATATATACATGAAAAATAAAAGTAAAAAGGAGGAGTAATATACTTAGGGGGAGCAGTTTTCAGCTATGAGAGCAGCTATGTTGAGGAAATGGAGAATATTAAACAATATAGTACTAGATGGAGGACTCATCTTTGGGGGAGTTTTGAAGAGGAAATGGAGAATGGTATAAAATAATTTCTCATTGAATTTGTGGTGGTTTTTCATTCCACATGTTTCCATCAATGCCAAAGGGGGAGATTGTTGGAGATTTGCCGGCAGGCCAGTACTGACTGTATGTTTGTCATTGACGACAACATATGGAAAGTAGCATGCATGGAAGTTTTATACAGTAAGCTTTCAGTATATGTAGCATGGACTATTAGTTTTATGATTGATTACAAATGTAGTAATATTATTGTCTTTCTATATTTTCCAAATGCATTGATCTCTTGGTTTTATACAAGACAAAGACAAGAAGACATGTCTATTAATAATAAATTATTATAAGATTAATATTAATATATATATTAATATATAAACAATATCAATTATATATATATATATATACATATATATATATATATATATATATATATATATATATATATATATATATATATATATATGTATATATACATATATATATATATACATATATGTATATATACATATATATATATATATACATATATATATATATATATATATACATATATATATATATATATATATACATATATATACATATATATATATACATATATATATATATATATATACATATATATATATATACATATATATATATATGATAATAATCCACTTTTATTAATTATATGGATATATATATATATAGTAATTATAATACATGTTATTATTATTACATATATATCAATATATACTTGATAATTCAATAACAATGATTTTATCTGAACAAAGCTACATTCCCTAACACTCCCTCTTAGTTAGAGAAGATAAAATCAGTATATGTTTTACATTAACTCAATAATATCAATAATTGTGATCTGATTCAACATCATATGATGTCTATCACAATGTGAGTAACAGTGATCTATTTCAGCATCACATGATGTCTATCACTTTCAATAATTGTGATCTGTTTCAGCGTCACATGACGACTATCACAATATAAGTACTAGTGATCTGTTTCAGCATCACACAATGACTATCTCCTTCAATATTGTGATCTGTTTCAGTGTAACATGATGACTATCATAATAGCTAGGTACCGGTGATCTGTTTCAGCATCACATGAGGTCTATCATGATAAAAGATAGTTATTATAAGATCGTCACCTTCCAATAACATCAAAAATACAAGTGATGATCATAGGAAGTCATCACCTCCAGATGATATACACAAGGCCCATAAGGCATTAAATGATTTCATTAGTATAATAATCAATTAAATCAAATTTACCTCAGAAGTGTTCCACCTTCATTAGTGAACTCCCTCTCAATTACAAAATGACCAAGATTATCAGAAGTTGATTGAACCATTTATTTTATCTATTCCCTCTGAAGCTCAAGTTCATCAACCTCTTGACCTCCTTTTGAAATGCTAGACACCCTTTGAATGAAAATTTCTATCTATCCTCAATGACTCCAAGGAAACTGACACTGCACATTCTTTACTTAAACTTAATTCACAAGTATTGCACAGAAACAATGATTTTCTATTTATACGAATTTTAGGAATTGAAAAGACTCTGTGATCTCCCTCTATCTGTTCTGGCAATGTCGCTTTGTCTAGTTTGGTAACCAACTAACGTTTGCAGCCTGGACACTTTTCACAGTAGTTATTTTCCCTGATACATAACACTTTATTTTCCACCTTCAAAAAGTATAATGGCCCGTGTTGGAAATTAACAATCACAACCGTCAAGCATGGAATGTCGATTATGTTATATTTTAGTTGCCAATCATGACAACTCCAATAGCCCCTAGTTTTGAATGGTTTGTCTACTCTTTGATATCATCTGACATCCATGTGACTCCACTGTTGATGTGTAAACTTTTCCTGATGACTGCGTTTGGATATCCCCAACCCGTCACTTGTTTATTCCAATACAGACAAATTCAAGAAAGCCCGTGTTGAATTGCTAAATGATACACAATAAATACTCTTTTCCTTTCAATGCCCCAACTCAATTCATGGCACATAGCAACAAATTTGTTTTCTACCACTTCCCTGCTTTTTCTTGCTTTTTCACTTAGTCTGTTTCTACCAACACAAGTAGGATATCAGACCATCCAAACTTCACAATACTGCATTGTTCAACAACTATTCACCGATGCATTTCCAATAGGCCAGGTGATGCCTAACAAATAGATCTACCTTCAAGTGGTTAAGCTTCCCATGAAGGAATCTACTCTGATACCATGTTAGTTTTATGATCGATTGCAAATGTAGTAATATTATTGTCTTTCTATATTTTCCAAATGCATCGATCTCTTGGTTTTATACAAGGCAAAGACAAGAAGACATGTCTGTTCATTTCAAGGGACACGTCTATTAATAATAAATTATTATAAGATTAAAATTATATATATATATATATATATATATATTAATATATAAACAATATCAATTATATATATATATATATACATACATACATATATATATATATATATATATATATATGATAATAATCCACTTATATTAATTATATGGATATATATAGTAATTATAATACATATTATTATTATTACATATATATCGATATATACTTGATAATTCAATAACAATGATTTTATTTGAACGAAGTTGCATTCCTTAACATGGACATGATATCAGCATGATATCACAGGTGCAGAGGTTAACTATTAATACAGATAGTTATATAGCAACCTATGTCAGTAGTGTTCCTGAAAGAGTAATAGGCAGTGTTCTGTGTATGGTTGTCCGTATAGTTGACATGAAGCATTGGACCCTTGGTTATAAGATGAAGACATGTTAGTGATGTTACATTCATGGAAGCATAGTCTGACATTCAGTAGAAGTGAAGTTATGTAGTCGCTATTTGCCAGTAGTAGTTTCTTGTGTTTATTCAAAAGAGCTGACAGAGATATTATTGGTTCCAGAGTTGTGCCTATCATTTGGGTATGTGCCCTTGGAGTTAATCTTAGAAGAGAGTTATTGATGTTTGGTTAAGAGTGCATGAAGTAATTTAGCTTGAGGAGAAAGACCCAGATGTTTTGGTAGAGCCGACAATGTGTAGCGTGCATCTACAATTATCTTATTAGACAGGTCCCAAAATGTTTTTGCATGCATAATAGAGCCGACATAATATTTATCTAAGTTTTCTATGGTTTCTGTAATATGACTTCAAGGTAGTTCTAATAGGCCAACTTGATTATATCCTTTAGAGGAAAGATATTTATAGGCAGTTATTTGTGATTGCTTGGCTATGGTTCATGGTTGATAGGAATAGTAGAGCAGAGTGTGCGAAGTGTTGAGATAATAGAAGAAGGTCTATGTGACCAAGTAAAGTGTTTTTGATATACATTGGAACTGATCCAGACAAGAGGTCAAAGTGTAGTTCACCAAGATCTAGATATAGTGTGTATCTGTTAAACAGAAGGTTGTAGCCTTCACCCCTTTGAGCAGTGTGCTCTTGGACAATGCATCCTCTCCCCTAATAGGGACTATTGTAAAAGACTCCTAATAGGGTCTATCCCTTAACAAGGTCTACTATACTTAATGCATTGTAAATCAACTCTTAACAGGGTTAATGATCTTCTAACAAGGATCATAATACACTAGTACAGAATATTAGTGGGTGTCAATTCGCATCAGGGTTTTTACCTATATGGATTTCCCCGTAACCCAAATATTGGTGTTGTGTTCAATTTTTCTTTCATTGTGTTTATGCTTTATGTTTAAGTATACTTAATTGACAAAGAATTGAAACTTGTAGATAACTGATTCACCCCCCCCCCTTAAAGTTATCTCTTGGGACTATTCCTAACAAAAAGCTTGCACTCTAATCTAATTATCATTCTCTGATGTTGATGACAATCCCGCTGATGTTGATTATCCAATGGTATGCCCCCTCGGGAAATGAATCAAAATTATTTTGTATGATTTGGTTGAGATTGGGAAATTTTGATTTTTTTCCCGATATAGAAATTTGAAAATGCCCCGATCATGAGAGAATTTGATGAGAAAAGATGTGACTGATAAGATGTTGTTTCTCTAGATAAGTTGATGATAATTTGGTATCATTTGATGTCAGTCAGAATCACTTGGTTGATGTTGATGTCAATCTAATAGGATAAGTTGATGGGTTGATATTTTTCTCTCAAGATCTAGAGAGACAAAACAATGATTTTCCTTCCTCAAGATCTAGAGTTAGGAGATTTGATGCGCTCAAGATGAGAAAATGGATGATAGGATAACTTGATTGACACTAGATGATCACTTGGATGATTTGAATGATTGATATTTGATACATGATATGATTATATGTTTTGATGATATGGGGTTGATTAGATTTCCTCATGATGCAAAATTATGGATTGGTTGAAGAGAAGATAATGAACAAAATTAGGTTACCCCTATTTGATTAGCATGATTGATTATTGATGATGTCCTTGATGAAGCATGAATCATTTTATGGATCTTGATTTACATGTACTTATATCTTGATGATTTTGATGTAACTTTGATGATTGGATTCAGAAGGATTTTTGATGATGGATATTTTAGACATTGATGATGTTGATCAAGACTTTGACTATATAGATGGACCTTTGATGATGTATATTTCCTTTATTTATTCTACTATAGACATTGATGATGTACCATTCATGATATCATTGATCATTTGATGTATCTTGATTTGGTCTTTTGATGATGATAACTCTACCCCCTTTCTCTTTCCTTACATATCTTGAGAAAAAGGATCCACCCATGCAAACTAACATGTAATTAATCTATATGGATGCAACTAGCTATCACTATTCAAAATTGGATGCTTATTTTCATCATCAAGATTTTGGAACATGAAATTGGTACAACCCTCACTGGTTCAACCATGATGATATGAATACCTCTTTCCTCAGATTTTAACAATTGTAAGAAAAGAATCAAAGAATTCATCCATTTCATATACAAATATCCTTGATGATTCTTTGATGATCATGTCATTAGACGGATTCACATACTGCTATGAATCAACCTAACAAGCAATCAAGAAGAAATCAAGAGAATATCATGTCTTCATCATTTCTCATTTAGTCAAACATCATCGATTTGCTAAAAAGACATGATTCCAAAAATTTAGTAACACTTTGAACATTTTTTCTATTTTTTGTAGATCCATATTTCAAAAACTTCATCAACTTTGATCCTTTGTTATACTTAAGCCTCTTTAGATTTTGATTTGATTTGTTGTTTAAATATTTTTTATCTGATTAAGCTTTTTAGATTTTGATTTGATTTGTCAAATGTTTTTGTTTAGATCAAGTATTTGGATGTTTGAAATGTAATATTGATCATTAAGTTCAAGTGTCACAATTTTCCAATTTTGATGCGATGATTTTGAGCCAGCTTGTGTATATTCTGATAAGCTCATTGAATTTGGATTGGTTTTGATGAACTAAAATTGATTTGAATACATTGAAGATCTCTGATTTGAGATCACTAAGTTGCTGATTAGATATGTAAGATGATTAAATCAGTAATATGTTGTCATTGATGTCAACGAGTCTTGACAGTACTTATCTTGTAAGTTACTATACCTAAACATCTGTAGAGAGGAAGAAAAGAGATGGAAGAACAAATATATCTACATGGAGGAAGATGGACATGTCAAATGAGAATAAGGAATAGACCGAGTAACTTATGAATTAGTCTATGACCTTATGTTATTGAATTGATTATGTTACATTCATCTATGATGAAGGAAAAGAGAAAAATGTACAAAGAAGTGTGGTTGGTTAAAGAAGCATTTCAGTATACACTGACAAAGTGCAGTTTATACCAATGATATTATTAACCAAGCTTGGGTTCACTAATGCATTTCTTTGTTAATCGAGAAGAAGAAAAGAACTAAATGATTAGTTTAGCCGACATAGATTGATGAGTTGTAAAGTGTTATGAATTCAAGGTAATGGATAATGTTTGTTATGAAGATCCACGACTAGCAAAATTCAAGGAAGATCTAAAGGATAAAACTAAAACGTATAATTGATACATCAGCCGAGGAAGGTTAAAATGGAAAAATCAACAAAGGAGATTAAGCAGAAAAATTTGATGGATGAAATTAAAATGGTTTACATGTCTATTTAAGAGACCTGAGTTTCACAATCAAATGAATGCCGAAAGAAGGAGACTGCAAAGATTTCACGTGAATAAGTTTCATGCAAGCTTGATCAAACTAGTTAAGGAGAACTGAACTCCATAGATAATTGAGCATCAGGAAGCTATAACCAAGTGATAGTAAGTTAATGGAAATTGATTGAAACAAAATAGATACATTGATTAAAGGATTATAATGAACTTAAGAATGGATCTGATAATTTGCAATTGAAGTTGTGTTGTATTCAAATCAAATTGTTGTTACAATTTAACCATTGTAAATAGATAAATCTCTTAATAGAGTGGACTAAGAAAGTTTTGTAATGTCATTCATAGAGTGTACATTTGTTATCCTATCAACCCTATAGTGAATCTCTTAACAGAGTCAATCTAAAATTCTCTAACAAGGTCACACCTAAAAATGTGTTTATAACCTTTAATGAGGGTGGGTCTTCACTGACCTCACTTCAAAAGAGTGAACAATTTTTGGGTTGCCCGTCCCAGGTGGTTTTCCCCTTAACAAGGTTTCCACGTTAAATTACTTGTGTTATGTGTTGATTGTGATGATTGTTTGTTGTCATACTTTATATGTTGCATATTTGATTTGATTGGTAATCATTAGATGTTTTAAATGGTAATCGGTAAATACACAGATAGAGTATTACTTTATGTTATGGAGTTGTAGAAATTTTAGTAATTTGTTTTTGCATATACATTTTTTGATTGGGACTGTGGATAACTGATTCACCCCCCTCTCAGTTATTCTAACAATTGGTATCAGAATGTTGGTTGCTTGGAAAAAAATTTTAAGGACTTTAGCACAAAGATCTCAAAATGTATAAGAGGGAAATGCCAAAGCTAAACAAATATAACTTCACAATATGGCAAAGCTGAATGAAGCTACATATATCTAGAATTGGGAATTCTGCACTAGATCTAATGGAGAATGGATAACTTACACTGCCCACTGGTCCCTTGACTCTTGATCAATTGAGAGATAGGCATGAACATAATGTTACTATGATGGATATTGTTGTTGCCTATTCAGATGTTGAATTTGAAGATATCAAGACTTGTACTACTACTAAGCAGATGTTGGATAAACTTGCTCAAGTTTATAGTGGTGTTGTGAATGTCAAAAGAGCCAGAGGTGAAAGCCTAAGGGGAAGATTTGATGACATGAAGATGAAAGAAGGTGAAAGCATTGTGCAATACACAAATAGGATAAATGAAATAGTTCAATCTATAAGAGGATTTGATGTTGTAATTCATGAAGAGACAATGGTAAGAAAAGTTTTGAGAACCTTATTGTCAGTCTATGCAATAAGAATATCTGCAATACATGAGACAAGGTCTACAACTGGTAATACACTTACTCTTGATAATTTGATCAGTAAGCTTACAACCTTTCAATTGAACAATTTTGATAACAGTATCATACCACCTATTGAGTCCACCTTCATGACTTCTCTAAAGATCGGTAAGTCTAGTAGTAGAAATAAGAATAATAATAGTGATAGCAATACAGATGATGAGCTTGATGAACTTGAAGCTCTTATGGCTAGAAGGTTGCCTAAAGGAAAAGGAAGATATAGAGGTAAATTAACTTTAGCATGTTTTAACTATAAAGAGGTTGGTTATATTGATGCTAGATGTCCACACAGGAAAGATGATGACAAAAAAAAAGACCGATCTGGTGAAGGAAGCTATGGGAGAAGTGGCAATAGAAGTTACCGACACTACAATAAAGAAAACCAAGACAAAACTTATAAAGGCAAAAAGTTGTGCTACATTGCTAAGGAAGAAGATATCACCGATACCAAAACTGATGATGATGTGGAGGTAGTATTTTTTGCAATGAAGGATGATTCTGAAGAAGATGAAAGGTATGTAGACACATCACTTATCTCTAAGGTTAATCAAAATGATACATGGATCATAGATAGTGGTTGTACACATCACATGACTAGTGATGAAGAAAAATTTGATCATCTTGAAGAATACAATGGAGGATCTGTAAGAATGGGTAATGATGCACCCTGTATGGTTAGAGGAAAAGGAACCTTGATGATAAATGATAGGATAAAATGTGAAAATGCCTATTAGCTAAAAATACTGAACTATAATTTGCTAAGTGGGGCACAACTAAACAATTCAGACCATCGAGTTTCTTTTGAGAGAAAGAAAGTGAAGACATTTGATGATGAAGGAAGACTTGTTGGAACTGGTACACAATCCAGAGGTAATCTATTTTATCTTGATAATGATTAGTCTTCTTATTTAATGATGAAAGATGAAGATGCATGGTTGTGGCATAAAAGGTTATGTCATGTGAATTTTGATAACATGATTAAGATCAATAAAAAGAAAAAGGTTAGAGGTCTACCTAACTTATCTAAGCTTGATCATGTTATGTATCATGAATGTCAGAAAGGTAAAATTACAAAATCTAGTTTCAAAAGAAAAGACTATTCAACAAAGAAAATCCTTGAGTTAGTGCATACCGACCTATGTGGTCCTATGAGAACTCAAAGTTCTTATGGAGATAGATACTTTATTATTATTTTTGATGACTATACTAGATTAATGATAGTGACGCTCTTGAAGGAAAAGTCAGAGGCATTTAAGATGTTCAAGTGGTATAAAGAAAAAGTTGAGAAGGAAACTGGTAAAGAATTGAAATACTTGAGGTTTGATAGAGGTGGCAAATTTATCTCTGATGAATTTACTAACTTTTGTAATGAGAATGGTATTAAAAGATAGGTCTTAGCACTGAGGACACCTCAAAAAAATGGAATAGCTGAAAGGAGAAGTAGGTCAATTGTTGATTGTGCTAGAACACTGATGTTACAAAAGAACGTTGCACAAACATACTAGAGAGAAGCTATTAGGACTTCTGTTTATGTGCTAAACTGAGTACAACTAAAGGACACTAATAAGATGCCCTATGAGTTATGGTTTGGTCACAAACCCACTATAAGTTATTTCAAAAATTTTGGAAGTAAATGTCTTATTCTGAAAGATGAAAGAAATGGGAAATTTGACTCAAAAGGTGATGAAGGGATATTTTTGGGATATTCCACTAAAAGTAAAGCATACAAGTGTCTTAATAAAGTAACTAATAAAATGATTGAAAGTACTAATGTTCAAGTTGATGAATTTGATGATAATAATGCAAAAGGAAGCACAAAGGAACTAGAAGACTACGATAGATTCACTTACATTGAACAACTAGAGTACCTACCAACACAACAAGCAATGAGAACCGGTCAACAGGAAGGAAACACTGATGAGCATGAAGGACCTACCGAGAAACCAAATGAACCTGCATAGGATGAACAAGAAATAAGAGATCAAATACTAGAATGATTTTTTATAAAACATCATCCTGATACACAAATCATTGGAGACAAACAAACTGGCATGCAGACAAGGAGTGAAACAAGACAAGGTACATGTCTAGTTTGTGAATATAAACTGAAGAATGTGAAAATTGCATTAGAAAATGATGAATGGGTTAATGAAATGAAAGAGGAAATAGAGCACAAAGAGAAGAACAAAATCTAGAGTTTAGTACCCAGACCTAATCACAAAAATGTTATTGGTACTAAGTGGCTATTCAAACACAAGCTAAATGAGAATGGAGAGGTAACAAGGAACAAAGCTAGATTAGTATGCAAGGGATATGCATAGGAGGAAGGAATAGAATATGGTGAAACCTTTGCACCTATTACTAGATTAGAAGGAGTCAGAATGTTACTTGCATATGCTGCTCATAAGAAGTTCAAAGTTTACCAAATGGATGTTAAATCTTCTTTTCTGAATGGAATACTTGAAGAAGAAGTCTACATAGAACAACCTAAAGGATTTGTTGATCTAGATAAAAAAGATATGGTATGTAGATTACATAAAGCTTTATATGGTTTGAAGAAAGCACTAAGAGCATGGTATGAAAGGTTACATAACTATTTGTTGAGCATTGGATTTGTTAGAACTAGTGAGGATAGCAATCTGTACATGAAAGAAAATTTTGATGATACTATATTGATTGCTGAGATATTTGTGGATGACATAATATTTGGAGGACAAGATCAAATATGTAAGTCATTTACTGATGAAATGAGAAGTGAATTTAAAATTTCTATGTTTGGAGAGATTAAGTTCTTTCTAGGCTTACAAGTGATTTAGCAGAATGATGGTATATTCATTACACAATCTAAATACATAAAGGAAGTATTGAAGACATTTGGCATGGAAGATGCTAAACTTGTGGGAACACCAATGGCTACTATATGTAAACTAACTAAAGATGATGGAACTACTAAGGTAAACCTGACACTCTACCGGTCCATGATTGGTAAGTTAATGTATGTAGTTCACAGTAGGCTAGATATAGCAAATGTTGAAATATTTGCTAGATTTTATGGAAACCCTAGAGAATCACACATGGTTGCTACAAAGAGAACCTTAAGATACCTGAAGAAAACTGAAGACTATGGATTGTGGTATCCTAAGGAAGGAAAATTTAAATTGAAGGTATACACCAATGCTAACTGGGCTGGAAAGGTGGATGATAGGAAGAGTACCACCAAAGGAGCATTTTTATTTGGTGAAAGACTTGTTACATCAACAAGTAAGAAATAGTCTTGCATTTCTCAGTCTAGAACTAAAGTAGAGTATGTTGCTACTACTACAAACTATTCAAATATTGCTTATATCAAGAAAGTGTTGGAAGGAATGAATGAGGTAATCACTGAGCCGATGATTATATATTGTGACAACACTAGTGCAATTAATATTTCAAAGAATCCAGTGATGCACTCTAAAACAAAGCATATATCTATCAAGTATTACTATTTGAGGGAACAAGTATAGGAGAAGCAAGCAAAGCTAGAGTTTGTTACATCAAAAGAACAACTTGCAGACATATTTACAAAGCCTCTACCAAAGGACACATATGAATACCTGAGGACTAGACTAGGGGTCTATACCCTATCTACCAGTCACTAAGGTAATCTAGAGGTTGCATCATCCTAATCTTATTAGAAGATCATACATGTTGATGCAAGCAGAGTTCACACTTTGGATTTCTGTCTAGAGTTGTGAATGATTGAAGAACTAGAATAGAGTCATATCAATATACATAAATACATAGAATGAACCAGATAATAGAGTTACATGGCTACTACAAAGGTGTATGTTTTATTGTTCTTTGGAATTGTTGTCAAAGGGAGAGATAAACAATATGAAACAATATGCACCATTGAGAACACTGAAACATCTATCTAAGGGAGAGACAAATTGAGAGAATCTGAAAGAGCACTAAAAAGATCATATCTACAGATTGTCAATGTTGCACTGATAACACTGCTGAGTAATGTAGTGATTAAACATATAAAATGTCAAGCTAAAGGAGATCTTATAGTACTACAACATTGTTCATATAGTTGTAGAATACATGTTTGGTATATGGCATATTTCATATTGCTTGTGTTGCCATCAATGGCAAAGGGAGAGATTGATGAACTACAATTGATTTGAAATCACTAAGTTGTTGATTAGATATGTAAGATGATTAAATCAGTAATATGTTGTCATTGATGTCAACTAGTCTTGACAGTACTTATCTTGTAAGGTACTATACCTAAACATCTATAGAGAGGAAGAAAAGAGATGGAAGAACAAATATATCTACATGGAGGAAGATGGACATGTTAGATGAGAGTAAGGAATACACTGAGTAACTTATGAATGAGTCTATGACCTTATGTTATTGACTTGATTATGTTGCATTCATCCATGATGAAGGAAAAGAGAAAAATTTACAAAGAAGTGTGGCTGGTTAAAGAAGCATTTCAGTATACACCGACGAAGTGCAGTGTATACCGAAGACAATATTAACTGAGCTTGTGTTCACCAACACATTTCTTTGTTAACCAAGAAGAAGAAAAGAACTAAATGATTAGTTTAGCCAACATGAATTGATGAGCTATAAAGTGTTATGAATTCGAGGTAATGGATAATGTTTGTTATGAAGATCCATGGCTAGAAAAATTCAAGGAAGATCTAAAGGATAAAATTGAAACGTATTATTGACACATTAGCCGAGGAAGGTTAAAATAATAAAATCAACAAAGGAGATTAAATGGAAAAATATGATGGATGGAATTAAAATGGTTTACATGTCTATTTAAGAGACCTGAGTTTCACAATCAAATGAATGATGGAAGGAGACTGTAGAGATTTCGCATCAATAAGTTTCATGCAAGCCTAATCAAACTAGTTAAGGAGAACCGAACTGCAGAGATAACCGAGCATCGGGAAGCTATAACCGAGCGACAGTAAGTTAATGGAAATTGGTTGAAACCAAATAGATACATTGATCAGAGGATTATAATGAACTTAAGAATGGATCTGATAATTTGCAATTGAAGTTGTGTTGTATTCAAATCAAATTGTTGTTACAGTTTAACCATTGTAAATAGAGAAATTTCTTAACAAAGTGGACTAGGAAAGTCTTGTAATGTCATTCATAGAGTGTACATTTGTTATCTTGTGAATCCCATAGTGAATGCTGGTTGGACAATAACGGTTGGTCTAAAATCATCTAACAAGGTCACACCTAACAGTGTGTTTATAACCTTTAACAGGGTTGGGTCTTCACTGACCTCACTTCAGAAGAGTGAACAATTTTTGGGTTGCTAGTCTCAGGTGGTTTTTCCCTTAATAGGGTTTCCATGTTAAATCACTTGTGTTATGTGTTGATTGTGATGATTTTTTGTTTTCATACTTTACATGTTGCATATTTGATTTGATTGGTAATCATTAGATGTTTTAATTGGTAATCGGTAAATACACAAACAGAGTATTATTTTATTTTACCAAGGTGTAGAAGTTTTAGTAATTTGTTTTTGGGTATACATTTTGTGATTGAGACTGTGGATAACTGATTCAACCCCCTCTCAATTATTCTAACAGGTTCTCCTAGCTTGATTTAGCAAAGACCATGCTTTGTTGGGCAATGCAACTTTTGAGTGTTTACTTAAGATTCAAGCAATTTTTAGATTTTTAGATTTTTATTTTTTTTATTTTTTTAGGCTTTTAAAAAAAAAATTGCATTTTAGGATTTTTTAGAGATTTTTGATGTTTTTGGATTTTAGAGATTTTTTATATTTTTTTTATTTTAGATATTTTTGACATTTTTTGGATAATTTGAGGAACATTTTCACTTTTTTTTTTAGTTTTTTAGAGATTACTACTTCTCAAACAAGATCACATTGAATTTGTCCCCCATGTCTAGCAAAGAATAGGACATGAAAGATTGATTTGCAAACTGATGATTCACCAATGAATAGGCAATGATGGATGATGCAAATATGTTACCCATAGGACCATCTCCTCAAGATTATCCAAGATAGGGAAAAATAATATCTTAATATAGGCCAATGATGTGGCGTTGGATAGAATATGGAATAATGACCAGGTGTCATGACAATGGTCCAAAGGAGTGGACATATCAAGAGACATTTTCTAACATTTTTTTTTAAATCTCTTTTATTTTTAAATTGGATCAAGATCAAGGAATCAATGTGGATAGGATCACACAATCATGATAAAGGGGTGGTGAAGGCTATGAGTGAATGGTCTTGGATGATGGGAAGGCTTCTTAGAACTAATGAAGGTGACTTTAGGATAAGCAAGATCATGATAAGGTAGCATGAATGCAACAAGTGAATAGGTTGATGGATAGGGTAATCCATGTCAAGATACTTAATGCTCATGGATATGTTCAACCTTTTCAAGATCAAAAGGTGAAAGATGGAATACAAATGCAAGTGAGATCAATAGTAGAAAGATGGAGGATATGATGGATGAAACTTTCCCCCAAGTGTAGAGTACAAGAAAGAGGAATTATGTATGAGGCCTATTTGCCAAGTTTTTATCATGGTACTTGTCCAAGATTCCACAAGAAGTGCTTTTCACCATAGGATGGATTTCTTTTCTTTTCTTTTCTTTTTCTTCTTTTTTTCCAATTTTTTAATATTTGTATTTTTAACTTCTTTTTTTCTTTCTCTTTCTAGATGGACTCAAGCCTCATGCTCTTTGGATACTCCTTGAAAAGGTATGATATGATGGGCCAAGGCCATTGAAAGGTATGCTCAAAGATGTTGATATGGTGATGGAAAGGTGATATGGTGGATAAGGTAAAGGGTGGATAAAGATTCATGCAATGGATTGGATAATGGAAATAGAAGGATAATGAATGAGAGGATAATAAGTATTTCTATGTGTGGGTGTGAAAAAGGGAATGGAAGGATAATGAATAGGAGGATAAGAAGTATTATCAAGATCAACGTTGATACACACCTTGAAGGGTAGTGGAATAATGGAGGAAAAATGGGTGAGATAGCTTGAGACTTTGATGTAAGAGAGGATATGGATCTTGGTATACAAGGATTCAAAATGGATTGATAAGATTGAATGTGTTTGGGAGAATATGGAGTGGAAGCATTTGGAAGCTTGAATGTCAACTTTAATTTCTCTTTCATGTGTAAGTCCTTCAAAAGTGACCTGGGAATCCACATTTTCTTTGATATTTCTTTCCTTTTGAATTCTTTAGAATGCATTTCTTCTATCAGGGATTGAGGAACCCACATTTTCTTTGATTTTTATTTCTTCTTGATGGCCCTTTGTGATCTCTTGAATATTTCTTTTTTCCTTGCTTTCACATGTCAATAAGATGGGACATGGTGCTCTTCATACATAAGTGGATTCTTGATTTTATGATTCTTATGTTGCATATTCAAATTTCTTCCAAAACACTTGGAATTGATGGATGAATAAGATTGATATGGATGGTTCATATGGATGGTCTAATATGGTGGATTGACATGGATGGGTGCTTGGTTTCTCAAGTATGTATGTCTTTTTTGATCTTGATACATGGTAAGGTAAGGGGATGGTGGGATAGGGATGGTAGGAAAGGTTGATGGAGGAATGTAAGGGCCCAATCTAGATTTGGAGGATGTATAAGGTTTCAAGTTTGGGATATAGGGACCAAGGATGGATTTGGAGGATGTATAAGGAATATTCTTATGCAAAAATGGAGGTAAATGTGATGTGGGAGGGATATAAACATCTTTATTGTGAGCTACATGGCCAAGGCTTTCATCTTTCATATTTATCTTTGTACCAATAGGCTTATATGTAGCTTTGATGGGAGTGACTTTGATAGGAGCAGTTGAAGCTTGAGGGTATTTTTTCTTATGTAATGGATTAAGAAGAATGGGAGAATTTTGAGGTAGATATGGAGGCTTATGAAAAGTGGATATTGGGGTACTCTGATCTTGACAAGGATCTTTTGATAGCCTAGGAAAAATACTCTTCTTCTAATTTTTGATAATTCCATTAGAGATGGAAAATATATCTTGATCTTGCTTAGGATATGGCTAGGATATAAGAGTTGAAGGAATATGGGGTTTTTGAGATGGAAGGATATCTTCTTGAAATAAATGGAAGGGTATGAAGGGCTCATCATGAGACTCTTAGGATATGGGACTTTGGTCAAATATAGAACAAGAAGGGATATTATGTTGATCTTGATCTTTCATAAGACTTGTTTCTTTGCACTTTTGATTACTGTCTTGACATGGAGCTGTTAATATAATTTAGAACAATAGAGAGGGGGGTGAATCGGTTGTTCTCAGGTGTTAATGTATAAGAAAATCTTAAAAACTTATCCTTAAATCAGATCCAAAACCAAAACAAACTCGGTCATCACTGATTCAATAATAGAAACATCTAACAATGTAGTCCACTACCTAGTTGTAACTTAACTTGCAAAACATAGTAATGTTCTGATCTAAACATTCACACAAGTATAAACACCAGGATTTATAGTGGAAATCCAATTTGGGAAAAACCACTTTGTAACATGCTACTATTATTTTCACTCTTCTGAAGTGAGCTCAGTTAAAAGCCAACCCGGTCAAAGGTTACAATACACGCTATCAGGTGTGACCCGGTTAAAGGATTTCAATCACCCTATTAAAAGTGAACCTTGTCAAAGGACTTACATACACTCCATTAGAATGCAACCTTGTTCAAAGGATTTAACATATGACTGTTAGGTAAACCTCAGCTAAAAGGATTTTGACTATTACAATGGTTAGAAAGTAGCAGCAGTATTATCTGAAAAATATACAACTCACTTTGCAAATATCAGATCTGATTCCATACACTAATGTTGGTTTACTGACTTTGAAACTTTTCCATTTCCATCTCTGATCTGCTCAGAACTTTTCTTCAAGCAACCACCACAATTCTCCTTCAGCCTTTTCTGCTTATACAGTCAATAAAATTTACTCTTCCAACATTCTTTGTTCACCCATGCACACACATATCAAAATGTTCAGGTTCTCTTATATTTTCCTCAATTAGGTTAACTCATCTTTTGCTACTCAATCTCATTTGTAGATCTTAGGGTTAGGTCAGATTCATTGAATCTACCTGCTTCATGTTCTTCAACTCCTTTTCTAGAATCATCTCAAATCTCTTAAAGATTTACAATAAAACATTTTACAATGCATTTAATGCTTCCAAACAATCAATAAATAAAGTCAACACGTTTTACATAATCCAGGAATTCAACAATGTCGGCTCCAAAAATAAATTCTCTTCAAATATAAAATTGCTGATGCTTGGTCAATACTGTGATTGTCCACTCGGTCTTCATTAGAAAGCTCGGTCATTACTAAAACTATTTTCTCAGCTTATACTATCTTCTTCGGCAATTTACTGATGCTTGGTTGACACTCGAATTTTTCTCAGCATATACTAACTCGGTCAACACTAACATCACTCAGCTTAAACATGATTTTTCCATTCTTTTCTCGGTTAAGCCTACCAATTTAGTCTTCAATCTTACTAAGATAAACAATACATTGTCTCATCATTGTGCAACATAGTCAAGTACACTTTGTAGTATCAAGATAACTCAACCTTTCCCTAGGTGCTATTGTTACCAAAATTTCTTAGCCCTCTTAGCAACACTCAAATAGATATAGTACTTTTGTAAGTAGCAACAGTCTTACCAATTAAGGTTTGACATCAATGACAATACAACAATTGTTTCAATTGCAGTTTCTAACAGGAGCCAATTCTAAGGATAAGGTAGGAGCTCGTATTCGCACGAGGGATTATTGAATGGATAATGAAGATTGATTTGAAATAGGAATGATAGGCATTGTATCACATGGAGGCTTGAAGTCTATAACCTTTGAATCATGAAAGAAGTTTGTAGCAAGATGTAGGTTAACTTGGATCTCTTTTAGAGGTAGCCCTTGAGCCCGTATACATAGTCATTATGAAAAATGTTTGGATCTTTATTTTATGGAGGAATATTGGATATCTTTGCTTCTATATGAAATGGAGGAATGGTGGAATAGGAGAAAGCTACAAGAGGACCACTACTAGACATGTGTTCATAAGTTTGATCTTTCTTGAGAGTACTATATTCCGTAGATGAGTCATTAGGATTTTCAATTTCAATTATGTCATCATCAATAAGATTTTGGATTTTATGTTGCAACTCTATGCAATCTAAAGTTTCATTTTCATTATGTCTATGATATGGACAATAGTTGCTCAAAAAGATAAAACCACATGAAGTGATTTGAGGCAACCTGATTAGATCATTTTCAAGGATTTTTTCCAAAGCTGATTCGTATGACATTCCCAAAGGAGGTAAATGATCTATCCCAAGGATATTTGGATGTATTTGTGCTTCTCAAAGAGTTGTCATATGATGAATATTGTTGAGATGGGACTAATTCCTCTTGATTTCCTTGATCAAAGATGAGATTCTCTTGATATTTTGAAATAGGTTCTTCATCCAATATTGGTTTATCATTAAGATGTTCTTGATCAAAATATAGGGTTTTCATAATATCCTTTTTGATCAAATTTTGAATTATCAAAGATATGTCATTCATGATGTTTTTCTTGATCATAAAGGTAAGGAAACAATGTTCTTAATGAGAATTGGTTGGATAATGTTTCCATTTCTTTTTCCATTTCTTGAATTCTTGTGAATTGAATATTCTTTAGAATCTTTATTGTTAAATAATTTTTGGATCTTAATGGATGTTTTCTTTTTGTAATCAAAGACCTTCAAGCACAAAACAATAATTTTATCAATTATCACAAGAAATTCTTCCAAGAAATCTACCTAAGGTCAAATTCGGCTTTTTAAATGGCTCTAATGAGGTAGGCTTGCTAATTTATCAAGGATTTAGTATGGATTCCATTCAAAATGGATCCTAAACTTTTATCCCCCAAGTATGTTAAAAGTTCAAAAATTCAAAAATTTAGTATCCTTTTGTCACACACCCCATTAAGGATGTATGCATTTTTTTTTATAGTGGGTTGGATTCTCAAGGAAAAAGAAAGTGTATCGCAATTTGGTCTATCCCTCTCACTGGCCTTGTTCAGGAAAATTTTTGGGAGGCAAGCCCACTAATGTTCTAGCATGTTCATGTAAAGAAAGGAAATAGAATTAAGAAATCATTTTTGGGAATTTGATTGTAATGATCCCTTTTTGGACCCTTTCTTGATTTGTTCTAAAATTCCACTTTTTGGGTTTGAATCATACTTAGAGATTGTAATCAACAACTGTCATGCATCTTTAAGCGTTCAAATCATATTATGTTAATAATAACCTCTAAATCATAATATATACTTAAACTCTAATTCTTTACTTCACTTCTAACCACAGATCTTAAGAAAGATGGTAGATTTATTATGGTAGGATGCATGCACAGTCTACAAGTGGATTCCCTCAAGGTTCTACCTATCTCAGGATCTTTCCATCATGTGACCGATTTACCTGGCTCTTCCTATACACACTCCCTATCCCCTTAATAGTGATTAGTGAGTTATTAAGGAATTGACCAAGTATATATAAATAATTTATATTAGAAAAAATATAAATAAATAAATATATATATATATATATATATATATATATATATATATATATATATATATATATATATATAACACAACTGATATATAATTTCATTCTTATTAACATATATATAAATAGTATATATAATTTTGATTATCAATAATAATATATATATAATTCTAATAATTAATAATTAAACATATTCAATATATATAAACTTTACTTTAAATGTATTTATTATACAACATAAATATTTGTATCATTTTAATATCTATGTGTATAAATCTACATCCTCCATATTATTTCATCATCGAAGTATATAAGTTTCTCTGGTTCATTTCTTATATATAGTATTCCCTCCTTGATATAATATATATTTCTTAGTCTTTTAAAGCTATCCATTTTATATTATAATATTATTTTATCTTTCATTCCATGAATATTCATCTTTTCTTGGAATATATATATTTATTTTCTTCCCTTGAGTTCCTCCTACATTTCCTCTTTATTGTCTCCTTCATTTTCTCCTATATTATTATCTCCCCAAGTTTTCCATATTATTTCTTAATATTTCTTCCTTTTCCCTCCGTGATATAATGTCTTTGCCCATTCAATATATATATAAACATGACTAGTCATGTCTTTTGAATTATAGTATTAGTATTAATAATTTGTATTTTATTATTATAAAACTCCTTATTGGTGGTATTATTATCAATTATAATTCTTCGTGCGTGATATTTGTAAATTATAACTTTCCCTTTATTTACAATGTAGGAGACTTTAATATTAATTATTTATTAATTAGGAAACTATTTTAATTATTAATATAGGGAATCTAATCATTTATTAATATACTTAATATTAATAGGAGATAATATAAGAGACACATTTAATTATTAATTTAAAATTAAATAATTATTATTATTTTAATACATAAATTATTTATTAA